>BMAC01000001.1:6288476-6322585 GCA_014905375.1 Phtheirospermum japonicum | reverse complement strand
ATTCTTCGCGATGAGTTTAATATTATTCATACAATGAGGTACATTTTTAGAGGAGAGGTTCGTGGATTTGATAATTGCTGCTATTTTATTTTACATTTGGTCGGAATCAATTGTGTAGGTAATGTAGATAAATGTTTGATAAGCTTTCAAAAAGCTTTCGATCGGAACACAATATGGAGTAAAAAGTAAAAAAATTATAGACTGACCGGAGGAAATAATTTGTGAGGCGTATTATTTGTAAAAATAGAATAATTTGAATTAATTTTGTGTGAAAATTTTACCTCATAAACTATCGGTCAATTTGACACTTTGCATTCTAATTTTTTTTTCCGTGTAAATTAACTTCTAAACCTATACGAAATTTACACTTAGCCTCCTGAACCCGATTTTCGACGAAAATTTTTGGACCGGATCTTCATGCATGTGAGATACATGTCCTTCCATTGCTTGCAGTAAAACAATCCAAGCCAATATATATAATATATAATAGTTATACTATATATATATATATATATACATATTATATATATTTTATATTTGTTTGTTTGTTTGCAGGCTATTAGGTTAGTATCTATCCTGAAATTTGGGTACTGAGATGAAAATGATCAACGGTCAAAATCAAGTGATCGTTGATGATCAGTGGTTCAGGTGAAATGACCGTTGATCAAACCACCGATTTGAATTGAAACTGTCGATTTTAGATTTTGTCTAAAATCGGCGGTTCTCTGCCATTTTTTTTCCCTCTCACATCAATTTATCATCTTTTATAATCTCTGTATTTTACAATGTTCAAATCTACGATCGTAAACTAACTCTAAATACAAAAGTGGCATAAACTAACTATCTTGTCATTTAATATCTACGGGAATCTTTTGGATAGATTTGGACAGAATTACGTTCAAAATATTGGCAAACTTGAGGCCTTTGATTGTGCATAACATTCTTTTGAGGACACCTAAATAAAAAACTATTGAATTTGAGGACATCACATATCATATCATATCATGCGACACCTTCACTTTTCCGTTAAAAACCCTAATATCTCCATTGCCCAATTCCGATCGTAAAGAAACCTCAAAAACCAGCAAACCGAGAAAGCAATACCCACCCACCATCTGACGCCATATCTACCGGCTACCGCTGGGACAGCCCGCTCATTGAAAACCACAAAACAGAAAGGGGAACCACATATACTGTCGCGACTCCAGCTCGAAATCTGACAGATCTCGAAACCAAAACTAAGCCCATCACTAACCCACCAGGAATAACCCATCAAAACAGCCGGAAGTCCAAGCAGAGACACCATCTCCGACGCCGGAAAACCATGGCCCATGATCCCAAGCCATCGGATCTGGCCCGAAATCAGAAGGCCCGCCATTACAGCCCGAGCCCAAAAATTGGCACCGTTCGGACTTGTCGAAACCCCTCACCTCACCAGCATACTCCGAGCCCGAACCCACGCAGCCGGACCCAAACTCCCAGCTCTAGTCGTCTGCTCTGTCCAACAGCCCTGAACTCGCTGCCACAATGGATAAGGTAACAATCCTCATTGCTATTTTGCATAATGGAACTTTGACATGTCATGGGGCAGTTGTGAAAACATTTTGACAAGGAATTTCCAGGATTTTGGCATTTAATTTTGAACTTCCCGAGTTTTTCACGTGCTTTCTCTTAATCATCATAATAACATAGGATCACATTTGATAATTTTGACTAGTTCACAGCTAAATTGCTAATCTATTCCTTGTAGATTTTATTGTTGTATTTGCACCCATTGGATATTCATGTTCTTCACTTGATTGCATATTTATTCTCAGCTTCTCATTCACATATCCAACTCTAACACTAAATTGATCGTTCCTATTGAAGTCTCAAAGCCTTAATCTGTACTTGTATCTTCGGTGAAATCCAATGGATCCGCTCCGTCAAGGAAATTATTCCTTTTAAATCCATACTTTTTCCCATTAGCAAAATGAATGACTTGGATGTTATCTTTCCGGAAATACATAACAAAACTCAACTCGGTGGTACACAAGCCAAGTTCATGATGTTGTCCCTAAAACACACACGCATGAACATGCTAGTCCAAATGACTAGGAATTGATTGCTAATTATAATTGAACTACTACGAGAAAAATTAATAATAAAAGATTAGCGTTCGATTGATGGATTTTATTCTTCGAACACAAATCCTCTGTTATTGATTTTTCTTGTTGTAGTTTAATTTTAATTAACCATTCATTCATAGCCGTTTGGACTAGTCTCATATTAGTAGATAAAGCTAAATCCCTTCTTGAGGCGAAAAAGTCATGACAAGAGCAATTTTTCACCCGTGGATTATATCTGTGCTTCCATGTGTAGATGATTTCATATTTGACTTCTCTTTCAAATTTGAAATTTTGGTTTTGATAAATATTATTTTTTCAATGCGTGTTTGTGCTTGGTGCTTTAATTTATTATGACTAGTGGCGTGGATCAATTGACACATTCTTTATAGAGAAAGAATATAATGCTATTGAATCTGGTATGATAATCTGGTTTTATTGATGGTTGGAGAATTACATGAGGAGGTGCAAAAGGACTAATATACATGAGATTCCACTTTGCTTGCGTGCGGCTCAAGTCGAGAAACCAAATATTATAAGGCTTGAGATTCCATTGATATAGAGCCAATTCCAATAGAATTTTGTTATGTATTTTTGGGAAGATAACTTCTACGTTATTGGTTTTGGGACCGTTGATGGAAAAACATGAATTTAAAGAGGGTGATCTCATTGTCAAAATGGATCCATTGGATTTTATCGGATCATGTGCGGGGTTCACTTTTTTGGAACCTTCACGACACCATTTCTCACTTCATGTAGCTCATTAGTAACAATTAGATCAATTTTAAGTTTTTTATATTAAAAGATCTACGGCTGTAAATGCAGGAGGGGTGGAGATATGGTGGTGCCTTGAAGTACCGTAGACTTTTCACATTCTTTGATTACTCAATGTTGAAAAAACTTATAAAACAATACGAAGCAAATAATTATTTGGTACATCTTTTATTAGGAAACATTATTTAATAAACTCAAAATTTGAAAATAACAATAATCATTGAAGCATCAGTTTGGCTAAAAAACAATGAACAATATGTATCCAATTTTAGATGTAATTGGAAAATCATTTTTGAAACGTATTAAACAATGTGAAACAAGTTTATTATTTAAGTGATCACGGATATTTGATTTATAAAAACTTTTTTTTTTTTTTTTCTGAAATGAGAAACAATATTGAAAAACAATCATGACATAGTTTTGGAAAAAATTAATAATAAGCCTCTGTAAGCCAAAAGTCATGTTAAACTAATACAAATCCGCAAATGTCACCAAGAAACGTTTATATGATAGCGCGATACATAAAAAATATATATATTTTTATTAAATAATGAAAATATAAGTAGCAAAATCAGAAGTTGATTCAGAATTTAGAGATGCCAATAAGGTCAGCCCGTTCCGACCCTATTCTAGCCCCCAGAAGACCTTAGCTTTTAAGAGCTTGGGCTAAATTGTCCCAAGTTATTTGGGCTTGTAAGCCCTAACTCTATAAGGTCAGGGTAAAGTCAGTGTTGATCCTTTAGTTTTCTTTTTTCCTTTTCAATTAAATTTTAGGAAGAGTATACCATGAACCCATGTGCACCCTGTAATTTAATTTATTATCGCATATAATTGGTACATATCATCACAAATAATTGAAATTCTAAATTTAAAATTTAAAATCCTATAATTAAAAAAAATAAGCCTAAAAGAAAAAATTAAATCCTAAAAATAGAAAATTAATTCCTAAAATAAAAAACTAAACTCAGAAATTGAATATTAAACTCTAAATTCTAAATTTCTATCGTATATCATCACATATAACTGACAGAATGATAAATTTTTGTCGGGATCCTAAAATAAAAAATTAAATAAAAAAAATAAAAAATTAAACTTTAAAATAATATATTAAACCCTAAAAATTGAATACTAAACCCTAAATGTAAAACTCCTAAAATAGAAAAGTAAACCTTAAACTCAAAATTTTTGACACATATCATCACATATAATTACCATATATCACGTAAAACAGAGTGTACCTATCAAGGTGCAACTAATAAATTGCCAAATTTTAGCATGTAATTATTCCAAACTGATATACTAATAATTTATGGTAAATTTGTATTAAACAAGGAAAAAAAGCCCTCAGCCCAATTCTAACCTTGTTGGCCCTAGGGACGGTTAGGGCCAAGCAAAAAGGCCTTCTATAATATGAACCTACGAAAATAAGGCCCAACCTCGAGATTTTAAACGGGTGTGTCTCGTTTAATCAACATCCTACTTAATGACATTTACATTCTTGAGTTTTGCTAACTATAAGTATTTATTGTAATTTTTTATTGATAAATACCCCAAATTTACAATTAGATCGTATCATTATTTAATTACACACATCCATTTGAATTGAAGTACAACGTTAAAATAAATTATACTTTAATCGCATTATATTATAATTCTTATTTAAGAATAATTTATATCAAAATAATTATACAATTATCAAATCAACTTTTAATCAAAAAACATAATTCTTATAATAATAAATAAATTATATGGTTAACTCAATTAATATTTAAAATTACATTTCTATTAAAAATATTTATCAGATAAATTAAAATTAAATAAATCCACAAAATCATATATATTATAAATAAATAATATCAAATGATTAAAAAAATATTTTAAACTTAGATCAAAATATTACGAATACTAATTAAATTATAAATAATTATTTAATAAAAAAAATGTAGAAATGTTATTAAATAATAAACTAAATCATAAAAAAACGAATTGATTAAATATATATAAAAAATATATTTTAATTACAAATATTTATCATATAAATTTAAAAATAAAAAATACGAAGATAGTAATAGTGTAAATAATATTATAAAATCTTTTTTTTTTCCAAATATTGAATAGAAATATATAAAGAAATAACTAAATCCTAAACAATCATTTACTAAATCCAAAAAAAAAACACTTAAAATGTTATAAATAAATAAAATAAATCTAAGACGACTATGAATTAAGTTAAATAAATATGAAATATATATTTTAATTCAAAATAATTTTTAAAAGTTTTAAAATGAAAGAAAACAAGATTGAATTTTAAATCAGATAAAAAGTATAAAGAAAATACAATTAAGTTCTAAATACTTATTTAAAAAATAAAAAACTCAAATATTATAAAATAATATAATAAATTAGACATAATTATAAAATAAATTAAATAAATATTAAAAGCTAATTCTAAATAATTGTTTACTATTGAGAGTTGAAGATAAAATAATAAAAAAGACCAGGAAAGTTATTATTAAATCTGAAAATATTTTAAGATTAGATAATCATATATATTTAATTTAAATCAAATTCTAAATAATTATCTTCTAAATCTAAAAAATATAAAATATATGAATATTGAAAAAAATATGTTAAATACTACAAATGAACAAAGAAGAGTAGCAAATAAATGAGGCGTCTTATAACAAAATTAATAAAGGAATTTTGTATTTTAGTTCATTATGGTTAATATTTTTGAAACCAGCTAAGTAATTTATTCAGAATACCTACCGAGTAATCGAGTTAACCACCAAGTCAACGAGTCAGTTGAAAACTAGATAAGTAAATTAAAACTTATATTTTGTACAAAAGTCCATTTACAACTAAGACTAATAAATTATACATGTGTGAACTTCTCATGTTAAAAACTTGAAGTCATGGTAATTACTCATATATTATTAATATACAAATGTTTATAAATAATTATTTAGTTATAAAATTAAAAAAAGGAAAAAGAAGAAAAAAAAAGTGATTATGGTCAAATTTGTGACCCGTTCGGGTATTAGCCGAGTCACATGTAGACCAATCAAAAGATATGACTTTGTTGGGTTTGTCCCCGGATCATAGGATCTTGTCCTACATTAAGATTATGAAAGAATAAAGAAGATTTTGTTACCGATTTCATTATTTTTCTCGCCTTTATTGTCTCATTTTTCAGATTTTACTTGTATTATTATTTATTTTCAGTAAAAAACTTATTAAATAATTTTAGGATCTACTTTTTTTTTTTGATATCCATTTTATTAATTCTCGATTTTATTTTTTGTCTCTATCAATATTTTCTTATTTTTATTTTTTTAAGCTATGCATTTCTACTTATTTTTATAATATTATCGATATTTTCTGGTTTGTTTTCAGTTTCATATTTATTAAATACATATTTGTAATTTTATTATAATTTTTTATATTTTATCTATATGAATTTATTAAAAAAATCAATTTTATTTAATATCATTTGACAATATCTATGTTTTGATTATTCTTTTTCGAGATTCGCGGATTTTTTAACTAATTATTTATATTTATATATATTTTAGTATATATATTCTTAGATTTATATCTCATATTTATATTTTATTTTCAAATTTATTTTATATTTTATAAACTTTCTTAGTTTTATTTTACAACGTTTCAAATATTTATATTTTGTTTTTGTTTGTTTTTTGTGTTTTGAAAAATTATTAACTAATTATTTATATTTATTTAAAATAATTTGATTTATTTTATATTTTCTCCAGTCTTATTTATATTTCTTTCTTTCTTTTTTTTAAATTTTCTTTTCCAGTTATATATATATATATATAATATTATTAATGATTTTCAACTCAAAAATTAAATGTGACATTTGCAAATTAATATTTAAATGAATATTTATTATTTCTCATTTAACATATATCATTCATTTAATGAGTACTTATCGACGTACGTACGATTACTTGTCTTGTCGAGTAGCCCTTCTTATAAACCATTTAGTTAGCAAAATCTTTCCGATTTATGATCATTCTGCACCGGATAATAGACAACGTGGAAAATCAGATTTGCCTGCATTATCCATCATACCTAAATTCAGATAATATTCGGTACAAATGTACAATAAATGATTACCTTTCTTTAAATATATTATTATTAACTATACACTCCATAGATTTTGTAGACTACGGATGATGCGTGTTGACTCCAATTGCTCCAATTTATTAGTGCTCTAATTTGATAACAATATATTTCATCCCATAATTTTATAGCAATTTCTAACGAAAGTATGCTTTATGATTTTGTGGGAGGGGGTTAACTTTTAAGAATAATGCCCATATTTCAAAAGCAATACGCTTTTGCTGCGACACTATGCGATGTACAGTTTTGTGTAAGATTTATTCCTTCCGATTCATATTTTAACTTTTAAGAATAATGCTCATATTTCTTTCTATAAAAAGAAATAGAAAAAATAATATTATCTTTCTTGAATATCATCTGAAATAAATAGCATTATCAAATTAACAATGTAGAGCAATGATATAAAATCACAGAAACTTTTTTATTTTCAGCGATAGATCATATTAGCTCCGTAGTTGGAAATAGACTATGTGTTATCTTTAGATACTCTCGAGTTGAAATTGCTCGTACTTTTATGTCTTTTATCAAACAAAAAGATATCTTTTTTTTTCTTTAAAAATAGATCGTACATCTAACTTATAATATATGTAATGTTATTTTTTTATTATTATTATATTTTTTCTTATGTGAGATACTAGTTTGTTCGTATAAATATATAATGTATGTATCAATGTATTATATTGAGATTAGATAAATAATTTTAGAAAATATTTTAATATTCATTTTCCTAGGTGTAATAATTTATTATTATTATTATTATTATTATTATTATTATATTATATCTTTTTTGTTTCCCTATTTTTTTTATTTTTTTTCCTGACGTAACAAGAATTTTTCATATATATATTTTTAGTGTTATTTTTAATTCATTATATTATTAGACAAAGAAACTTAAGTTTAGATTTTTTATATTTATTTTTATTTTGTAATAATTTTATATAACTCGCATTTTCTTAAATAAACTTCTTCACGTTGCCGCCTGCTTCTTACCGGCAAGTGCAACCACCTCATCGGAGTCACTTCCTCCAAATTGCGAGTCTTGACATAATCTCTCACGCCGCCGACATACCCTTCCTATTTTCCTTCTCACGTTGATATCATCCTCTTATCATTTTTTCTGGCGATCGTGGATCGTATAAGTGATCATTTCCTGGAAGATGATACAAGAATTTTGGACAACAGTCGATAGTCTTGAGCCTTAGGCTAGTTTTCTTTAATTCTTGGAATTTTAATTTCAGGAATTGCAATAGACGGTTGTGATTGAGATTTAATTTAGTTTTGATGGTTATTTATGAATTAAATTGATTTATCTATTTGATTGTGATTGTGATTATGATTATGATCAAACGGTGATAATTGATTTGTGAATAAATTGATCTAACCACTAGATTGTTACAATTGATATTCTGATTTGTTGGGATTTTGCTGAATAAAATTTATTTTTTCTTGTTCGGATTGTGACACCTTATTCAATTTTGAATTTGGTAAAAATATTGCGGTATTATAATGAAAGTCTTCATCACACGATGAGCAAATCGTTAGGGTTGAGCAAATTTTAGGGTTGATCAAGATGAGCATGTTCAGCAAGATGATCAAGATGAAGTTGTTCAGGATGAAGAAGAAGTAGAATTAGATGAAAATATCAAAGATTACGAACAAAACATTGTGATGCTTCCTTCCGATCCTGAGTAAAGAACTCCAATCTTGAATTATGATGTTAATATTGAAGATGAAATATAAAGAGCTTATGTGGATAGACGCCCTTGTCAGCCCTGAAATACTAATTTTCCAACAAAAATAGTTGGGTAGAAGGACAGATGATATTTAGGTGTTGGTTTAATGAATAAAAATAGTTGGAGTATAAGATAGAAAAGGATGCTTCTTTTTTGCTTCTGTGCTATCTTTTTAAGAAGAACATGGTGGTGACGCCTTTGTGAGTGAAGGATTCTCGAATTGGGCTCCAAGAAAAGGTTTCAAAAACACGTTAGAAAATCCGACAGCGCTCATAATAAAGCTCGGATTAAATATGAAACATACAAGGATAAAGAACAAAACATAGAAGCACCATTTTTAAGCAATCTCAGCAAGTTAAAGATATATCAAGTACGATTGACATCATCAATTAATTGTGTTCGATTTCTTCTAAGACAAGGGCTTGGTTTTCGCATACATGATGAGAAAGAGATTTCAAAAGATCAGGGAATATTTTGGAGTTGTTGCAGTTTTTGTGTGAGCATAATGAAGAGATTTCTTTGAAGAATGCTCCTGAAAATCTAAGATTCACTTCATTAGGCGTGAAAAAAGGTATTGTGAGTGATGCTGCATTTGAAACGATTACTTTGATTATCAATATTGATATTGGTGAAGAGAATTAATATTCAATTCCTGTTGATGAATCACATGATATTTTGGTGAAATAACAAATGTAAGTCATTTTGAGGTATGTGAAGAATGTGTGTCATCGAGCGATTTGTTGGTCTTGAACATGTTTCTAATACATCGTCTCTTTCACTTAAGGTTGCAATTGACAACTTGTTCTAAAAACATAACCTAAGCACTTCTGGATTACGAGGACAAGGTTTTGATGGAGAAATCAATATGCAAGGTGATTATAATGGTTTAAAAGTACTCATTTTGAAAGAAAACCCAAGTGCTTTTTAATTTCATTGTTTTACACACCAACATCAATTAGTTATTATTTTTATGGTAAATAAGCATCCGAATATTGAAACATTCTTCTACTTGGTTTTGAGTGTGTTAAATGTTGTAGGAGGATCCGCCAAGTGGCTGACCTTCTTTGAGAAAAAATAATACTTGAAATAGTTGATTCATCAATTATGGTGAATTTTTCAGTGGGCAAGGGATTAATCAAGAGACTAATCTTAAGCATCCTGGTGATACACGTTGGGGTTCTCACTATAATTCTTTAGTGAACTTGATTTCGATGTTTACACCTATCATTGAAGTAACTGAGATAGTTGCTACTGATGCTAGAAGTTCGGGGAAAAGAGGAGAAGCACGTGCTCTGGTACAATTGATGGCTTCATTAATTTGTATTTAATTTACATATAATGAAGAGGATTTTAGGGTTTACTTATGATCTGTCAGAAGCACCACAGAGAAAAGATCAAGATATTGTCAATGCTACGAGAATGGTGCAATTATGCAAGCAAAGATTGCATCCGTTGAGAGAGAATGAATGGGATAAGTTTTTTTTTAACATAATTTATTCCTTTTGTGTCAAACAT
This sequence comes from Phtheirospermum japonicum, assembly GCA_014905375.1. NCBI lineage: Eukaryota > Viridiplantae > Streptophyta > Magnoliopsida > Lamiales > Orobanchaceae > Phtheirospermum > Phtheirospermum japonicum. The sequence goes on along the minus strand of BMAC01000001.1, from coordinate 6,312,309 downwards.
AAAATTGACATTCCCAATATGGATGAGATGTTTACACCTTTAGGAAGGTTACGTTGTATCACAATTATAAAGTTGCATCATTTTGTGGTTTTTTTTATGTTGTGATTGATATGCAACTTCGCGAGTCGAATGATCAATTTTTCAGAAGCAAACAATGATTTACTCCTTTATGAAGCATGTCTTTTATCCAAATAGCTCCTTTTCAGCATTTAACAAAGACAAGCTAATTAAATTGAGCAAGTATTATCCTAGAGACTTTTCTCCTGTGGATGTTTTGATAATGTATATTCTGAACATGCGTACTCATGAAAGTTTCATGGATTTGATGGGTTTAAGTAGTCTTAGATAAAAGTTGTTCTTCACAAAAAATATGATGTTTATCCTTTACTTTATAGGCTTTTAATTTTGGCATTGATTTTATCGGTGATAATTACTTTTGTAGAAAGAGTTTTTTCCTCAATGAATCATATCAAGAATTGACTCCATAATAAAACTAGGGACAAATGGTTAAAAGATAATTTGATTGCATACACTGAGAATGATGTTTTGGATAGTATTAGTGATGATATGTTATCAAAGTAGGAAACTTCGTTGAGTATAGTTGTAAAAATGAACTTGAATATTAATAAAATTTTCATTTCGTAATTTTGTTGTTGAAAATCTTAATTGTGCATACCCTACTCGAGAAGTCTGGAACCACCACTGCCACAACCATTGGAGACCACAGACAGACGCGACAGGCAACAACCTCAGGACCAAGGTTGCGTGCCCGCCAACCCACCTGATCTTTCTTTAATGCCCGGGACGTACCAAATGACAGAAAGAGATGCGAAATTGGCCACCTTTTCGAATTCAATGGAGATTTACTCTCATCATCTATTGTATGTTTTTGACGATGGAGTGTCTTTGAAAGAGGTTTAGGAGGTGGAGGATTATTGTGGTGTCGCCATTGTTCGATAAACGGGGAATAATGAAACCGCGGCGGTAGGTTGGGGGGGGGGGTTGATTGGCAGGTTTGCTCGCTGGTCGGTTCTTCTTCGATATGTCATTGGCTTTCACCACAATAAATAGTATTTTATTGAGGGTAACACCTAGGAAAATATTGCCCTCGTAAATATCGAGGGCATTACCGAAGGTCAATACCTTCGGTAAATCTTTCAGAAATACGGTGCCAATATCTGCCGCCATTATTACCGAAGGTAATACTGAAGGCTTTTTGAGGTAAAATCTACCTAGGGCATCAACCCCTCGGAAATTCCTGAGGGGTATTTAATACCACCGAGGGGAATTTAGTCCCCTCGATTTTTTAAATTTAAAAAATATCGAAAAAATATAATAATGTAAAAACAAACAATATCCTATCATTTTGGACACGTGGAATGATTTTGACCCAGGTTTCACTAGACAAATATCACCGAACATGTACGTGTTTACACATGTCGTGTAATTTGACCAACAATAACCACGATACGATCGATCAACTTGTTCAGTTGGAAATGCAAAACAACAAAGCGTCGTAATTTCTGTGAAGGTGCCAACATGTGTGTTTCGTTATTTTAAAATCACGAGAATTAGTAATTGATTGGTAAATACGCCTTTTCTATTTGATATGAACTATTTTGAATTTAAAAAAAATTCAAAAGAAAAAAAATTGTAAAATAAACCATATCCTATCATTTTAGGCACGTGGGGGTGATTTTGACCCTGGTTTCGCTAGAAAAATATCACCGACCATGTACGCATTTACACGTGTCGTGTAATTCGACCAATAGTAACCACGATACGATCGATCAACTTGTTCAGTTGGAATAGTAAAGCATCAAATCGTCGTGATTTTTGTGAAGGTGCCAAGAAGTGTGTTTTGTTGTTTTAGAACCACGAAAATTAGTAATTGTTCGGTATATACGCTTTTTCTATTTTTTTAATTTAAAAAAACCGAGGGAACAAATTCCCCTCGGTTTTTTTGAATTAAAACAAATTCAAAAAATAGAAAAAGCGTAAAAATAAATTAAAATTAAAACTACAATTTTTTTAAATTTTTTGAATTTATTTTAAAATTAAAATTATCTAGGGGATTTGATCCCCTCGGTACTTATTCTAAATATAGCAGCAGGACACCCCGCTGCTTTCATTCTGCAGAAAGGATTTTTCAAATTATTTTTTTTTAAAAAAAGTCTTTTAAAAAGACGATCGAGGAATTATTAACTGAAACTAATAAAATCATCGATTAGTTGAGACCGGAGAAATAATTAGAGTCTGATAAGTTAGTTGAAATGTAATTATAAATGATTATATAAAGAAACCTAAATACCTAGGAACACCGACCACTACTAATCATAAGAAGTCCAACAAAAGAACCAATATACCCATGTTTCTATTTCACCTCAGCTTTTCAACACCAAAACAATTCCAGGATGAAATTCATGAAATTATTATGATCAGATTTTTCAATCATGTGCCAAATGCTAGATTTGTTATTAAATTTAATTTTTCATGTTTATGAATCTCTAATTAATAATCAGATTAACTATCCATTCGATGCTCGAGTAACTGATCAAGCGCCAAAAATAGGGCACTATGATTGTGAAAATGAGTTTAGAGATCGAGGATTTGAATCACGAAGAAATCGGATGTTGTTAAGACATTGGGGAATTGGCTGGGTCTAATAAAACTATTCATATTTACCGACAGACATGAAATCCATCGGTAAAATTAAATTCGTGGTTGTTGTGCTTCCTTTTCATGGTATTTATTTTTTCGTCCGTACTCCAGGACTTGCATTATCATGTTCACATTTACATTTTCTAATTATTTAAAAAAAGTCTTTTAAAAAGACGATCGAGGAATTATTGACTGAGGCTAATAAAATCATCGATGAGTTGAGGCCGAAGAAATAATTAGAGCCTGATAAGTTAGTTGAAATGTAATTATAAATGATTATATAATGCAACCAATCGAGGTCTATCAAGTATCTGTTCAAGTACGTCAACAAGGGACACGATCGTGTGACCGCATCTTTCTATCAGAGAACTGACTATGGTGATTCTGACGAACCCGTTGACGAAGTGAACATGTACTACGACTGCAGGTATATTTCTTCGTGTGAGGCGGCCTGGAGATTGTTGAGTTTCGAACTGCAGTATAAGTACCCTTCGGTCACGTGTCTCAGCTTCCATCTGGAGAACGAACAGAGCGTTGTTTATGAAGAGGACGAGGATATTGAGGATGTGCTGAATAAAAAAATAGTTAAGGAGAGCATGTTTCTTGAATGGATGGAGGCGAATAAGAAATATCCTCAGGCGAGACTTCTGACGTATGCAGATGCACCCTCCGAGTTTGTATGGGACAGGTCTGAGAGGAAGTGGAGGKCCAGGAAACAAGTTCCGTGTGTTGGTAGGTTGTATTACGTTCCCCCAGGCTGTGGGGATAATTACTACCTGAGGTGCTTGRTTACTGTTGTCCGCGGAGCTACTTGCTATGCAGACTATAGGAAGCACGATGGTGTTCAGCATGCGTCGTACCGTGAGGCATGTTATGCACGTGGTTTGTTGGAGGACGATAGGGAGTACGTTGATGGCATCGCCGAAGCAAGTGAGTGGGCCTCCGCTCAATCTCTCAGGCGTCTTTTTGTGTCGCTTGCTGTCGGCTGATACTCTTGCTAGGCCCGAGGAAGTTTGGGACAAGAGTTGGCAGTTTCTGTCGGAGGATGTGCTCTACAGGCAACGTCGGATTTTTCAGAATCCAGGTATGTGCACGTGGTGCAGCATAATGAATCGTGATTATAATTCACTAAATGTACTCTGTTAGTTATGGTTATTGTGTTTGAGTGTGCTATGACCTAAACGTGTGTTGTTACTTGGCAGAACTGAATCTGAGCTAGTCTCAAGTCAAGGATTTAGCTCTGGTAGAGATTGAGAAATTACTGAGACGTCAGGGGAAGAGCCTGCGCGATTATGATTCCATGCCGTTTCCGGAGAACGATGGTAGCAGTGTTGGTCGCAGTAGATTGATCCAGGATGAGTTGAACTATGATCGTAAGGCGTTGTTCGCTGAGCATGTCGAACTTCTCTCGAAAATGACGAGTGAGCAGAAGGGTGTGTACTCCAGGATAATGAGTGGGGTTGAGTCCGATGGTGGTGCTATGTTCTTCGTGTATGGATATGGAGGTACGGGAAAACCGTACCTATGGAGAACTCTGTCCGCTAGGCTGAGGTCTGAGGGTCATATCGTGCTGAATGTGGCATCGAGCGGCATAGCTTCTCTGCTTTTACCTGGTGGAAGGACCGTGCACTCTCGGTTTGGTATCCCTCTGAATCCGCACGAAGGGTCGGATTGTAATATTAAGAAAGGCACCCCGCTTGCGGAGTTGGTGATTCATTTCAAACTCATAATATGGGACGAGGCTCCGATGATGCACAAGCATTGCTTCGAGGCTGTTGAGAAGAGCTTGCAGGATATAATGGAGGATGTAGATTCGGCCAACAGGCACAGGCCGTTTGGTGGGAAGACCGTTGTGTTTGGTGGAGACTTTCGTCAGATATTGCCCGTTGTCCCCAAGGGCAGCCGGCAGGACATAGTCAATGCGACTATCAATGCGTCCAGCATGTGGAGGCACTGCACTGTGTTAAGACTTACTCAGAACATGAGGCTCCGGAGTATTGGTGATGGACAAGAACGTGTTGAGTTGGAGGAGTTCTCCGATTGGATTGCCAGCATTGGAGATGGAAAGATAGGAGGACCGAATGACGGTTGTGCTGCAATAGAAATTCCTGATGATATCCTCCTCCGATATTCGGGCGACCCCATTGCGGCTATTGTTGAGGATACATATCCGATGTTTAGGGACTCTATTGATGACCCGATATTCCTGAAGGATAGGGACATATTGGCCCCGACTCTCGATGTTGTGCACTCTGTCAATGAGTACATGAACACTTTGAACTCGAGCGAGGGGTACACCTATCTGAGTTCGGACAGTGCCTGCAAATCTGACGGTGGGAGTGATTTTTTGAGTGATTTGCACATGCCCGAATTCTTGAATGGTATAAAGTGTTCTGGGGTGCCCAATCACGAGCTGCATCTGAAGGTGGGTACGCCTGTTATGTTGTTGAGGAACATAGACCATTCAATGGGATTGTGCAATGGGACGAGATTGGTTGTTACGAGACTCTCCACTCACGTCCTTGAATGCAAAATTCTAACCGGTGCAAAGGCGGGAGAAAAAGTGTTGCTTTCCCGGATGAGTCTAACGCCTTCCGACGTTAGGATACCTTTCAAATTTCAAAGAAGGCAATTCCCGCTCATGATTTCATATGCCATGACGATAAATAAGAGTCAGGGTCAATCGCTCTCGAACGTCGGCCTTTATCTGAAGAATCCCGTGTTTAGTCACGGTCAGTTATATGTTGCCGTGTCGCGTGTCACCCATCGAAAGGGATTGAAGATATTAGTTTGTGGTGATGACGATTCGGGATCGAACGTGACCAATAATGTGGTGTATAAAGAAGTATTCACGAACGTATGAACTTAATGTTCATGTACGTAGTGTGGTTTCGATCTATAATTTATCAAGTGTGAATCTTTTAGTTATTTCTCTCGATCTCTATCGTAGATATTTATTTATTTATTCACATATTAAATAATAAATAAAATAATATTAACACAACTTGAATTTCAATATTTAACTTTCTGCCCCGTGCATCGCACGGGTGAAAAAAAAACTAGTTACTAATCATAAGAAGTCCAACAAAAGAACCAATATACCCATGTTTCCATTTCACCCCAACTTTTCAACACCAAAACAATTTCAGGATGAATTTCATGAAATTTCTATGATCAGATTTTTCAATCGTGTGCCAAATGCTAGTTTTGTTATTAAATTTAATTTTTCATGTTTATGAATCTCTAATAAATAATGAGATTAACTATCAATTCGATGCTCGGGTAACCGATCAAGAGCCAAAAATAGGACACTATGATTGTGAAAATGAGTTTAGAGATCGAAGACTTGAATCACGAAAAAATCGGATGTTGTTAAGATGATTGGGGAATTGGCTGGGTCTAATAAAATTATTCATATTTACCGACAAACATGAAATTCGTTATTTTTTATCTATTTATTTTGTTAATTACCGATGGACACAGAGTCTGTCGGTAAATTCAAAAAAATTAAGAATCCCGACGGCATCTTACCGGCAGCTGTACTCGTCGGAACTGACGTAAGCAATTGAAATTACCGACAAAGGGTTCGCCGATGCCGTATATCCATCGGTAAATCACTTACCGACAGATTTTACCGTCGGCAATCTCGATGTTTTTTGTAGTGAGATGCCGAGAGGTCGTGCGGATTCAGCCTAGGTCGATCGGATATGGAGTCAGCTAATCATTCTCAACACCGACCCTAGATACCACCACACGACACCGTCTGATGCGGGTACATCCGACAACACTTGGGCCAACCACAGAGGCGATACCTTGTTTATATCACCAGGAAGAAGTGAGTAAGTTAATAATTATAAAATTCTAATCATCAGTATTATTAAATTGTATTTGTAACCACAAATACAATTACAGGCCACATAACAGGGAGGTCAGACTTGCCAACATATTTCGGGAGATCATGGAGAAGGATCTCTATCTCGCCGGGTGGCAGTTTAAGGTAGTACCTATGGAGATTCGTATTATGGCGGGACATATTTCAGGTAATTATTATTTTGTGTCGAAATTCATTAATCTTTATTGTAACTTGAGAATCATGTATGAACTGAATTGTAATTATTATTTTTTTTAGGAGATTTTTTATTGGAACACGGACCTGTATACTCCGCATGTTATATAGACGACATTTTTAAGCGCAATGCAGAACAAGTATGGAAAGCGGCTTAATGAGTATAAATATTTTCATGATCAGACTGGTCAGTCACCGAGGATCGTTGACGAGGAGGTCTGGAGGTAAATGATTTTGTTATGACTTCTTATTAAATTAAAATATTTTATTATTACTGATGATTTAAATTTTATATATCATGCATTTCAACTAGGGCTTGGAATATTGAGTGGGATAAGCCCGAGAACAAGAAGAGGTCTGAATAGTGAAGCATCAATAGGAAGAGTGAGCCTGCTGATCCGGGTACTGGTATGTCAAAGCATAGAGGGTGGTCTAGATTTATGATCGATTATTCTTATGATATCTTAAGTAATTTCAGATCATAATATATTATTTATTTATATATTAATAATGTTAATTATCTCATAATTTTATCTGGACACAGGAGTGAGAGATAGGTGAGCCAACCAGCTGCGTACCAGGTTTTTGTACGTATGCACAAGAAGGACAACGACACATGGGTCGATACGTCATTCAATAATACTAATGTGAGTCTACATTTTATTTAACTTGTTCTTTGGTTTTAATGTAGAATTTACTAATGAGTTATATTTCAGGAGGAGTGAAATTGACGTCTGGATGAGGTACGTGCTTCTTCACAGGATACGGATAACGAGGTTGACCCTGACCTTGTTTATCTTCTAGTTGCTCTGAAATAATTAGGAGATTCTCTAGAAGAAATACGGGCTTCTGGAGGCAATATGCTTGGTCCCGCTTATGGGGTCAAATCAATACGTTTTAAGAAGAAATATTTGAATATCAATCTCATCGATATCATCGATCTTGTCATCGGGTTGGGTAAGGGACGACATTACGGCACCTAGCGGTGGCAAATCGTGTTACAGTGCCGTGTTCGTGTCGCACTATAGTGTTTTTCTATTTTATATCTTATTTGATCATAAATGTAACAATAAGTATAAATCTAACTTAATTTAGAATCTTGTGCTTTTCATGTCATTTCATTCCGTGTCGTGCCTTATCGTGTCTTTGTCTCTATAATCATGTTTCTTATCATTTCGTGTTCGTGTCGTGCTATTGTGTTGTGCCAGCTAATTCCACCCCTAACGGCACCAGCTGGTTCGGGAAGTTGGTTGCCACTACGAAGGGTTTTTGAGGTAGTGGTTCTTGCTCCTGTAAGCATGATAGGACTCACGTGAGGGAGCTCGAGGGGCATCTCCAGATGCAGAGGTGAACACGCAATAATTTCAGGCGCAGGTGAATGCGTAGATGGCCTAGCTGTTAGCTAGATTACAACAGTACCCACCGCAGCCTACCCCGTCATAGGACTTCTTTGTATTGAATTCTTTTATAAACTTTTACTAATATTTTGCTGAACGAATTTAGTAATTGTAAATTTTCAGATATTTATAAAATTAGTTCATTAACTTATCTATTTATTAATGATTTTTTAATTTTTTTTTGGGGAATTTTAATAAAAAAAGGGCTTAAAAATAATATTAAATAAAAATAAGAAAAAACCTGAGGGGAAATCTCCCTTTGGAAAAACCGAGAGTATAATCCCCTTGGAAAACCGAATTGGATTAATCAAAGATTTCCTTATAGATATTATTGAAGCAGTTAATTTATTAATTATTGTTTCACTTGAAAAGTATGGAACAAAAAGGAGTACATTAGGTAATGTCTACTATCGATAATATTACTTTCTTTCTTGCACAATTAGGTGTATGTGTCTGTATGTGACAAATATTAAAGTTCTTAAATAACCATGAATAGAAATGGACTTTATGAGCTCATGTCTTATTATGCAAGAAAATAAATGTTTGGAACAAGAAAAGTTTAAATGTACTCAATTAGCAACTAATGAAGTTCCAATAGGGATACCACACTTAGAATATAAGATCAATAGGGCAACGAATTCGGTTATTCCTTGTGCTTGAAGGTGGAACCTGAAAGGGAATATCTTTTATACGCTTCTCGTTTTATTTTAAATTTTATCTAGTTTAGTTTTGTACATTTGTATTTGGTGGGTAGATTCTACTCATACATATTACAGTGCAAACATTACTAATTGTGGAGTTAAAATAGTCAAGTGATACTAAAAGGTGCATCTATACATTACTACGACAACAATTATAATTGGGGCTATACAAATTTAGGTTGTCATTGATGAAAGTTATTATAATTTGGGAGAGATAACGATACTTTCATGGTAAATTTTATTTTTATTTCTATTTTGAGCGAGTTTGGCTATACTTGTTCATTTGAAAATAGAATATTAATTTATCTCTCTCAGTATTCAAATATTATAGGTCCTTTATCTGTGACGATAAAGCCTCATCTTATGAAACATTGCATGTTCGTTTACATTTACATAACATATAAAATAATAATTAAGGATATGGTAAGAAATATTATTAGTCAATTTTCCTTACCATAGGTTTAGGAGAAGCAAATGATAGTGTGATATTCATTTCTAGTAGAGTTCTAAACTAGTAGTAACAAACCAAAACCCCATATAGATTTTAGATATGAAAAACTCTATTTGTAGGCATTTGTATATTTGCAGTTGTCTAATTAAAGTAAGGCTTTTAGACCTACATATAGAGTTCGAACCTAGGAATATGAGGTAATATTTTTGTTATGTACTCTAGATGGTCTTTTGAAATGGGAAATAAATTTTATTTAAGAAAGCTGAGCTTGAGTGGGAGAAGTCTAAAGATCGTCTATAGGCAAATTCAAAAACCTCAAAATAAATTATTATGAACTGTAGATGAAATTAATGAATGACCCTGATATTGTAGAATCTCGTCCAATTGTCGATAAGTATGATTCTAATTGATAATTAAATGAATTTAAGATCAAAAATATTCAAAAGGCAATAATAAGAGATATAGGGTATGTCTAGTCGATAGTTTTTATTAAAATAAAGATATTAATTATAAATAGACTTTCATTCTTTGTTATTGCAAACATCTTTAGAATCACTTTGTCATTAATTGTGTTTCGTTTGGTTTGAGTTGACTCCTTGTTTATGGTACTACAATTAACATTAACTCATCATTTAGTTTGGTGTTGGGATAAATAAAGTTGATAGTTGTATATACCGTAAGTTCAGTGGGAACATTCTATTACTAAAGAAAATTAAGTTTAACTCATTTAGTACCCTAAGAATGAGTATATAGTTGATATATGCAAAAAATCTACTTATGTTTGAAAGACTTTTGTATACTTAAGTATGCAAGCTTTTGGATATCGCTTACATATTGTCTCGGTAATAATTAATCCTGGTGTGGATTACTTGAAAAACCCGAGATAAATCTATCTTAGAGAACAAAATGATTTTATGCTCTATTATCAGAAACAAAATTCTGGAGATCATTTGGTGTTTTTAATTTCGATTTTATTGGGTGCTAATAAAGATTTATTTGGCTATAACTAACTGTTAATTCAAAGAGTTATTTTGGAAAAAGGTGTCATATAGACTATTATAGTTCTTTAAAATTTGTTAGCTAAGGTTTGAGGTATCTTATTATGGATATGGTTATGAAATCCAATTGCCATATTTCGACGAGACACTTGTTGATAAGAAAATAGTTCAAAATAAATAAATTTACATGGAACACATAAAGACGAATTTATGCTATCAAATTCACCCACTAACGTATTAATACATGAGGCATTTCACAGGCATTGTGCTCATTGGGTGTTATTATAGATATTACCTTAGTTATGAGGGAGTTATTGTTCTATGTACTCTTTTTAAGTTTCTAAGTACCTTCATTTTTCTGCAGAATAAAGTTGATGGTTATATTATTTATGAACTCATTATGTTTATTTGTAATGTTTCACATTACATATTATTTAATCTCACTAAAGTAAGACTGAAATATACACAATAAATATCACATTATATGTATTCTATGCTACTCACCATATTTGATTTGTGTCATTGAGTATATTAATATGTTGATTATCATGGTAGATTCACAATATTTACTGTGATGAAAGATTATGGAAGTCTCATTTCTAGTATATGACATGAACTAATTGTTACCAGGAGTTATTGAATAAATGGCACACGGTGTCCACACACAAAAATAACAATTGTTTAAGGTATAATATGTAGCTTAAGTGAGAGATTGTTGGAAATTCCTAGATAAAGTGGGCAGCATATTTTAATCACATTTATATTTTTCATTATATTATTATTATTATTATTATTATTATTATTATTATTATTATGACTTAATAAAGTGATATAATATAAGTAGGAGTCATACAAGAATATGATATGTAATTAATGAGTAAATATTTATAATAATATAGACAATTATGAAAAATTACTTTATAACTATATAAAGATTACATATTTATGGTCACCAATTTACTACATCACACATTATTTTCTATACTCCCATCAAGATAGAAAACTAAGGCCATTAGAGGTTTAATTGAGAAAGACCATTATACTGACCCAACCCGAGAGTTGGCGTTCTTGTTTCTTGCTTAGCTCTTGGATTAGAGTCTTGTCCCATGTACATTGAGCTGAATTTGTGCGTATGAGTATCATTATGAATTTATATATTCGGCCACTCCATAAATCTTTGATGATTATAGTATAATGTTTATACCCTATAATTATTTGGCATGTTTTAGCACATGACTTATGAATTTAATATGTTTGTTTGTTTATCCCACAAGAGAAAATGTATAAGGTACAATTTGATCATAAGAAAAACTCTTTTCTCTACTACTTCTTAAATAAAACTCTTTTGTACACATAATGTTGGTGAAGATATCAAAATACATCCAATTTAAAATTAACAATAAACTCACCTCACCCACTGTTTTCATTCATGTCTCTCCAACCATAACTCACCCATTGTCAAATTTTCTTGTCTTCTCATATTTTAATTCGTATTTGGCTATTCCCAACTCATATAGTATCATTTTTAGAAGAAGTTAAAATTTGAAAATAAAATTGTTCATGAAAACAAGTGGGTTATTTTGCAACTATTTGGGAAAATATTTCGATGTACTTTCACATCATTTCTTTGAAGTTTTATTTAGAAAAATGTGATTATTTGAAATAATTTTTATACATGTTGAATAATGCGTCAGATTTTGGTCCGTAAAATGAATTTTTATACATGTTGAATAATGCGTCATGTTTTGTAGGACTCATTGGCACTTGATGGTTCTTTGCCCCAAGTACAATTATGTGGCCTGGTTTTGCTGTTTTCAAAAAAAAACAAAGAAAAATATTTCCTCTAAGATTGAGACGTATGTTTTCTATAGAATTTTCTTTGCATTAGTTTTATTTGTCATTTACTTGATGCTTTTATAATTTATTTTGATATAGAGCATTCAATGCATACCAATTAATGAAAGGGACGCACTCACGACAATTTAAGAAGCTTGAGTGGGTTTATCCAAAGGTAATTTATGTTGATGTATAGCAAACTTTAAGATTCGAAAAAATGTTTGAAATACAGCCAAAAGCGTTTGTGACTACATCAAATTATGTTGATTTATATGTTGAATATTAATTGATTTATTTACTTATTTTCAGTGTTGTAAAAAAGGTGAGGTTAATGAATGCAGGCTCTTTGTTATGCGACATATGCTTGAGATCATCAAATTAGATATTGTTGACTCATTCGAAAAGGTAATTTTAATAAATCAGAATTATTATCATTTTGTTGTAGAAGTCAAATCGTATCCCAGTCAATTTGTATTAATTCAAAACTTGTCAATTGATATCTTGTGATGAGTTGTGCGTATTGCCTGAATTATGTGTATTGCGTGCAGGTATTCAATATGGAGGGACCTTATTCGGATGATGACATTGATGTAGTTCGTAGACGTTGGGCCAAGTGTTTTCTAGAGGTCATTACTTGAGGGTGTGCACTGCATTTTATTTTGGTTTGAAGACCTTTTTTTGTATGTGACTTGTACTGAATGTTGTTTTGAACACTTGATGAATATTGTGGTTTTTTTTTATTGTTGTTGTTCTGGGGTGCTTTGAATGGATTGAGATATTGTATTTGGTGAAGTGTATTTTCAATTGAGATTTGGTGTTTTTAATATTGTATATTTGATGTTCTACATTTGGGAAAAGACGAATACTAAAAATGATGTTCTAGAAGGCAAAACTTTCCAGAACGTATAATCAAAAAAAATGTTCTGGTTATTTATAAAAAACCGTTCTGGAAAGTACTTCCAGATAGGTTTTTCAAATACCTTTCTGGTAAGTTATACTTTCCAGAACGGTATTTCAAAATTAACGATCTGGTAAGGTATATTTTCCAAAACGGTATTTTTAAAAACTGTTCTGGTAAACCATACTTTCCGGAACGGTATTTGAAAATACCATTCTGGAAAGTATGATTTACCGGAACGGTATTTGGAAAAACCCTTCTGGTACTTACCAGAAGGGTTTTTACAAATACCGTTCTGGAAATTATGACTTACCAGAACGGTATTTTCATATACCGTTCTGGTAAATCATACTTTCCGGAACGATATTTTCAAATACCGTTCTGGAAAGTATAACTTACCAGAACGGTATTCTCAAATACCGTTCTGGAAAGTGGTGGAACAACATGGAATGGTACCATTCTAGAACAGAAAAAATAATTTATAGAACGCATTTTTTTTACTCTTCTAGAAAGTCTGCCAATTCAAAAGGGTAAAAAAAGGCGTTCTGGAAAGTATAGACTTTCTAGAATTATGTCACTACAGAAGGCACATAAAGGCGTTTTGGATAGGCAGAATTACCCTTCTGGATTAGTAGTTTCTGCACTAGTGGCGCATCGCATATTTGCAATACTGTTTCGAGGTGGGGAAAATTTCTAAAATTATTTTCTTGTCTCATATAATTATTATATTGTATATTAATGTTTAATCGATTGACATATGACATTTGATGTCAACTATATAGCTTTCGGGCAACCATATAACCTCCGGACGAAAATATAGCCTTCGGGAAATAGGGTACGTATTCCGTGACGGAATCCACGTAAAAATATTTGTGACGTTTCCTTTTATTTGTTAATATATTTTTCGTATCGTGATTATATGAGACACATGTTTTCCACCGGGCTCGTCGCTCATCTCAAATATATTTAACATTTCAAGGTTGATGGAGCGAGATGGCACATGACGAGGGGATTGGAAATTTAATAAATATTTAGTTCTACGTCGGTTAGTATTTATTTTTATTTTCACAAAAGGCTTGTTTCCCCTGAACATATTTTTGATGATTATGGGATAATTTGGAGCTCTCACTTTCTTTTGTTCATATGTTGATTTGCTGTTTTATTTTCTGTTGTTATAGTTTTCAAAGATGGTCTGTCATGCATCTCTAAGTCACAAAACTTTGGACAAGAGCAGGAGCCTCTATTTAATTTTGAAGCATTCATGCATGGGTGTTCTTATGTGGAATTACACAGTTTGCCAAATTCTAGATGTGAGTTTAGGATTTTAAACAAAGATTTGCATGGCTACCCTTTAATTTGTTTACTTGTGTTGAGTAAGACACCAAAGCTTATGATTAGTACTTCTTAATAAAGCTTTTATGAAAATTAATGGTTCTGTTAGGTATTAGTTACTTTAATTTTTTTCTCTTAAGTGTTTTCGTTGGCATTCAAGACTCTTGGCAATTAAGACCCAAATCAGATTTGAAAATTGCTAAATTTTATTTTATTTCAATATCATAGTGGTTAAAGAACCAGTTTCTTTCGGATTTTAAAATTACTCACTGTTCTAATTCATGGCTAATTATTTATTTATTTATTTATTTTTATTTTTTTTACTGCTATGTGTTTGAGTATGTTTTATAAAACTTCACATAAATCTTAGTAAATTTCAAATATCATGATGTCAAGGTTTACAAGTGATTTCTTTCAATGAGTAAAACGATTTTATGGTTGTTTTATCGAACAAGTCTGAAACTTAGAAAATGAACTTTTATATTAAAAAGGTTTTTAGCTTATTTTAGTATTTTAAATTCTTTTAAATTTAGGGTGTTACATTGTGGTATCAAAGAGATATGGTTCTGGACGCCGTTGCAAAACATTTTCAATTTCGTTCGAATATGATATTTAAAATATATTAAAATTCCAATTCGACATATGCAGTCTGCTCCAACAAGTACGTTCAAAAATATGTGTTTTAACATTCAAACATATTATAATTGATGCTTGCATACCCCTAGAACTCAAGATGATCTTATGTTAGACTTGGCCTTCACATGGTATGAGCTATGCGTGTAGATGGCTCGTACGCGTAGAACCGCTAGAAAGTTAATCCCTAGTCCCTCGACAAAGAAGAAGCTTCATGTGGCACATTTTAGAAACTATCAAAGGGCAGATAACCATAGATTGGGCGAACATTTGACCGAGACGGGTTACCAAAGAGCACGTGCAAAACAATATGGAGTAAGCGACTACGTAGCAACAGTAAAGTTAATGGAGACACTACCCGAGCAGTGGCAAGCTCGAGCAAGGACCCTTTTTCTTTAAGAGGTTGTGTTCACCTGCAAAGAAGAAACACCAGCCATCAGTTATACTCGCTGTGTGTCTACACTTTTCTGCATGTGGATGGAAGAAATAGCATAGCCCTAAGAAGAAGATCCGGAAGAAGGCCCTCAACTGGAGAAAGGCCCGCAAGCGGGAGAATAATATAGTGATGAGAACTTCGTGACCAAGGATTCATGTCCATTTGAAAGGACGAAAAATAATTTTGGATCTCTTTAGGATCATCATTTCGTATTCTTGTTAATCCTAGATTCTCGTTATCTCGTTTTAACGATTTATGTTCTTTCCTGTATATTATTATCTCTTGAAAGTTTCTTTTTTTAATAATGGAGATCCTAGTTATGTTTGTTTACTATTCATAACTTTCTAATTACACAAGTTTTGATTTGACGGCAAAACTAGAGATCGCACTAAGGCAATGTTGTGTGTTTATACCTACGTCATGAATCTATATATATATATATATATATATATATATATATATATATATATATATATATATATATATATATATATATATATATATATATATATATATATATATATATATATATATATATATATATATATATATATATATATATATATATATATATGGGACTCTAAATCAAAATGACTTTTGCCATCAGGAAAATGTTTTCAAGACCACACGCACGGAGCAACACCAAACAAGTTCTCAAAATAATGCCCAGGCTGATGCACAAGTCAATGGTCCGGCTAATAATCAAGCACAAGTAGTCGAGATTTTTTGTCGCTATGCGCCCCCAATATTTAATGGGCGTACGTGGAGGATTGCTTGAGAACCTTAGACCGAACTTTTAATCTCTTAAATTGCACTGATGCTCAACGTGTGAGTTGCGCTGAGTATCAGTTAGTGGAGGACGCCGATCGTTGGTGGGAAGGGTATTGGCGAACGAGGCCAATGGCTAAACGTGATGAACTTACTAGGGTCCAACTTAGATATATTGCGACCCAAAAATATTACCAACACTTTTACCGTGACCAGATGGAACGTGAGTTTCTGGATCTCACTCGAGGTAGCATGTCCGTGGTGGACTATGAGAGGAAATTCGATCAGTTAGGTCATTTTGCTACGCACTTGATATATAATGACCTCAAGAAGGCCCAAAGGTTCCTAGGCGGGCTGCGGGCTGGAATACGACACATTCTCACAAGCCATGGGGACTTGTATTATGCCGAAATAGTGATACGGGCTCAAGGGATAGCCGCAAGTCATGACATAGAGAGCATACATATCGAATCTTCAGGAAAAAGGAAATGGCAAGTATCAAACCATGGTAAAGATGGGAACTAGAAATCAAACAAGCACACCAAGACTGGTGGTGGACAAGAGCCCCCTCAACAAAATTCTAGGCATTTGTGCACAACTTGTGGCAAACCTCACCAAGGAGTGTGTATGCTAGGACAAAGAAGATGTTATCGATGCAAGGCACTGGATCACCTAGCGCCAAATTTCCCAAACCGATTTCGTATCGGAGGGAACAATGGTCAACCTTCGGGAGGTAAAGCTCGACTTTTTTTCCATGAACTAGAAGAATGCTGAGAAAAATCCAGGCACAATGACAGGTATGCTATCAGTATTCGATGTACCAGCTTTAGTTCTTTTTGACACTGGTGCCACACATTCATCCATGTCTAAAACATTTTATGTTATGTCTAGAAGCAAGAACATTAGTGTAGATGAATCGCTAGAGATTAGCGTACCCTCGGGGAAAGTCATTTCACTAACTCAATGGTTAGGGATACTCCTATAGTCGTGAATGACAATAACTTAGAGGCTGACCTATATGTGATTGATATGAAAGACTTTGATGTAATTTTGGGCATGGATTGATTGACTAAGTATAGAGCGAGCATTAAGTGTCAAGAGAGAGAGATAACTTTGGGTTTACCTGGAAATAAAGAGAGAATATTCTATGGAGCTAAGATTGGCTCATCACCTCGAATCATCTCAATAATGAAGGCGATCAAGATGCTTAGAAAAGGGACGTGTTGGGGTTTCCTTGTTAATGTAATTGTCACTCAATCGCAAGATCTGTGAATAACAGATGTACCAGTTGGGAACGAGTCTCAAGATGTTTTTCCAAAGGATCTCCCGGGAGTCCCATCGAATCGACAAGTGAAATTTACTATCAATCTAGTACATGGGGATGCACCCGTATCGAAGGCTCCTTATAGAATGGCACCAAAGGAGCTAGAAGAGTTGAAGGCTCAACTACAAGAATTATTGGACTTGAAATTCATTCGACCAAGTGTTTCACCTTGGGAAGCACCAGTATTGTTTGTTAAGAAGAAAAATGGTACTTTAAGAATGTGCATCGACTATCGAGAGTTGAACCGACTCACACTAAAAAACAAGTATCCTTTGCCGAGAATCGAAGACTTGTTTGACCAATTAAGAGGAGCAGGAATCTTTTCAAAAATTGATTTAAGATCGGGTTACCATCAATTAAGGATAAGAGATGCGGATATTTCGAAGACAACATTTAGGATACGATACGGTCACTGTGAGTTTGTAGTGACGCCGTTTGGATTAAGTAATGCTCCGGGTGTATTCATGGACTTAATGAACCGAGTGTTTCATCTATTTTTGGACAAGTTCGTTATTGTGTTTATTGACGATATTTTGGTGTTTTCTGAGAATGAGAAACAACATGAGGAACACTCAAGGACGGTGTTAGAGACTCTACGCTCAGAGAGGCTGTATGCGAAGTTTAAGAAATGTGAGTTTTGGATAGATCGAGTTGTGTTTCTTGGACATGTAGTGACTTATGAAGGCATTGAGGTCGACCCAACCAAAATTGAGGCAGTAAATGATTTGAAAGCACCGACCACTACGAGTGAAGTTCGCATCTTCTTGGGTTTGGCAGGTTATTATCGCAGATTTATTGAAGGATTCTCAAAGATAGCGGGACCCATGACGGGAAAAGGTGAGAAACTTATTTGGAATGAAAGGTGCGAAAAGAGTTTTCAAGTTTTAAAAAGGAAACTAACATCAACCCCGGTGTTAACTATTCCAGACCCTACAAAAGATTTCATTATTTATAGCGACGCATCTAAGCAAGGACTTGGGTGCGTACTCATGCAACACGGGAAAGTTGTGGCTTATGCTTCGAGAAAGTTGAAGCCGCACGAGTTGAATTACCCAACACATGACTTGGAATCAGTGGATGTGGTTCATGCGCTTAAGATTTGGCGATATTATTTGTATGGAGGAAAATGTGAAATTTTTACGGACCACAAGAGTTCGAAATATTTGTTCACTCAGAAGGAGTTGAACATGAGGCAAAGAAGGTGGCTCTAGTTAGTAAAAGACTACGACTGTAACATCCAGTATCACCCAGGCAAAGCTAATGTGGTTGCTGATACTTCGAGCCGAAAAACACGAGGGGAGTTAGCCTTCCTGACGACAATTCAAGATTAGCTAGTGGGTGGTTTCTCAAAGTTGAGTATTGAGGTAGTGGTACCTCCGAGGAGTAGAAATTCGATCTTGTCTACTATGGTGGTACAATCCACCTTAAGGGAGAGGATTAAGGAGGCTCAATCTCAAGATGAGTCGTTGAAGAAAGTGAAGGAGCAAGTGTTGTGTGGGAGTGACAAGGGTTTCTTTAGGACTACCGACGATGCTTTAGTGTACAAAGGTAGAAAGTGTGTGACTAAAGAGAAGAATTTACTAAGGAAATTTCTAATCGAAGCTCATAGTACACCGTACACCGCTCATCCAGATGGCACCAAGATGTACCAAGACCTTAAGAAAACCTTTTGATGGAAAGGTATGAAGAATGACATAGGAAAGTTTGTGGAGAGTTGTTTCGCTTGTCAGCAAGTCAAATATGAACATCAATGACCTCATGGATTACTTAAGCCACTTGAAATTCCACAGTGGAAGTGGGAGCATATATCTATGGACTTTGTTGTCGGTTTTCCCAGGAAGCTGATAGGAAATACGACAATATGGGTTATCGTTGATAGATTGACCAAGTCCGCACACTTTTTTCAGTAAAGATGACACTAAGTATGAATCAATATGCACAAATTTATCTCAAGAAGATCGTAAGATTACATGGAATTCCAGTAGCGATAGTTCCGGATAGGGATGCTCGTTTCACATCCAAGTTTTTGGGGAGTTTGTGATTCGTACGTTTTTGTTACGAATCTGTACATTATTGAGTCCTATTTTAGTCTTTTTATTTTCTTTTTCGGGTTAAGAATGAGTTGAATTGCATCATTTTGCATTTTTCGTCTCTTTACTTAATTTTCCGACTTATTGATCAATAATTGGTCCAAACGAGAATAATTCTGTGATTTTCTCATACAGCTAGAGTGTCCGGTGGATTCAAAGCACGTAGATTGAAGGAGAGACATTTACAAGTAGCCCAAAAGGATGCACACTGATCAGACAGCTCATGTATACCGAGCGGTGCAACTGTTGACATACACACCAACCGGAAAGCTGGCTCACCGAGCGGACCCGGGTACAGAAGCTTTCGTCCAACCGGACAAGGCGTATGACCGGTCGGACAAGAGCGTTACGAATGCAGATTTCTGGGAATTTTCAGTTACGAAACGGCTAAAAACATTTTTAAAATGGTAGAGGCGGCTAGGGTTCGATATATTCAGTCCCGGAGGCTGGAAGAGAGGGTTAGATACACAAAGAACACCCAAAGGTTGAGAGATTTGACACATCTCTCACACCTCTAGATAAATCTGTGCGACGCTATATCAAGGTTCGATTTGCAGCAATTCTCGTTTGTGGCTAAGGTGTTGGGTTCGTGACAAGCCCGAGGACTCTACGCTTTTTTAGTTCGGAGTAATTTGTGGATCGTCATCATCACTCGTTGAATCTAGTTCAACGATTAGTAATCTCCAAACTCGTCTTTTGATATGATGTTTTTGAAGAAGTTTGATTTGGAATTTGTTATGAATGGTTTGAGAATATGTTTGATGATGTTTCGTTGATCACTAGTTAGAGTATTGGTTATTAGAAGTTTTGCTATCGTGTGTGGGATATTGATATTGGTTGAACAATTGTTTTGGATAGATTATCAAGTTGTTATTGATTTAGCTATTCTCTTGAAGCATTTTAAGTACTTGAATTATTTCAGAACTTGATTGGTATTTGAAATAAGTTAGTATGCTGTATTGCGATAGAATTGTTAGTGATTCGATTGATAGCCGTAATCGTTATTTACAATCGTTAGGATAATATATAGTTGTTTGAATTACGATAGTCGCTTTTCTTATAACTTGTCGAGAGGTTGACGCCCTCGAGACAAGAAGAGTTCGTTTTCTTTTATTTTAAGTTGTTGAAATGAAACATTTCTAAAACCCCATGTGTTCGTGTGTTCTTAGATAAAATTGTGATATTAGTATAATAAACATTGTTAATTCCGATTCCCATTCCTCGAGAGATCGACCCGAGTTGACTCACCAGTCTACAAGTGACCCCGTGCTCTTGTGGGTGAACTAAAACCCTTTCAAACGTAGACGCGTACTTGTTAACCGGAATTTGATTTTGAAAGGAACACAAAAGTTCGGCTCAAAATTTAGTGCCGTTGCCGGGGAATGGTAAAGGTGTTAAAGATGTTTATTTGTGTTATTGCTTATAAGTCGTAAATTGTATAATTATTTGCCACTCGATGCGGTGATTGTTTGTTGTTGATGCTAGGTCGACGAAGCCTTAGAGGAGAATTGAACCCATTCATCAATAGCATCGAACGCGTTTCGAGACCAAGACAACTATTTCCCTCGATCGAAGGGAATATTTTGGAAGCAAGTTCATCCAACATGGCAGAGACTCTACCTCTTGGAGGACGAGGAGGAGCGAATGGTGGACGAGGGAGGGGACGAAACACCCAAACCCCTCCTCGCGATTATCCATATGGAGTGCCACCCATTGACGATGTGCACATACAAGAGCAAATGGATAATAACGAAGACGAAGAGCAAATAAATCCACCTCTACTTCAAAATGAAGAAACAAGAGAACCAAACCAAGTGAACAACGGAGAACAACAACCGAGGGGCGATCATCAAATCATGATGAAAGAGAATCTCACTTAACAACAACCTCCTCAACGATTTTGGAACCGAGAAGAAGCTCGAGCTTATAACAATCGAGCGGATAGAGAGTTCGATCAGAACAATGGTGGTCATGGCGGGCCCGAGGCCCAAAATAACCAATGAAACCACCAAAGGCATGAGGATTTCGAATGAGAACAGAACCACAATCAAAATAGGAGGCAGAGACGTCCGTTCAACGCTTGGCAGAGGGAGAATTTCCGAAACGATGGATATAATGATCGTGGGAATCACGAGGAGGAGCGTGACTATGGGTATTACGAGGAGTATGGGGAGGAAAGAAACTATGGCGCACGAGCCAACTTCGGAGGAAGGAGAGAGCGTCGATACCCTAATGAACGCCATCAAGGAGATCTCCTTTTCCCAACGATTGGATCATACATCAGTGCAATAATCTTAGGCCCCGCGGTAAGAGACTATGATTTGAAGGCGAGCAGTGTAAATCAACTCCCTACCTTTCACGACATACTCAATGAAGATCCATTGAATTTCATTCGAGAATTTTACCTTGTGGTGGGCAGAATCCCGCATCTTGGACTGCATGAGGATCAATTGAGGATGAAATGTTTCCCTACTACTCTGAAGGACAAAGCGAAGCATTGGCTTTTGTCCTTACAACCCAACTCCTTGACTAATTGGGAGATGGTGTACAAGAAGTTTGTGAGTAGGTTCTACTCCGCTCAAACAACTGCCAAGTTGCGAAGAGAGATCACAAATTTCGAACAAATAGAGGGGGAATCGTTCTACGAAGCTTGGGAGCGATATAAAGGGCTTTTACAAAAATGTCCACACCACAATAATAGTGCCGAGATGGTGAATAATTATTTCCATGAAGGGTTATTTCCGGTCTACAAACAGCAAGTGGAGGTGAAGGCCGGAGATTTTGGCGAATTGACCGCCACGAAAGCGTGGGATTTATTCGAGCACATGAGCGAGAAATCGCAACAAACAAGCTTCCGACCGAGGAGATACAAAGTCCCGACAATTCAAATCGAGGAACTAACAAAGCAAGTCACACTATTAACAAGCAAGATGAAGGGGGAGGAGGAACCTTCGACACCTCCGCCTAAGATGTGCGAAAAATGTGGGGCAGTGGGACATGAAATGGATACTTGTAATGTGGTATTTGACGACGAAGAGGAAGGGGAGGTCAATGCCATCCAAAACTATCAACTCAATGATAATTATGGGAAGAAGTTTACCGGGCAGTATAACTCAAGTTCAAGCTACGTTCCAAAGAGCTCAAACTACATGCCCAATTCTAAATCCTCTGAACCACGACAATTTCCGAATAAGAGCCAAGGAGAACCGAGCGGCCAAAACTCTTACCAAAACAAGGGGCAAGGCAACTATTCTCAATACCCTTCGAAACAATATCATGCACCACAGCAACCATATCAACAAGCACCACAACCGCAATACCAACAAGCACAGCAACAATAATTTCAGCAAGTGCCACCACAGCAGCAAATGCCACTCCCGATTAACCCCGACGACGAACTAAGATTGTGGCGTCAACAACTAGAGCAAGAGACTCTACGTAATTGGGAGGAAATACTTCGTACAATCGAGGAAGGCAAGCGGACAAGGAAGCAACTGGAGAAGCTAGAGATGATGATAGGGCAACTCTCGGCTTCTATGGCAAAAATAACGAGTGATCCGGGAAAGCTACCTAGCCAACCTGAGCAATCAATGGTGGTGCATGTGTTGTGAGGTGGGAAGCAAGTTGATAATGGAGTACAAGAAGCCGAGAGGGAAGACTCCGAAGACGAGCAGACAATGGATACATGAGATGAACAAGAGTCAAGTGCGAATGGTGAAGGAGGAACATTAGGTGAAATTCACAAATCAAGTAACCCATATGTTCCCGGATCATTGAGGGGAACTTTTCAACCGAAACGTGCCGAAACAGATCAGAAAGATGCAGCCAAGGACCTGACCGATCGGACTACCAAGGTGACCGGTCGGACTGGAGTCCAGAAGGTTTTGACTGATCGAACTGAGAAGCAGACCGATCGGACTGGAGCCCAAAAAACTTTGTCCGACCACACCAACCCAGGGTCCAATCGGAGTAGAGGACAGGAGGTTTCTACCGATCGGATGAATAACACTGATCGGTCGGACAAGAGAGCTGAAGAGGAACAAAGACCACAACGTGTAATAAAGGACGCCATACCGTTTCCCAATTGTCTCAAGCCAGCAAGAGAAAGCAAAAATTTCATGGAACTTTATAATATGCTGAAGGACGTGAACGTAAATCTCCCACTTTTCGACGTGATCAAAGCTATGCCGGCTTACGTAAAGTTTTTTAAGGAACTTGCATCAAAGGAGAGGAAAATGGAAG
>BMAC01000001.1:6271044-6282635 GCA_014905375.1 Phtheirospermum japonicum | reverse complement strand
GGCACCAGTCCGATCGGACACAGAACATACCGATCGGACGACGACCCAGTTTATTATAAGTCTGTTATTTCAGACGCAAATTTCATAACCCCAACTCAAATTTTCTTTCTCCTTGCAGAGCGTAATCCAACAATTTGTCACTTTCAAGTTCAAAACTTGACAATAAAGACATATAACAAGTCCTATCGGTGATTTCAACACACCCAATTGCTCCCGGTCGAAGAATTTGGGAATCAAGAACCAATCACCCTAATCGCATCAAGTTTTACCTAACGTCTCCAAAACAAATAACTCGAGGTATAAATGGATGCAACTCAACTATATTGAACTGTTTGGGAGTTGGAATTGCAGGTGTCATCTTTAATTGGATTTGGGTTGAGCGGATTGAGGTTGAACTTGGTTGATTTTTTGGAGGCATATCAAGTGTTCGACGAAAGGTCTGAGTGAAATTCGGTTTTCTATTGGGAGGATTCATACCCGCCATGGCATCATCATCTTGTCCCAAATGTGGAAAGACATCGAGCCGTGTCCCGAGCAAGACCAGGGGAGAGTTATCCCCCTTCGACCTCAAAGACGAACGCGAGGTCACACTTTACAAATCCCTCATTAAATGGGATGTCTACCAACCCCGTTTCACCAGCCTCGAGTTTTGGGAGGAGGAGGCCGACGGTGGGGATAAAACGGCGGAAAAATTCCTCAAGGGCATCGACGCCCTACAACTAAGGAAGTGGGCCGGTGTCCACCAACATGGGTATCGAACTCTTATGCTCGAGTTCTTCACGACGTTTCAAAATTAGCCGATGGGAGCTTCGAGTGTCGTTTCCGGAACCAAACATTCCACACATCGATTGGTGACCTCGATGAAATCTTTGGGATCGATAGCACAAAAAGTCTGAGATCGGGTTTCGAAATCGACGATTACAACAAGAATGATTGGTGGGCCAAACTTTCGGGAGCACCACCAGAACACGGGTGCCGTTTCAACTCGACATCCTTACGATCCAACGCCGTGTATCTTACGTATAAGTTTTTCATGCAAGTGTTCTTGGGCAAAGAGGACGCCACGAGAATTTCTTCCTCTGAGTTGAAAGCGTTATGGATTTCATACAATTTCGGCAATGCAAGAATCTATCCACTCTTGATCACCGCTATCGAAAACGTCCAACAAGTAAGGGAGAAGAAAACGGCGAAGCTCACTCTGGGAGCCTTCATCACGGAGCTCGCACGGCACCACGGCTGCGACCCTTCTTACGACGACATCGTTTACCCTAGTGTGGGGATGATAGTCGACAGCCGAATGAGTAACGGACGGAGCGTAGCTATTCTGACGTTCATGATGCTCAACGATAAAAAGCGAGCTGAGTTAGTCGAGAATTCCGACATTGACGATGCCGACGATGAGGATGATAACGACGAGGAGAATGAGGATGGTGACGGGGATGAGACTATGAACGAGGGCAATGGAGGGAATGGGAACACCGGTTCCCGTACTTACGAGAATGATGACTATGGAGGCGGAGTTTATTTGTCCGACGAGCAGTGGTAGCAGCAGCAGGACTTTCAAGCACGTATGTTTGCTCAAATGGGGGAATTGCGCATCCACCAAGAGGAGCACGCGAGGAACGCTCGACAGGACGCCTGGGCAGCAAGGGAGGAGGCTCGTTACTTCCGGAGCACGTTGACGAACTTGGGCAATAGCTGGGCAGAGACTTCTCAACATCTTGCCCGATTGTCCGGAAGCGTTGAGGCAAATCATCAACACCTCATTCAAATTGACGAGCATCTTTCCCGTTTCGAGCAACGCTATCCACCTCCACCCCCGAACGACATGAACCAGTAGGCGGGCCCATGCCCCAACTGTATCACCACTCTATCCCACTTTTATCGCTTTCTAGGATATTTGACATTTATTCGGGTTTTTGTAACATTATTTTCTTTTATGTTTGCATGGTGATGACTTTGGTTAACTCGTGGTTTATTCATTTGCATGCGTTGGATTATTGACATTTTTCTATTCCCTATGATTAATGTTCTTGTTATAGCAATCAGGAGATTGCTGATTTTCTTGACAGGGGGAGGGGGCAGACCGTCCGGTCGGTAATGCATAGGCAACCGATCGGTCAAAACTTACTGGACCACAGTCCGGTCGGTGTGGTTCTATGACCGGTCAGACTGTGCACAGTCCTCGAATGATCGTTTTGAGTCCATACATGCTTAAGTTGAACCATTTTTGAGTAACACAGTCACAAATTCATAACATAACAATGGTCAACCATTTACTTCAACTTTGTTGAATATTGCCCTTGGTTAATAGTGTTTGTATTGGCATGCCTGTCGGAATCATTTGTTATGTGGTATAAGGTTTAGAGTCTTTTGAGCTTGTTCTAAGTGCAAAATTTTCAAAAACTACCTATATGTATTTAYAACAACACTTTYTCGTTACCAATTTTGKAAAACTCTTAAAGCTAAATCACCTCGTTTTCAAAAGTTTGAATTAAACCTTGTAAGAAGCCTTGTGTGTTTATCAACATTTCATGTTTTGATTCGATAAGTGTTTTGATAAGTCTCTAAAGTCGCATGTGTATATTTGGTTTTGGAAATGCGATAGGCACATATAAAACCCGATTCCGGCTATATTCAAAAATAAAAACCACTATAGATTCCTAATGAGCCCCTTTGAGCCTTTATTCCGTCTCTTTGTAAGCCATGAGCATAATTGTAGCTCTTATTTCGTTTAAGTTTGTGAAATGAGAGTTTTATCTATCAGTGGTTAGTGAGATATGACGAATGCAGGGGCGAAATTAGTGGGACACTATTAAAAAAAAAGAGAAAAAAAAGAAGAAAAAGAGTTTGGTTAAGAATAAGACCTATTTATAAAGGCAAACGAGTATAGAAGGAACTAACACCCTTGTTCCTTAAAATCGGGCAAGTTTATTCAGTTTTGGGAGAGAAATAGCCTTAGTTATAAAAGGCTAAGAATAGCGTTATATGGTTGTTTTGGGAGGAATGAGGAGCAAGCTTCGCTCTATGCTTAAAATTTGGATTGAGTGAGTTATTGATTGCGTTTGTTCGCAAGTTAGCCACACATCTTTATATATGACATACCTTACCAAAGAGCCTACATTACAACCCCAAAAAGTCCTAATATGATCCTTGATTAAATGTGCACACATATGCGATGTACGAGTCTTTGATTTTCACGAGTCGTTGAATGCATGTCTATGTTGATCCGAGCGTATACACTTACCTTTTGGAATACACGAGCGAATGAGTGCACCATTATATATTCCCCTTTGAGAGGACGCATTCTTTAGATTTCAAGGTGAAACAGTAATACGAGTTAACTTCATGGCTTTCGACAAAAGTGTTTATAATTGCAAAACTAAACTATATGCACTACATGACTCTGAGCTCTTACCTTTGTCACTTCTTTTGATTTTGATTCTTTCGTTTGTTCGAGGACGAACAAACCAATTAAGCATGGGGTGGTTGATTCGTACGTTTTTGTTACGAATCTGTACATTATTGAGTCCTATTTTAGTCTTTTTATTTTCTTTTTCAGGTTAAGAATGAGTTGAATTGCATCATTTTGCGTTTTTCGTCTCTTTACTTAATTTTCCGACTTATTGATCAATAATTGGTCCAAACGAGAATAATTCTGTGATTTTCTCATACAGCTAGAGTGTCTGGTGGATTCAAAGCACGTAGATTGAAGGAGAGACATTCACAAGTAGCCCAAAAGGATGCACACCGATCGGACAGCTCATGTATACCGATCGGTGCAACTGTTGACATACACACCGACCGGAAAGCTGGCGCACCGAGCGGACCCGGGTACAGAAGCTTTCGTCCGATCGGACAAGGCGTATGACCGGTCGGACAAGAGCGTTACGAATGCAGATTTCTGGGAATTTTCAGTTACGAAACGGCTAAAAACATGTTTAAAATGGCAGAGGCGGCTAGGGTTCGATATATTCAGTACCGGAGGCTGGAAGAGAGGGTTAGATACACAAAGAACACTCAAAGGTTGAGAGATTTGACACATCTCTCATACCTCTAGATAAATCTGTGCGATGCCGTATCAAGGTTCGATTTGCAGCAATTCTCGTTCGTGGCTAAGGTGCTGGGTTCGTGACAAGCCCGAGGACTCTACGCTTTTTTAATTCGGAGTAATTTTTGGATCGTCATCATCACTCGTTGAATCTAGTTCAACGATTAGTAATCTCTAAACTCGTCTTTTGATATGATGTTTTTGAAGAAGTTTGATTTGGAATTTGTTATGAATGGTTTGAGAATATGTTTGATGATGTTTCGTTGATCACTAGTTAGAGTATTGGTTATTAGAAGTTTTGCTATCGTGTGTGGGATATTGATATTGGTTGAACAATTATTTTGGATAGATTATCAAGTTGTGATTGATTTAGCTATTCTCTTGAAGCATTTTAAGTACTTGAATTATTTTAGAACTTGATTGGTATTTGAAATAAGTTAGTATGCTGTATTGCGATAGAATTGTTAGTGATTCGATTGATAGCCATAATCGTTATTTACAATCGTTAGGATAATATATAGTTGTTTGAATTACGATAGTCTCTTTTCTTATAACTTGTCGAGAGGTTGACGCCCTCGAGACAAGAAGAGTTCGTTTTCTTTTATTTTAAGTTGTTGAAATGAAACATTTCTAAAACCCCATGTGTTCGTGTGTTCTTTGATAAAATTATGATAGTAGTATAATAAGCATCATTAATTCCGATTCCCATTCCTCGAGAGATCGACCCAAGTTGACTCACCAGTCTACAAGTGACCCCGTGCTCTTGCGGGCGAACTAAAACCCTTTCAAACGTAGACGCGTACTTGTTAACCGGAATTTAATTTTGAAAGGAACACAAAAGTTCGGCTCAGTTTGCAAAATTCCTTGGGGATAAAATTGAAGTTTAGTACGAATTACCATCCTCAAACAGATGTCCAGTCAGAGCGTACGATTCAAGTCCTCGAGGACATGTTGAGAGCTTGTGTTCTTGACGTAAATGTGATTGGAAAATACTTCTACCGTTGATAGAGTTTGCTTACAATAATAGCTTCCAAGTTACAATTGGAGTGGCACCATACAAAGCATTATATGGGAGGAAGTGTAGGTCTCCAAGTTTTTGGGATGAAGTAGTGAAAGAAAAGTGTTAGGACCAGAGTTAGTTGAAGAAACGGTTGAAAATATCAAATTAATTCGTGAGAGGATCAAAGGAGCCCAAGATAGACAAACGTTGTATGCGGACAAGCGTAGGAAACACATGTTTTTCGAGGTTGGGGATAAAGTATTTTCGAAAGTGTCGCCAACCAAAGGAGTTCTTCATTTTGGTAAAAAGGGAAAACTCCGACCGAGCCATTTGAAATCCTTGATCGAATGGGGGACCTAGAGTATCGTTTGGCTTTACCACCCGATTTTACTTTTGTACATAATATTTTTCATGTTTCGATGTTGAGAAAGTATGTTCATGACCCAAGTCACATTATCAATTATACGACTTTGGAAGTCAATAAGAATTTGACATATGAAGAGACGCCATTTTCAATCTTGTAGAAGATAATTCGCAAGTTAAGAAATAAAGATATCACGCTAGTTAAGATGCAATGAGACCGACATGGCAAAGATGAAGCAACTTGGGAACGAGAAGAGGAGTTGTACGCGAAATATCCGAATATTCTAAGTTTAGGTACGTACAGGAATTTTCGAGGACGAAAAATTCTTAAGCGGGGTAGGTTGTAACACCCGATTTTTGTTTTAGGGATAATTAGTAATATTATTAGATACTTTAATATTTTATAATTACCATTACCGTAATTCTTATTAGTATTATTTTCTTTTCATCTTCAACATAATTATAAATACAAATTATTGTTTCCTTTTCGGGCCACATTATTTATAAATCTCCTTTTTCTTGTATTTATTCAAGCCCAACAAATAAAGTTTTTTTTCCCTATAAAAATAAACTATTTAAGGCAAGCCCTAAACTCCTTTAAGCCGAAGATTTTTTGTTTTCACTAGGCTTTGACAAAAGGAAGAAAAAGGTGATTAAAAACCATCTACTTCTTAAGGTTTTCTTTTCTTTTTCTTCAACTCTGCTTTGCGCCTGACTTTCAACATAAAACCTATTACTTTAACAACCTTGAAACGTATATAGAAAAAATTTAGTATAAAGGTTTCTTTCCTTTTTTTTTTCTTTTCATAAATCCTTTAATTATTTTCGATACAATGATTTGTTTCTACTTTCTCATTAGGAACGTATATACAATATTTATGTAGACTATTATTATAGGGGTTTTTTTTCCGTATTGTCATAGTTTTTAGAATTGGTTTCGTTCTCCTTGCTAGGCGACGGTAATTTTGGAGATCAAGGAATATAGGAGGGGTTTCGCATAGCATCGCATATTCGCAATACTATTTCGAGGTGGGAAAATTTTCTAAAATTGTTTTCTTGCCTCGTATAATCATTATATGGTATATTAATGTTTAATCGATTCACATGTGATATTTGATGTCAACTATATAGCCTTCGGGCGACCACATAGCCTCCGAGCGATAATATAGCCTTCGGGCAACAGGGTACGTACTCTATGGTGGAATCCAAGTAAAAATATTTGTGACGTTTCCTTTTATTCATTAATATATTTTTTCGTATCGTGATTATATGAGACACATGTTTTCCACTGGGCTCGTCACTTATCCCAAATATATTTAACATTTTCAGATTGACGGAGCGAGACGACACATGAGGGGATTGGGAATTTAATAAATATTTAGTTCCGCATCGGTTAGTATTTATTTTCGTTTTCCCAAAAGGCTTCATTCCCCTGAACATATTTTTGATGATCATGGGATAACCTGGAGCTCTCACCTTCTTTTGTTCATATGTTGATTTGCTGTTTTATTTTCTGTTGTTATAGTTTTCAAAGATGGTCTGTCATGCATCTCTAAGTCGCAAGACTTTCGACAAGAGCAGGAGCCTACTATTTAATCTTGAAGCATTCATGCATGGGTGTTCCTGTGTGGAATTAGACAGTTTGTCAAATTCCAAATGTGAGTTTAGGATTTTAAATAAAGATTTGCATGGCTACCCTTTAATTTATTTTACGTGTGTTGAGTAGGACACCAAAGCTTATGATTAGTACTTCTTAATAAAGCCTTTTGAAAAGTAATGGTTCAGTTAGGTATTAGTTACTTTAAAAAAATTCTCTTAAGTGTCTGTGTTGGCGTTCAAGACTCTTAGCAATTAAGATCCAAAACAGATTTGAAACTTGCTATGAAAATTTTATTTTATCTTCAATATCGTAGTGGTTAAGAACCAATTTCTTTTGGATCTTAAAATTACCCACTGTTCTAATTCATGGCTATTTATTTATTTTTATTTTTTTTACTGCTATGTGTTTGAGTATGTTTTATAAAACTTTACATAAATCTTAGTAAATTTCAAATATCATGATTTCAAGGTTTACAAGTGGTTTATTTCAATGGGATAAAGGATTTTACGGTTGTTTTATTGAACAAGTTTGAAACTTAGAAAATGAACTTTTATAACAAAAAGGTTTTTAGCTTATTTTAGTATTTTAAATTTAGGGTGTTACATGACCTAACCTCGTTTCTATTCAAACAATGTTTAAAAAAATAGTGGACTCATGCGATCTACATCTTGAGAAATCCTCTAATTCAAAATCAATTTTATCGAAACAATGTTAAAAAATGAGTAAATCAACAAAAACGAAAATATTAAGTTAAGAAAAACACCAACACAAGGCACATTTACCTCATGGCTACGCCATTGCATATTTATTTGTTTACAATGTGTAGGTAATGTATCACAAAAGATTGTTAAGTTATCTTAAAAACATAGTTAAGTATCACACTTTTCTGATATCCCAATCTTGTTCGTATGACCAATTTTTTAATAGCAGGTAAACTATTGCAAATAGTTAAATTTTTGGAATTGATGCTTGCATGAAAGCTGATTTGATTATATCCGATAAATTTGATGGTATAAAATATTTATGGGTCAATTCCCATATAAACCATTAATGAAATATTTTTTTCCAAATAGGTAATTGAAATTTCAACTTCCCACTTAATTCAAAATACTATATAAGAGTACTAAATTACCCTTTTAAATATTTTATTTTGTTCTTAAAAAATTCAGAACTACTCGTTAAATTCAGAACTACTCATGTAGATTTCAGAACTACTTATGTAAATTCAGAACTACTCGTGTAAATTCAAAACTACTCGTGTAAATTTCAAAACTATTCTTCAAAAATTCAGAACTACTCGTGTAAATTCAGAAAATTCAGAACTACTCGTTAAATTTCAGAACTACTCGTGTAAATTTCAAAACTATTCTTCAAAAATTCAGAACTACTCGTGTAAATTCAGAACTACTCATGTAAACTCAGAACTACTCGTGTAAGTTTTGAGAAATTACACACTACTTCGCATAGTTTTTGGAAAATTACATACTACTTCGCATAACTTTTTGAGAAATTAGGTACTATTTTTTGCATAAATTGCATACTACTTCACAAAATTTATGAAAAATTACAAACTACTTTGCAAGATTTTTGGAAAATTACAAACTACTTCACCCTTGTGTTCATTCTAATTAAAAAATAATAAAAAGAAAAAAAAAGCCACCTATGTCAACCAAGATGATATAAAAAATAGCAATAAATTGCGGCACAACCCTGCTCGCCGGCAAGGAACCAAAATAGAGGGTTGTTGGGGTGACGACGAGATACAAATCACTGGAGGGAGCCTGGTGTCCCGAGACGGAGCTGATGTGAGCCAAACCAGGAAATTGTTGAATCTGCGACAGAATATGCAGCCACAAGCCATTCACCGGAGGAGACAGGGTTGCTGTCCTGAAGACAGATCCGGCGTGGGTCAAGCCGGGTGGGTCCAACACCGCCGCCGCATCTCAGTTGCCAGAAAAGTCCGAACACAACCAAGCCGTGCGGACCAAGCCAAGAACCGCCGCCATTCTGTTCACCCATCACCGCCTTGCCTGGCCGTCTGTTTCCCAGTAGCGCCATGGCCGCTTAAACAGAGAAACCACCACTCCAAACAGAAAACAAGGGCTTGATTCAATAGACTAAGAGAAATTACAAACTATTGATGGAAAGT
Organism: Phtheirospermum japonicum; assembly: GCA_014905375.1. Taxonomy (NCBI): domain Eukaryota; kingdom Viridiplantae; phylum Streptophyta; class Magnoliopsida; order Lamiales; family Orobanchaceae; genus Phtheirospermum; species Phtheirospermum japonicum. Next base: position 6,273,472 of record BMAC01000001.1, on the reverse strand, counting down.
TGAGCACCCCGTTCTTCGGAGTTCAACCCACCAGGCCACCTAGTCGAGAGTCGAAGGATTTCTCCGCGTTCTGGAAATTAAGGATCGGCAGAATTAAAGATTGGGGAATTATATATATTAATTAGGTTTTTTTAAAGTGTATGGGTAGTTTTAAAAATTCAGATATAATTTTTGATTAAAAGGGAAGTATTTGGATTATATAGGAATAAAAAGAATCAAAAAATTAAATGGGAATTGACACTAATTGTTTAGTAGTATACGAGAATTTACCCTAAAAATAAATCATAGTAAATATTAAATATTTATGAAAAATTAAAACTTTCGAGTAAAAAATCAATACATTATAATATAAAAATAAATATATTATAATATTGAATTAAATAGTCTGACAAATCATAACTTATCAATTTGAACAAAAGAACGTGCCCAAAAGTAATAGATATGATGTGAATTGAGTAAATAGTCTCCTACGTGTAGGTTAGTGTACATCACCAATTACCTTTTTAACAAAAATGAACAGCCATTTCTGTTGCAAAACTTTTCCTTACCAAAAGAACACAATTTTATATCATTCACCATGATCAAGAACAATACTCCAATTCCAAGACTTTCCATTGAAAATATATCAGCAATTGCAATTTTCGAAGCAACACTTCTAACAATTCAATACGTGTTCCATCAAAATCCCCAGAACGCCAATTTCAAACTTTTCAATTAAATCGTTTGGCAAGTCCAACTCTCAACAAAGCCTTCGAGGTTTATCGAACGCATATAAATTTTAATAATCTGTAGCACGCAACTATATTATTACACTCAACCAACACAGCCATTGTCATACAATAGAATTACAATTGGCGAAGTAACTATGCCTCAATTAGTTAGAAGCAGGTAATTGATGTCATCAACAAAGCTCAGTTTTAAAGGCTAGTTTTAAGCTATTCAGCTTTGAATAAATGGGCCAATCCTCTAATAAACAAAGAGGATTAATGTCTGCTGGTCGATATTGGCCCAAATATAGTGCTCAGAATGACCTGTAGGATTTTGTATCAACTAGGACCAAGCGGAACATTAAATTAGATCTCCCTTAGGATTGGCCAACCTTTTCTTATAATGTCATTGATCTTGGCATCAATCTGCCTTTGCATCCTGGATGGACAAAGCTCTGCTGCATAGCCATTAAGCTTTGTTGCCAGGTTGGATCTCTCAAGTTCTTCTTCTGGCAAGTTTCCAATCAACTGAAGAAGAAATGGACTCCGTTTAAGCTCAAATTTCTGCAGGAGGAGACAGACAGATTTGCTGTTAGTCTATGGTCTAAAACGTTTAAATCAGCTATCCTCTGAGGGAAGCCAATGAGAGATGTTTGGAATTAAAAAGATCTGAGCTCCCATTCTTCCAGTCCCAGTTAAAAAGCTGCTTTCTGTATTTTCGAAGTTTCTTATGTTTATTGTAAAATCAATAAGACTTGATAAAGAACATCAATAAAAGAGAATGTTGAAAGTGCCAAGTGCATGCTCAAAAGGGAGTATCAAGATCAGAGGAACTTTAGGCATATTCTGAATCCATTTCACCATGTAAACACCAACCTTTTATCTTTCCCTGGGTTGCAAACACCAAGAAGACTATATTCATGAAAAAGCTTAAAAATAAAAATAACAAACCTGATGTTCGGGCTCCGCAGGAAAAAATGTTCCTAGCTGTTGGATTTGAGTGGTAACAACACTATTCTTTGACCGTGTTTGCTCCCTTTCTTTGCTGATAGCAGCAAACCTGGATTCTTCAGTTCCATTCGTAAAGATTATAGACCTGCTCAGGTACAATGATTAACATTTTAGAGCAATTCCTTTGTAGGGTATAAATTCACACTTGTGTATGTCAAAAGTCTAGGAAGTGAAAACCAGTACCGGTATTGATTTCCAACATCAGGGCCTTGCCCAAAAACTTGCCTAGAGTCATGACTAGTCCAAAAAATATCAAGTAGCTGTCCATAATGAATAATCCTGGGATCATATTCTATCTGCACAGCATTAACTCACGACATCATCCGTCGGCAAGAAAAAGAAATAAACATCAGAAAATCTCAACTAGCACTCACACTTGGCACAAGATATAACTTTCCACAAAAAAAGGCTTAAAAAGCAAACACTTTGTAACTGCAACAAAAACTTATCTTAACTATAAGCTAAATGTTCAGCCAATATTGGATGATGATTGGGGAAGACATGTTCTTCCAAGTTCGCAAGGTATCCAAATATCTAAACTCCATAAATAAGACTGACATTCAGCTGACTATGAATCAAATTTGTCAAGTCATTCGGTAAGACAATTAAAAATAGGTCATGCATGCACCATCAAGATCAAGCACAAACAAGATCACTCGAACAATTTTCAGAAAAGGTGGGTCCCAACACCGCCGCCGCATCTCAGTTGC
>BMAC01000001.1:6238014-6269863 GCA_014905375.1 Phtheirospermum japonicum | reverse complement strand
AAAAAAAAACTAACAAGTTTGAGGACAACTCAAGTAGGAGTTCCTTTTTCAGACATATATGTTTTGAGCTTAAGTTTTTGATATATATATATCTATATATTATATATATATATATATAGAGAGAGAGAGAGAGAGAGAGAAATATGGATCAAAATATCAAATGAGAGCCAAGTCCTAGTGTGAGAACCATACACTATGCTATATAATGTTATATGTAATGCTATTGTTAGCCATGGTCCGATGTTAATATTTTTTACAAAATTGCTTGATATTTTATTAGCATCCTACATAACTGAAAATAGCATTAGATACAACATATATAGCATAGTTCCTAGCCCCTTGATTAGCATCCTACATAGTAGTACATATAACGTAATATAGTATAGTCCATGGTTCACATTGTTCTCACACCAGGGATGGTTCTCATGTGTGTGTGTGTGTGTGTGTGTGTATTGTTCTATGATGTGGTTCCAATGCTTGTTGGGTTCCTATATGTCATACAACAAATATTGTCTGACTTCACTATGGGGACTTTCGGCAAAATATATCTTGCATAATTCAACTACTCTGAAAAAAATGAGAATTAGAATCACAGAAAAAGAGATTGTGTTACATTCTAACAATTATACATGATTGAAACTATGTAGATTCATGTACTCTATTTGTTATGCTATTACAACGTGTGTAGTAAGTGATGATAAAAGCATGGGCAAAAAATTTATACAGCTTACTGAACTGGTAAATCAGAAAGTTTTAGATTGGTCAAAAAAACTAGGAGAGGCATTTTCAAAACTATCATACTAATATATGTATTTGAAATGACTCATACAAATTAAACACCAACCTATTTGCTTTTAGGGGATAAATATGCAGAACAACAGAAGCAAGCTATTTTGGAAAACAGCAATGTGAAGCTCTTAGCGGTTCTAGAGCAAGAATCATCAATCAAGCTCCAGGTATAGATAACACATTAAAAATGTCACAAGCAGCGTGGAGCTTCCAAACATGACATTTGAACCACTACCTTGATGGGAAAGGGCACTTGGCAACTTAAACTGAGAAATAGTTTTTAGACTGATTATATTGAAGACAGTTGTCAACCCAATTTGAAACAATACATGATTTTCCTAAACTAAAATCCAGTATTCTGAAAAAGCTACAGTTCTTCATATAACTCATACATAAATATCAAAGACCAATAAGTTCCACAATAAATTCATTTTATAATATTGCACAGATGAAATGTTAATAAACTAGTGGAAAACCCCACGATTGAAAACTTAATGCAAGTATGCAACATCTCTTAGTTGTAGAATAGGTCCTCACTCCCCCACTTGGGCAAAGCCTCCTAGGTCAAGATGGCGCTTTTTACCAACCTTAATTATAGCATAAGTTTTCAAAATGAGTTATTCCAAAATCAATTTTGTTGAAATCAACCAAACTAATTGATCAAAATGCCTACAAATTGAAAAGATCACATGATCAACCACACTTATTTAACACAAAATCCGTGGAAGGAATTGTTTCTAATGTGAGGTACGCTTCTCAAAATCCTAAGGTCACACAGTCCCCATCATTTCCTAATGCCTCAGTCACACACGCCTTAAAAATTCAATTACAGAAAAGTCCGAACACAACCAAGCCATGCGGACCAAGACAAGAACCACCGCCATTCTGTTCGTCCATCCCCGCCATGCTTGGCCGCCTGCTTGCCTATCAGCGCCATGGCCGCTTTATCAGAGAGACCATCACTCCTGACTTGCACTATACGTCAACCTTGTGGCCCAAAATTGGTATTGAACTCGGAACTTCTACCGCCTCGAAGATGCCATCACCATTGACGTACATTTTTTTTGGAAAGTTGAGCATCCCGCTCATCGAAGTTCAGCCTACCGGGCCACCTAGTCGATGAGTCGAAGGATTTTTCCACGTTCTGGAAATTGGGGATCGGCCGAATTGAAGATTGGGGAATAATCTTGATTTGGATAATTATATGTATTAATTAGGTTTTTTAAGGTGCAGGGGTAGTTTTGATAGTCTAGATATTATATTTGATTAAAACAGAAGTATTTGGATTATATAGGAATAAAAAAGAATCAATGGATTAAATGATAGATGGGTATAATCTTTTGGTAGTATATGGGAATTTACCCAATATTTATTTCAAATGCATGTATACATATAGTTATAGTCACATATATAAAGTATTATAAATCATATGAGAATTGTTAAATTGAATCGAATTTATACATATATAAAGAAAAAGTAATAAAAAGAAAAGAAGAAGACAAAGTGTTCTTGGGATTTAATAATGGAAAGCTTATCTTATAATGAGAAGGTAAAGCAATATAATACATATATATATGTGTATATATACATATATATATATATATATATGTGTGTGTGTGTGTGTGTGTGTGTGTGTGTGTGTGTTTATGACCTAGGGTTACAAGAAATAGAGAAAGTACTAAATTACCTTTAACAATAACAACAACAACAACATCCCCCCTCAAACTCAAGATGCGACTGCAATGAGCATCGAGAGTTTGCCAACCAAAAAATGAAAACGTGGAAGTGGGTATGCTTTAGTAAAGAAGTCCATACATTTTGATGTGGAGGAAACAAATGCAAATTAATAGTGCCCTGCTAAAGATGATGACGATTGAATGACAACCAGTCTCAACATGGTTCGCCCTTTCATGGAATATCAGATTATGGGCAATTTGAATAGCATTCCAATTATCACAATACATAAGAGTGGGGTGAATTAGGGGAACACCCATATCATCAAGAAGCCACCGTAACCAAATCAAAAGGTGCATTAGAAATAGATAAGCTTTTATTAAATGGCAACGTAGAGAACTTAGAAAGTTCACAACCTCTAAAACCAGAAATACCACGAGTTTTAAAATCTCCCAACAATCCAGTTGAAGTTAAGTACTTTAAACAAGAAAATGATATATGACCGAAACGAGAATGCCATAAATAAAAGTCAGACGAATATTGACTCAAACAAAATGAAGATAGATCAACACTAGAAGCAGCAATGACTAGTACTCGAAGTTCATCAAGAAGATACAAGTCTCTACTCCTGTGGCCTATCCCGATCACCCTCTTGGAGTGAGGATCATACAAATAACAAACATCAGAAGAGAGAGTCACATCATATCCAGAATCACATAAGTTACCAACCGAAACAAGATTCAAGTTAAGCTGAGGAATGCTATAAACATGTGGTAGATACATTTGTGGTGAGATGACAGGACCAATGCCTGCTGCGGACATAGGTGTTCCATCAGCAGTCATAACTGACATCGAGTTAGATAGATAAATGGACATAGAAAAATTCTACATTAAGAAACATGTGATGAGAGGCTCTAGAGTCCAACAACCATATAGATGAAAACATACTTGAAGAAATGGAGGCTGATAAGCCTGTAACAGACATATCATGGGGATAAAGGCTCAGAAATCTTTGAGACTGCTCTCATAAAGAGGATCTACCATAGGAGTAGACGATGAGGCAAATCTAAATGGTGGTACAGTAGCAGCAGTATTAGGCAGACCAAGTTGAGAAAACTGAAGAGCCTTGTGAGGGTTGTCGGTTCAACAACTCCAGTCACTGAGCTTTCCAATGTCCTGGTTGTTTACAAAAGCTACAATCACTAGGACCAACAAATTTTTGATCGGGCTTACTTGGATACTTCTGCGACGAGCAGTTTTGAATAGCCAAGACAGATGTACTAGACGATGGCAGGATTCCCTTTATAGACTTGTGACGTGTTTCATCGACAGTAAGCTCATTAACCACATAATCAACAGACATGAGAGTGTTATGATGAAAATATTTCCACGCAGAGACTCAAAATAATCATGAAGAGCCATAAGAAATTGAACCAAGCGTTGTTCTTCTCGCTGGTTAATACACAGAGCATATGCGTTGATCTCTACTGGTCCTGTAAGAGCTAATTGGTCCAAAAAATTGGTCATTGTCGAATAGAACTCTTGAGTACTCATGTCTTTTTGTTGAAGAGTTCGAATATCCATTTCCAATTGATACATTTTATCAAATTTGATTGGGTATACAATCATTCTGAGTGCTTCCAAACATCCTTCACTGTGTCGTATTTTACTAGATGCATACCAATCGATCTCCCAACTGAATTGTTAATCCACATAATAAAGTTAGAATTATTAACTTCTCAAACACCAAGTTCTTCAGCAAACTTGACGTTTTTCTCATCCTTAGGTTTTGATTGAACCCCATTCACATAATTCCACATTCTGTTCTCCCGCAAGAAAATTTTCATCACATAACTCCAGTATCTATAATTTTTCCCATCAAAACAAACCAATAAATTGCAATGAATCATCTTTCTCATAAACATGACGCACAACCAAGAAACTCAACAAATACCAAATTCCAATAGACAAATAATAAACACAAACAAACAAATCAGTCAAAATCGTATGATAATAAAACACGAATGAGAGTTACCAAAGCAAAAAAATTGTGAGTGTGCGAAGTGGAGCAATTTCGCTGAACGAAATCGTGTATTGAATCGAGTTTGATTATTGGATCGAATTTGAATCTGATACCATGTCAGATTGAATAGAATTTATACATATACAAAGAGAAATCAATAAAGAGAAAAGAAGAAGACAAATGGTTCTTATGATTGAATAATGAAAAACATATATTACAATGAGAAGGTAACTATATATATAAGCCTATGACCTGGGGTTACAAGAAATAGAGAAAGTACTAAATACCCTTAACAACAACAACAACAACAACAACAACAACAACAACAATAATAATAATAATAATAATAATAATAATAACATATCACAATTTCAGTTAAAAGCTCAACAATTTCAATTAAAAGAATCACACATATTATATGCCAATATAAAAATAAATACAAATTGCAGTACAAATATATAACTTTATCAAAAGGAATTATAATTTCACGTAAAAATATCATAATTCCATATAACAATATCAAATATTATAGTTTTATATAAAATATCACAAATTATAGTAAAAGTATCATAAATTGTAGTAATATTATCACATTTAGATGAAAGTATATTAAAAAAGGTAATACTTTACAGAATTAGGCTTGATCAATTGACTGAACGCTGAATGTGTTGACCTGGGTGTACGTTGTACCATGGTGATTATGTGAACCGCGCTTTGACTGGCCTTTTGACCCACTTTGACTCATCTATTTACCCATTTTGATAGTGGTTTGTAAGGCAAATTATTAGGTATACCTAGTTATACGTTGTACCATACACTCATGTGAAAGCATGCATGTTCGATGTGATAAATGTACATATCCATCAAAATAAAAGTTTATATTTGTTATGGTAGATTTTCATTTTTAATGTGATAGACGTGCAGTTTTGAACATGTAAATGCATAAAAATGTTCATATTCGCTGTGATAAAAATGTTCATATTTGTTATGATAAAAATATTTATATTCGTGTGATAAAATATTCATTACTACTCTGTACATCTCAATTATATCAAATATATGTTCATCTTTATTTTGATAAAAGTTCATTTCCATTATAATAAGCATCCTGTACATTCGAATTTAAAACTCCATACAATTATAGGTAGATTCTATGAAATTTTGGTGTCCTCAACTTTGAATTCTATAGATTCTATAAAATTTCGGCATCCCCAATTTATGGTGGAATCTTGTAAATTTCATTAAATGATGGGTTTCAATTGTATTATATTAAATTTTAAGTTAAAAACACACTTACACAATTCTTTCAAAATTCTTGCCACTTTCTCCAATAATCTTATGGAATTCACTTTTTTTTATTCATATTAAAATTTAAATAATATATATTTACACACACACACACAGACACACACACACACACACACACACACACATATATATATATAATATATATATATATATATATATATATATATATAATTAAAAAAAAAAGCAATCTATAAGGAAAAAATATTGTCCAAATGAAAAATAATTTATTTCTTCTAGCAATTTCTCAAAATCATCATATTTCAATATAATATAATATGACAATAATTACATTAATCACATTATCATATTTTGCACATAAAGTATAATGAAATCTTATTATTAATTTTATTTACCATCATAATTTATAAATTATGGAATATTCTTCTATTTAAGAAAAACGACAACGCTAAACTTTATATTTCTTATCCTCATAGTTTGTTTGTCTTTTTAAATTAAATTTTTTTTTTTTTACTTATTGTGTAGGAAGACATAACATACATCTAATAAAAATAAAATAAGAGAAAAGATCAATATTGCTGAATTTATAAAAATAATTAGTTTTAAGGTTAATTATCTGAAAAAAGAAAAAACAATTAATTTCTTGTACAGTAAATATTATTATTGCAATTTGTACATTCTCCTATATTGTGATAATTATTCTTGTAGAAAATATTTATAATAATTCTAATACATTAACGATTTCTATTAAAATACATATAATTCTATAATTTTCATAGAATTCTATTAGAATCCATAAAATTACCCATAGAATCTACATAATTTCATATAATAAATATACAATAAAATTTCTAACATTCCATGTTACGAATTTAGTTCGACGTCTTCTTGTAATTTTTCTCATTCAACAGAAAAATTGAATAAGTCTAAATTTCCATTCTAATAGATTTATTTATTATTTTGTTGGCCTTGTAAATGTTTCTTACTCTGTAGTTTTCAGTAGTAAATTTTATCAAATGCACTCTCTCTCTCTCTCGATCGAGAAGTGCTTTACATACACAGGCAAAAATCAAATTCCGAGCATAATTAGAAATAGAAGGCTGCGATCGAGTGTAAAAAACTTTAATTTTCATTCTACTTGAGATTTATTTATTTATTATCATATTTTGTTTTTGGTGATTGTGTGTAAAATAATTCTTAAAATACACTATTCATTTATTCTTTTTTTCTATTTTTTCCTATAAGCAATCACATCTGCATTTTACAAAAAAAAACAAAAAAACAAAACAAATACTACACATTTCCTTATTATTTCCCATATTTACTCGCTCATTACCTTTTTTTTAAGCAGCTACAGTCTAAAAGGCGCTTTATTTTTGGTGATTGCGAACACATTTAAGTGAGACCATCAGCGTACACACACTACTAAAAATGTTAGCATGTGTGTGAATCAATGGTCCATAACACCATTTGATTAATACTAGCAAGTAGAATTTAATAATCCACACCGCCAATTAATTAGTATTAAACTGGTTGGCAAATGATTATGATAAGCCTGTATATATTGCACACCATTTCCCAGGGTGCTGAATTAAGCACCATTTATTCCATTGAATTGATGATTATTAAAGTTTTATATTCCATACGCAATTGACCAAGGTATATAAATTATATACCAGTATGGTTTAAGTAAATTTTCATGTTGGTCTTGGTCCACTAATTCTATATATCTTTTTACTATATTATGCGAAATAATAACGTAATCAACTGCGTACAAAATAAGAAAATCCATAATTTGACAATATCTTTAGCAAAAAGCGTTTGGATTAGAGCAATCAGATTAATCGACTTTTGACATATACCCTAATCTTCAATTTTTTACATTTAAGAAGATTGGATTGATAACTGATTCAGAATTAAAGCCAACGAACTGCCTAATCCAAATATTTGTAGGATGAATTAAAAACACTGTAATAAATTGACGCAATAAACAATTCGAACCCCTCTTTAATAAATTGCACGAAATATAATAATAAAAAATAATGTAACTACAGTAGTAAATAAAATCTGGAATTAAATACACGTATCTTTCCGCGGAGAAAGTTTGACAGATATATCTCATTTATGGGAAGAAGAAAAGAAAAAAAAAAAGAAAAAGAAAAATCCACACACTGTTTAGGCGTTAATGTTTCTAAACAAAGTCTCCCACTTTCTATTTTCTCTCTCACACACACACACACAGTTCACGCACCCACTTTACCAGAAAGATGACCAAAATTCTTGCGTCAAACTCGATTTACAAACACAATACATCATCATCATCATCATCATCAGCTGTAGAGGTCCTTCCATTTCTGCTTACTTTCTAGAAAAAGTTGATTCCCTTTTTATCAGAACCCATGGATTTCTGTTGAGCACGCATTTAGAAAGAGGAAAATAAAAAATTAAAATTAAAATTAAAATAATATTTCAATTTCAAAACTTCTTTCTCTTCCCTGTCGCTTTTTAACACACACAAACACACATTAGAAAGCGTAATTTGCGGGGATTATCTTGGAATTTCGGAAACAGGGTGCATGTCTTTTTCAGGGGGGAAATTAATGAAAAAACAAAAACAAAAAAGAATAATAAAATGTTTCTTTATGTAAGTTATTTTCGATCTTGAACAGTAATTCGGGTTTGTGGCTTGCTTTTTTTTATGCCAAAATTGAATTGACGGGTGAGAGAGAGTCTTTCTGTTAAGGAAAAAAATCCGGGCTTTGTTTAGAAATTAAGACAAGGAAATTGGGGTTTTTTGGCCGGGGAAGGGGATAAAAAAAGAAATAGAAAAAGAAAAAGAAAAAATGGTCTGAGTCCGGTTTTCCCGGTGAAGAGAAATCTGGTTGATAAAATGGAGTTTTGAAATAAAATTACAAATAAAAATAAAAATAAAAATAAAAATTAAGAAGTGAAAGAGACTTGCGGTTTTTGCCAATGGTTTGTCTAAACGTCAAAGGATAGTAATCTTGGATTCGTAGACCATCTTTTTATTTTTATTTTAAATTTAATCATTTATCTCTCTCTCTCTCTCTGGTACATAGAGAGAGAAAATCCCGTGAAATTCTCTCTTCCTCTCTCCCCATAAATAAAATAATTAATTATTCATTCATTCATTCATTCCTCTGTTCCCTTCCATTCTTCTTTCTGGGCTTTCCTTTCTCTATTTTCAGGAAAAAAGAGTTGGGAGAGAGAGAATCAGACCAAAACTTGACTATCTCTCTCTCTTTCCTCTCTCTCTGAACAAAAATTATGTTGATCTCAGACAAGCTTTCAATACAGACAAACCTCGAAAGCTTCTTGGATTGCACAACCCCTGTGGTCCCTTCTCAATTCCTGTCCAAGGTTCGTTTTTTTTTTTTAATGTTTGATTTTTCTGCCTATTCATATATATATATATCCTGTTTTTGTATGTCCAATGCTACATGATTTCTTGTTTTCATTTTGTTTCAGGATTCATTTCTTCTTTGATTTTAATTAATTGTTTTGGTGATCTTGCTTTTTTTTTTAAAAATAAATAAATAATAATAATTTGTTGTAATAGAGTGAGACAAGGAAGCTTAATAGGCTATGGCATCCCTGGGAAAGAGAAAAAGTAGACTACTTTGTACTTGGTGATCTTTGGAATAGCTTTGATGAATTGAGTGCTTATGGTGCCGGGGTCCCTATCGTCTCCGACGATGGTCAAAATCTAATCCAGTATTTCGTGCCTTATCTCTCCGCTATCCAAATTTTCACCAGCAATTCGTCCGTTAATTGTTTAAGGTGAATGAATGCTCGATTAACGCCTATGTTGTTGTTTTACGAATGAACGAATACTATATTTCAGCTCAATTTTTCGTTATTTGTTGCGATCGTGTTTTTTTTTTCCCCCGGGAAATGAACATTTATTGTGTTTAGGGAAGAGACCGACTCGGTGAGCGAGACGAGGGACTCATTTAGTGACTCGTTTAGTGACGAGAGCGAGTGCGAAAAGTTGTCGAGGTGGGACGGGTGTTCATCTGAGGAAGGGCTATTCGAGCAGGACGGGTTTTGGCTTCCAAACGAACGATTGGGTAATCTTTACCTTCAGTACTTTGAGCGATCGTCTCCCTATGGTAGGGTTCCTCTTATGGACAAGGTAAAATATTTTTTTTTTTCGTTATTAGTTTATTTTTACAAATAATTATAATAGCTAATAATACCAAAGAAGCAAAAACTGTGTGGGCGTTATTAGAACGGATTAGAATCATTTTCTTGATATATAGGCATATGGTAAAGACGATTCACTTTTGAAAAATGAACCGACATTTTTTTTCCTCTTTTTGTTTTTGGGCCATTTTCCAATCAGAATACTGTCTCATCCATTATAGGTCATCTTTATTCCTTGTGAATTGACCTTTTTTTTTTTTTTTTTTTTTTTCTTCTCTTGGTGGTCATAATTTTGTGTGTAGAATATATTCTTGCCTTCTTATGTTGGTATTCTATGTGAAACATTTATCTATTTTAACTTGATTTGACACGAGTGGGGAATTTGATGTTTAAGCCATTGATTCTCAGATTGGTAGCTTAGCCCAAAGATACCCCGGATTGATGTCGTTGAGAAGTGTCGATCTTTCGCCAGCTAGTTGGATGGCCGTTGCGTGGTTAGTCTCTTTCTGTAACGCTTATTCGATCGACTTAATTAAACCGACAATTTTTTTATTAATGATTATCGAATAAATCCATCTAGGTACCCAATTTATCACATTCCTACCGGTCGAACCATTAAAGATTTGCAAACTTGCTTCCTCACGTACCATACGCTTTCTTCTTCTTTTCAAGGTTCAAGCATATATATTTCCATCTTTTTTCTTTTTTTTTTTTGGGAAATCCGGAAAGTGCTAAAATGGTGTGAATTATGATAGATATGGAGTTGGAAGAAGGTGTTGAGAATGTTGAGAGTAAAAGAAAAGAAGGGGAAGGCATATCTGTCCCTCCATTCGGGCTGGCCACTTACAAGATGCAAGGGGATGTTTGGGTATCGGATAAGAACGGGCTGGACCGGGAGAGGATCGTGTCGCTTTTGAGCGTGGCTGATTCTTGGCTAAAGCAGTTACGGGTCCAACATCATGACTTCAACTATTTCATGGGCATACGGCATGGCTAAAAAGCACCGACACCGAGATTCTCTTGAGGCCCGGGCCCGCTTTGCTAGGAAGAAGAATGAGTGGACTTGGAGTTTTTTTGGAAACATGGTTTAACGCTGCGTTTTTTGTTAATATTTTTAGCGCAAGTGAACTAACGACAAAACGAACGAACCCTTTTTTTTTTTTTTTTTTTGAGTTTTAAATTAGTCGGGCTTTTGGCTTGTTTCGGGCGATTTATTCGCAAGGATGATGAAACTTTAGTTCTTGGGGGCTTTTAACTGTAACCTACTAGTTTATATGGTGCATTGCTTGCCTGTTTGCACTTTGTCTTTTGATTAGTAAAGTTTCTTGGGAAACTTGTTTGTACATGAGTAAATTAAGGCTATGTGCTTTGTTTGTTGTGTTTGGTTCTTTGGAACCTTTCCGATTGAGTAGAGAATGAAGTTTACTTTTGACATAAGGTTGGGTTAATTTTGACCAAGTCGGATTGTTTGGGTTTGGTTTGGTACACAATTATTATTTTAGCTAAGCAAAGAATTTGATTTCAAGCTTTCAAATGCTTAGAAGAAATCTTGATGTGTGACTAACTTTAAATGTGTGTCCTTTTATATTTTTACTATAATCTTTTAATTAATTGAGGTAAGTCGGGGGTCAAAAATACTAGGTCTTATATTTCAAATCGTATTCAAAATTGATATACTTTGTTACTAAATCAAGTACTGATTTTGGATATTCATTTTGAGAAATCTTATTTGTTAGTATATTCAAATTTCTAAAATGGTCAACTTATAATTCTTCTTCCCTAATTCACTAACTTATTCTGGTTATATATAGTTAATATATTTGAGGAATCAATCAATGTACTGCTGGTAGTATAGTATATTTAGTTAATTTTAATAATCGGTAATTTATCATAAACAATCTGTTACATATGTCATGCATAAAATACCGGACAATCACAATATAATTGTTAAAATATTATTGTGTAACATAATATTGTGAAACAATATATTAAAATATTACGAAAAATATTATGAATAAATTCCACATTTATTTTGTTCACATCAAGAGGACAAAAAGATGTGAATCTATATCCACTCGCCCCACTATCAACCCCATAATCTAATCCATTTTTAATATTAAAATCACCATAATTCATCATACTACATTCTAATCCCATTATCATTCACATAATATAACACTCCCCCCAGGTTAAATATAAGATTTTGATGGTGTGAGTATTTTCAACATAGTAATATGGTTGGTGATTGAAAAATAAATAAAATTAAGTAATACATTCATATTGGTTAAGAAATTTATAAGAAAACATTCCATGAAATGTGCACTCATTAATTATTTATAATGTTCTTAATTCATTCTCTCCCTTTCAACTAATGAGTCAAGAAATTTGGGACCATTGTTGTCAAAAAAGAGTACAAAAATAAATGACATAAATAAAAATTAGAATAGTTTTGGATAAGTCTAACAGCATAAGAAAGAAAAGATGGGTCCCAATGGTGGGACACATTGCCACATTTTTCTAATGCAGCAGAGATTGTTCACACTCGCATAGATTGTTTTCACCTATTTATTAATTAATTAAAGTTACCAATTCTCTTATTTGTCAACTGTGAGTATTAGATTTAATTAAGTGAATTAATTAAAATTTTTATTATTTAATAAAAGATATTTAGATTACATAATAAAAGTATTAATTGGATGACTTACTTTTAATTCATCCTCCAAATAAATCTCAATACATTTATAATTCATATATTGTGGGAACGATTATAAGAAACCAACCAATTTATGGTTAGTGATATAAATTGATATTACTTGCATATAATAATGTTTCGTTAACATGAATAATAGATTTTATCACTGTAAACATGGAAAAACAACTTAATTAAGATATATAGGATACCTACACCTGAATCCGAGATATAATATCCTTAAAACGCAGATATGCAATTAAGATACAATTTTTAATGAAGTTTGTGCACTTACAACTTACAAGAGCTCAATTATGGGGGACCGATCACATGTTTTACGTGCTTGTATGTTTTGTCGAGTTGGCCCATCATGTGGACGTTTTGTGCCATATATAGATTTTTAAAGCTTATGGTACACACCAAATCCGTTTGTTTTTTTAAATAGAATATTTGAGATTCTAAAAATAAAGTTATTCCAACTTTTATTATAAATAAAAATTATTCAACTTTTATTATAAATAAAAGTTAATTCAACTTATATAGATTTTTTTAATTAAATATGACTTATTATTTTTTTTATTAGTATATTAAAAGTAAGATATTGAATTAGAAAAAATATGATAAAGAAAATATTGAATTAGGTAACACATAGTAAGAGAAAAATATTAAATTAGAAAAAATATAATGATAGAAAAATATTAAATTAGGTAAAAACATATTAAAGGAAAATATTAAATTAGGTATATATTAGGTTCGGTGACACCAAAGCACCAGAATTTTTTCCAAAGCTAACAAAGCATGGGAAGCAGACACATAGGATAGGAGGATTCTGCATTAATATATAGGGGAGATAAGTCAAATATGTAAACGGAATAGCAGAAAAGAATAAGATATAAAGAAGACGGCAGAATTAGAGTTTCCTTATTCATCAAAGACTTTCTTTATATGGTATATCAAATACATGTTTTCATATATAATACATAAAGATAACAAATACCTAAATTATTTTCATCAGTTACTTGTCAACGAAGACACACTAATTGAGCCTTATCTTCAACACTCCTCCTTGTGCCATGTCAAATGGTGAAATAGTTTTTCATTGTTGCCACGTTAAAACCTTGTCAGGTAACAAAGAATGAGAAAAAATAAAACTTGGTCCAAGGAAAAAGAGTACAGCACACCTATGTTGAGACTCTCTCTGAAGTCTACACCTCCATCTGATATGTACATCTATCAAGAACTATGAAAGTTTTCACTTCCTCAATTTACTTGACTTTTGAGAAAGTCCATAATTGTTGGTTATAGAAAAATTTGTGATGATATTCCTCGTATTATCACGTTTTATGTAGCCTACTTTTATTTGTTCATTGCAACTTGCACTATCCTCATAACTACAAGTGGGTTCTTCAGTGATAGAGTTCAAGCCGCTATTCTCAGAGATATGTATATTTATAACATTTACCATAAATACTCACGAACTACTACATATATGATAATGATCTTATTACATGGATCGAGTGGATAACCAACACCAACAATACTATTTGGTGTTTCAAAGTAAGAAGTAAACTCAATATTTCTTTAAGGGTTACAAGACCATCTGCAATTTCAATTATATTTATAAATGGAAAAAATAAATTCACATCATGGTTTCTTTTAGGTATCAAAACACGTTTTGATTCCACGTCAGTGACATTGCGCTTTTTTGAGTTAAATCAAGACAATAATTTTGAGAAAGTAGTATTTGCTCAAGTGTATTAGTAATGGTATAATAATGCATATTGTACATAGGTAGAGTATTTCAACTCCCACTAATTCTTCGTCATTCCACTAACGAAATTGATCTTTCCTTATATGTTCACTTTGACCAATCATAAGAGCGCTAACACATTGTACTTATCCATGTTTATCGTCTGATCATCTTTTGAATATATGTGTAGAATCTAGTATTTTACAAACTCAAGTTTTACTTTAAAACTTTCACAAGATTGAGTTTTCCCATGATTCATTATCTCAAATGTAAAGATTCAAATAACTAGTGATATCTCTTATTTCATTATGAGTGGATATTATATTCATACCGTCGACATATACTACTATAATCGCAAATTTGAAACGTATTTTCTTTATAAATACGCAAGGGTATAGATTGTCTTTTCCCAATCAAGTAGTCACTTAAAAGGTTATACCACATCCACCTATATTGTTTCAATCCATAAAGTGAGCATTTCAATTTAATTGCAATTGCACTTCGTGGCTTAAAGTCACTTGTTTTGGCAATGAAAGGCCAGCAATCACTTTTGCATATATCTCTAAATCACGATCCCCATAGAGATGTGATGTAACCATAGGTATAAGTTGCATTCTCAATTATTTAGAATTATAATATCTATTATGAGAGAGTACATACTCATAGTCAATTACAGGGTGTTGTGAGAAACTTTGTACTTCAAGTATAGTTTTGCATCTAATGGCTTTATATTTCCCATTACACTTTCTGACAAAACTTTGTTTATATCCCACAGGCTTTACACTTTGTGAGGCTAGCACTACTAGACCGAATATTTGTCTGGTTATCAATGAATTTAGCTCTACCTGGGTTGATTCTTTGCCTTTAGGCCAATTTGCTATTTACTACCTTATTATTTCATAAGCCTCATGCAACCAAAACTAGTAGCACTGCTCATTCATTAGTCCTGGGCTTAACTCATTCCATTAGTGCCACTGATGGTTTTCCCACTCGAAAAACTCCCAATTATAATTCTCTCAAAAACCAATATTCAGAAACCCTAGACATGACCGAGCCACTCACTGAAATAACAGATGTATTTATCATGTCCCTCACTTTAGGTAAACCCCCTCAAGTCATCCAGAAAAAGTTTTTCGACACTGGTAGAGACCTCGTTTGGGTACCTTGTGGGAAAATGTCTTTCACATGCAAAGGATTCCCTCAGTATAGACGCCAACTTTCAACAATTCTCAATCCCATGTCTTCGTCCTCATCCGTAAGAGAATCTTGCATGAGTCCCTTATGCGTCAACCTTCATAGCGTCGATAACTATTACGACACGTGCATCTCTGCCGGTTGCTTGTTTGATAACATAGACAATAAGACGTGTATGAGGCTATGCCCTTCGTTTGCTTACACTTACGCTTATGCTGCTGTTGTGGCTGGGCGTCTTACAATTGACATTCTCGATACCCATCATGTAAATAATCTTAGTAACCCCAATATTACTTTCGGTTGTGTCTCGTCCACAAATGTAGAGCCTACCGAAATAGAAGGGTTTGGTAGAGGCCCACTCTCACTCCCTTCGCAATTGGGGTATTTGTCGAAAGGGTTCTCTCATTGATTTTTACCCTTTTTATCATTACACTCTTTTTACATACTCATTTTCCCCTTCCCAAACTCGGCTATTACTCTCCCCCTTTGCAAAAATTTTATTTTTTCTTTCGGTTCTAAAAAGTTCTACGCTTTAAACATAAAATACAATAAGACTGTTCACCCAAAAATTCTGAAGACCGAGATTGCCTGCTTCCTCCCTAAAAATTGACCTGGCCTGCTTCACAAAACCACCGGAGGAATTCCGGTGAAATTCTCTCCAATGCTTAAGTCAGTAAGCGTTTTATATCGGGATAATAGAGTGAATATTCAGAATGTCATACCTTTTCCAGCCTCCAGGCCAAGATATTTATAAATCCACCCAAGTGGGGACCCTTCCGAGATCCCGGAAACAAACCCGCGAATCTTGGGCCGTTATATCGAATGACTTGATCAGGCAATTTGCTCAGGGAAGACCAAGGTTAGCCCGGTCACCAATTTCCTCATATTCTTGACCTGATCTCAATAAAACCTCGCCCCCAAGCTGAAGTTAGGTCGGGATATATTTTCTCAAGCTATGAGCCCATCCCTCTGTTATTTTCTCCCTTGCTGGGATATCAGCTCAGGTCATCCCAACTAGTTCTGCCTACGTTATTTTATGGCTCGCCCTTTGTTCAGGTTAGGTACGATTAGGTTGTACCAATCAGTCCCCTCCCCCCCGAATGGTTGGGGTGAGCTGTAATGCCTCGGATTCCACCCAACCGATTGGGATTCACAACACGTCTCCTCAAGTATTGTACACTGACACGCATTAAATGCACAGATCCCGCCAAATTCTCTTTTTCCTAAAATATCGTTTTCAAAACCTATCTTTTCCCTTTACCCCGCGATTCATTTGCCCACTTCTACCATATCGTCTCTGCCAAGAAATTATCTTCTTCTCCAATTCAAGGTTTCTCTTTCTCCCACCAAACTAGGTACTTCTCCGATCTCCCTCGAGTTTTTCCGATTATGTCTTCTCTCTCCTCTTCCTCTTCTTCTCTTGATCTGTCGATGTCCTCTTCTTAGGCGACGTTGTCCCTATTCTCCCTCGACGAATGGAATCCCCCTATCCAGGGCCGTCCATACAACATAGTTTCAATCCTTTACAATAAAATTGTAGAAGGGCTGAGAGCCAAATTTCAAATCTCTAATGAGTTTTCATTAGTAAATCTCAACACCGGTGAGATGGCGTATCAGCCGCCGGCCGACCACCTAACCTTTTTTGTTGACCAATCTTAGGCTGGGCTGCGCCTCCCTGTCAACCCTTTTATACTGGAGGTCACCCGGATGTATAGGATTCCGGTGCACCAGTTTGTCTTCAATTTTTTTTTAACCAGGAACAGAAGACAGAAAATCAATATTCAATGATGAATACATACAACGCCCAAATTTTTCAAGTCAAAAGGTACCTAATGTACATAAACCTATCAAGCCCTAGATCTAGGGTTACAATTCCATCCAATAAAAAAGGCATAGATTATAGTAGCGTAACCAAAACCCCAACAAGTTGCACCCTTCAAGCGCTAGTAAATTTAGTGACAGCCTTGGTACCCTCAGAAACAACATGCTTCGCCAACTCCCCAGGAAGCACCAATCGGACAGCAGTTTGAATTTCATGAGAAGTGATGGTCGGCTTCTTATTTGTACCTCGCCAGTCGCGAGGCCTCCTGCGCCAATTTCTCGAAGATGTCGTTGATGAAGCTGTTCATGATGCCCATGGCCTTGCTCGAAATCCCGATGTCCGGATGAACCTGCTTTAGCACCTTGAAGATGTATATCTTGTAGGTCTCGACGCTCTTCTTCGTTCGCTTCTTCTTCTTGTCTCCGGAAGCCACGCCACCGTCTTTTGGCAGTTTCTTCCCAGCCTTGGGCTTCTTCTCCGCCGGAGTTCAATTCTTTTAGGATAATCATAGGGTTTAACTTAGAAATGAAATACGCAGGGCTTGTTCCCATAACCCAAATATTTTATTCCCTATTTCAAGCCAAGATTTCCTCTCCTGGATTTTTTTATTTATCAGCCCGCGCCAGTGTCCATTTTCTGATCGACAATCCTTCCTCCAACAAAACTTGGAGGAAGAAGTTCTTTTTTCATTCATTGCTCCGGTGATTGGGGGTTTTCCCCCAAATCCATCGACAACCTTCCTCCTCAAGCCCACCTGTCCCGAGGAGAACGACCTCCTCACCTAAAGAAAACCATCTCCACTCTGAACAAAAATATTTTCCATCTGTCCAAACTTCTTCTCCCCTTTGTCTTGAATTTCTTCAGTTCCAGAGAAGAAACTGGTCCTTTATCCCGTGAAATCGGTATATGCATAGAGCTTATCCATCTCTGCTCCCTCTTGCTTCTATCTGACTTATATACTGGAGGTGTGACATTGTTTTGGTATTCTCATTAACTTATATACAAATCTTCTTGTAGTCACGATGATGAGAAGGATGCTAGAGGCTCGCCAACAGCAATCAGCTGCGCCCACGGAGAAGTAATCCCATGAAGAACCGACCGGGTCTGGGGGACGATCACGTTTCCCTGGCACGTAAGTGAGCTCGGTCCGAGAAAGGGACTGAGCCTTCGGGGCCCAAGGTGATCAATCCCAATCTCACCTTGTTCACCCACATATTTGTCTTGGACTGCCCGGGGGAGGCGGGGTCCAATTTATCCAAGGGCAGTGCCCTGCCTCTGACTGCCACACTCTAGAGAAATGGTCTGACCCAGAGCTAATAGAGTCCCTCTTACAGGATGAGGCAAGGGTAAGTAGATCCTTCTTATTCTTTCTTATCTCTTATTTTCCTTCTTCCTTCTTTTAGACTCTATCTTTCGGTTTACACCAGGCTGCTGCCAAGAAATCTATACTGGTAGCTCGAGCCAGGGGTGCCCTCATGAATGCCGATATGGCCAAGGAGCATGATCTCCTTAAGGGGAAGGAGAAGAGGTTGATTAAACTCTGTAAAGAAAGAGGTGTTGAGCTGAAGAAACTCAAGGCGGAGCTACAGTTGCTCGGGAGGGAGAAGGAAGAGTGTGAGCTGAGGCGCTGATTTAGGTCAATGAAGCCTTGACAAGAGGCCGAGTTGAAGGGAGGGCTGAAGGGAGAACTGAGTTCCTCAACTCTACAGAGGACTTGACACTCATCCAAATGGCTAGGGAGATAACCCAGCAAGCCTTCCTCCACTCCGAAGATCTGTATAAGCTTCTGGTCCTCGAGGCCGAGGTGTATTATCACTTCGGCCTTGACGCATACTAGAAGTGGTCCCAGAAACACTCCTCCGCACCCTTCGATCGCCGCCAACTTCTCAAGGAAGCTCTTGAGCCCACCAGCTTCACCTACGTGGCCGAGGATGACCGCCTTCACCGACTCGGGGCCCCAGAGTTCGCCGAGCACATTCTCAAGGCCTTCCATAGTCTTGCTCGGAGCTCTTGTCCTCATCCAGAGTAGAATGTGACTCTTGATCTGTCAACTATTGACGATTGATACGACCTAATTGTACCTAACCTGAACAAAGGGCGAGCCATAAAACAACGTAGGCAGAACTAGTTGAGATGACATGAGATGGTATCCCAGCAAGGGAGAAAAGAACAGATGGATGGACTCATAGCTTGAGAAAATATGTCCCGACCTAACTTCAGCTCGGGAGCGAGGTTTTATTGAGATCAAGTCAGGAATACGTGGAAACTGGTGACTGGGCTAACCTTGGTCTTCCCTGAGCAAGTTACCTGATCAGGTCATTCCAGAGGAGAATAGCCTGATCAGGTCGTTCGATATAACGGCCCAAGATTCGCGGGTTTGTTTCTGGGATCTCGGAAGGATCCCCACCTGGGTGGATTTATAAATATCTTGGCCTGGAGGCTGGAAAAGGTATGGCATTCTGAATACTCACTCTATTATCCCAATATAAAATGCTTATTGACTTAAGTATCGGAGAGGATTCCTTCGGTGATCCTTTCTAACGTGGCTTTGTGAAGCAGGTCGGGTCAAATTCAGGGAGGAAGCAGGCAATATCGGTCTTAAAATTTTTTGGGTGAAATAAAGATCATCGCATTTCTTCATCACAAATCCAACAATAAGGTATGAGTTTTCCAAATTCTCAGTTATGGTTCTTCATTCTTGAATTTTGGAATTTGTGAAGAATTGGTTCAAATTGTACATGTATACTTGTTAGTTGATACTTATGATTGCATATGCTGATGAAATTGCTTGATTGGGTGTATGGGATACTTCAAATTTGAACTTAATTTTGAGTTTTTATTGGGGAATTTTGTCAAATACTTGATATGCGTGCTTAGTTCTTGAATGATTATGCAATTTTGTAATGATTAAAACATGCTATGATGATATAAGAGTCTTTAGAATATAAACTTCTTGTTATTGTAGAATAGATATTGAATAATTTGATGTTTGGAGAATATTCATCCGTTTGGGGGCATAACTATTGAAACAATGATCAACTGGACTTGAATTTTTAAGGTTTACTTGAAACTATGCATGTTTATCACGAGTGAGTAGTTATTTGGATTTTTGAGTCCATTGTGAGTTTACTTTGATGAATGATGTTTGGTTTTGTTTTTTTTGGATAAATTGAATTATTTTTAGTTTAGAGTCGAGTTTAATCGAGTATTTCGTAGCAAATGGTTTCACGATGCACCGACAATTGACAAGGAGGCAATACGGGAACCAACTCTGTCACCACCTCATATCTCATCGGAGGAAGAAGAAGAGTACATTTTGAATCATTTCGGAGTATAATTACCTTCACTCGAAAGCCTAAAGAAATGGTACCGGCTTATCATTTTGGGAGTCTGAGTGAAATATGAAAACTCCGAGTGTATGCAAGCGCTCAGATTTGAAGATGATGTGAACCAACTCCTTAGTTAGATTAGGTGGAAAGAAGAGCTCATGAATGGAAGATGTCAACATATCATCAGATGACATTGGAGTTTTGGAGCACCCTCGAGGTCGAGTCGATGAGAAGGCTAAGAGATCCGATTGCGATCTCATTTCGATTGACAACACCGACCACTACCTCATTTTTGCTCAAATCACGGACGTATTCAACCTCCTTGATGGAGGTTTTTATGATTATTTGCTGGCGAATTATGACCGAGGAGAGCTTTGGGCCAATATTACAAAGAGAGAAGGAGAACGAGGCTAATATATAATATTCAAAAGTCTAAAGCCTCGAAAATTCAGAACCTTGTGTGAATAGGTACATTCAAAGGGTGATATCATCGATGATGCTCGGCCGTTAAGAAAATAGAGGCATGAGGAAGTAAGAAGTATTGACATTACGTTGTATGCTAACGGGAATGACGTTCAACGTTACGAGGGCTCTATTGAAAAATTTCTTATACAATCAAACAATAAGAAGGGGACCAAATAACACCCATTGTCGAAGAGTTAGGACTCCATCCCTGCAACTGGAGAGTCACTGAAGGAAACACTGAGCTAAACCTCGACCACTTGAGGATAGTAATAATGATCATCCCACATGGTGCTTACCCCACTCGTAAATCTCCAGGAAATAACTAATTGAACCCTCAACTCGCGAGAGCATCGAGAGGTCGTATGAGTTTTTGAGGCCCAAGGCTCAATGATGATGAGGAAGGACCTTCAGGAAGCTAGTAAAGGGAGGAGAACAATTTTGACCGGATCGATACGTTAGAAGAACGTGTGATTGAGATTCATGAGAATCAAGTCAAGACGAGACACGCACTGAATGATGGGGATGATGAGGCGAATGGAATACTTGCACATCGCTCGAAGGACTATTCCACTAAACCCGACTCGCCTTGAATTTTGCGAGTTTCGGCTAAAGTAAGCCACTCACTTTCTTTCAAACTTACCAATATTTAGTAGAAAATAAATTTGGGGGATGGAGTGCGGATTACTTAGGTCATGTATATTTTTTTTTATTTCTTATAAAATTACATTAATTGTTTCTAAATTTATTTTCATTTTTACTATTTTTATTTTTTTGCACAATTAATTATTTCTTAGTGGTTAGAAATAAAAAATGTGGATAATTGGGTCTGTAATAATAATATTTATCTTATTTTGATGAAATTGCATTGGTATGTACCTCTTTTGTGATTATGTTGGTGATGTGTTAAGGATAAGTTGATTTTCAAAAATCTATATGTTGTAAAATTACATGATTGAACATGTTTGTTATGCCCTAACTGAAAAATCTCTATCTTCTTGATTTTGAGAAAAATGATATGCTTGTGAAATTTATACCTTTTTGACCGATAAAACATAAAAAAAGTAATTTTATTTCTTTTGTGAATTATCAGTTGTATGTGTATCTTTTTAGAACTTGATTTAATTTTGTCTCGAGTTTGCAAGTGTATGAATTGACTTGAAAATGATTTAGACAACTTTTTGAAAACTCGATCTCAACCATGTACATTTATAAACTATTACAAATAAAATAATTTCTAGTTAGCTTCATTTGAACTTTTATTTCTTATTCCTTGATAGCCATGAGCTTATTAAATACTCTTGACAAGCTTTTTTAAAGTTTTAACATTTAATGAAGAACTTGAGAGTTTCATATTTATATATAATTTGAGTCGAATGATGTTGACAAAAAAAAAACCATGCTTAATGACAACTCTTGTTTATCATTTAGTTAATGAATAAAGAAGCAAATTCAAAAATTTCAAGTGAATAACAATAAATTAGTAGTTTTTGGGTTTAATTGATAGCCTAAATCTTAAAGGCTTGCTCTACAAAATTTTTGGTCTTGGGTTAAGGTGAAACATTAAAACTCTCAACAGTTTAATTGAGGGTAATTGTGGGATTTTTGTGCGTTTGTTTACATTATAGTCACTTTTATCCAAATATTACATACATAACTAAAGAGCATGCATTACAACCTTAATAAAAAGTCCTATTTGATTCTTGGCATTTCGTACGCACCGAGCAGTGCAGAGATAAATAACTTGCAAGCTTATGTTAGAGTGCAAGTATTGACTTGATATCGAACGTATACACATCTTGATCAAATAATTGTGTGAAGAGCGAAACATTTACTTCGTAAGGCTCAATAATTTTTGAAAACAAGAGTTAAAGATTTAAGGGAAAATAGCAATTTTTATCCTGTAAGTTTGACCCATTTTAATTTTTGTCCTGTAAATATAGGCAGTTCTAAAATTGTCCTGTATCTTTAAAATCTTTGCGTTTTATGTCCTCTAAATATAGGAGGTTCGAAAATTGTCCTGTATCTTAAAAGATATTCGCGTTTTATATCCTCTGAGACCATAAATTGCGAAAATTTAGAGGACAAAAAATGCGAAGATTTTTAAAATTCAGGACAATTTTTGAACCGCCTATAATTAGAGGACATAAAACGCGAAGATTTTAAAAATACAGGACAATTTTCGAACTGCCTATATTTACAGGACAAAAATTAAAATGAGTCAAACTTACAGGACAAAAAATACAATTTTTCCAAGATTTAAAGTTATTTTCGACCAAACTTTTGATGTTGTGTTTATATTTTGAAATATTATACTTCTAAAGCAAAAATACATCATCATCACCATTTTTTTCATGTCCATACTTGTGTTTATTTTTATATTTTTCTTTATTTTGTTTCTTCGACAACGAATACGCCTAAGTTTGGGGGAGTTGATAAACCCGAATTTTAAGCATATTTTGAAACTTATTTAGTTAGGTTTCAACTACTGATTGTACTTTTATAACGTTTTAACTTTATTTTATATTATTTGGACATTATTATGTGTGTTGTATTTTTATGATGTTTTTATAGTATTTTGGGAGCTTCTTGGATTAAAAGAGTTAATAAAGAATGGATATTTGGGCCAGGGCTAAGGAAGAAAAGAGATTATTGGACCAAGTTTGGAGTAAGCCCATGCAGCTCACGAGTCAACGAAGTATCGCGACTCATTATCGACCCCATTGACGGTCAATAACGGGACTGTTAAAATAGCCTATATTTTCACGATGATCATTATCGACCCCTATAGCGATTAATAGCCAAACGTTACTGTACCTTGTTTCCACGACGATCGTTAGCAACCCTGCATCTGTCGATAATTAGATCACTAATAGGTCAAAATCATTACTAAACGGTTCAAAAACAGAACTAACGACCGAGATTTGTTTTTACCTATAAAGGAGGTCCAGAATCTTTCCAAAAATATCAAGTTTTGGATATCATCTTCGCCATAAAACATTTCTTATCATGTTACAATCTGCTATGATAAGATTTTATAGAAATTAATAATTTTGCTTATAAATGTTCAATAGATCCACCTTATTATTTAAAATTATTGGGGAAATTGGATTTGGTAAAGTTATATATGGTAGCTTTGACCAAATATTCCAAATGTAGACGAGTCGTTTATTGTGTAAACGAACGTCAAATTATTAATCTACGTTTCGAGTAGATAATTGTGGTATATTTACTTTCACAAATCCGTATTTGGGTGAGTGAAAAGTCAATAACCAAGGTTGGATATTTGGAAGGTAATGAGGGTAAGGAATTTCCTAAGTTGATAGGAAATGTCCTATATATGAATGMTATTCATTATTTTYTGGAAATCAAATTATTAGAGATMGTGGACKGCAAACTATTTAATTCCTTGGGCTTTAATTAGTTTGGGCCTCTTCTGGAAGCTTCTAAATCTTTCTTATTGAGTAAGATAAGGAGATTGGCTTGTATTAGGAATCCTAATTCCTATAGATTTCCTACCTTGTTTAAGGGTCCTCATATCTATAAATACCAACTCCCACATAGTGTAAAAATACTTTTGCATACATAGAAAACACGTTTCTAAGAGAGCTCTCGCATACATGTCATAATCCTACCTGCCTCACGCATCATATAGTTTGCAGTTAGGATTTGCTCAGTTGTCTGCCCAATTCTCGTTCGCCAGGTTGACTGGATTGTCTGCTCCGTCCAGCTCCGCGTCGTTGTATCTTGGGAGGTTCATTGCTATCCAGGTTGACTGGATTGTCTGCTCCGTCCAACTCCGCGTCGTTGTATCTTGGGAGGTTCATTGCTATCAAACCGTGAGTTCATTGCTATCAAACCGTGAGCACGTAGTACGGGGCAATAAGAATCTTAAGGAAAGAGTTCGCTCGCCTTGACGGTTAACTTTTCCTTTCGTTTTGTTATTTAATTATATTATATATTTATCATGTTTATATATAATATATCTGCTCGATTTTGTTAGATCTGTTAGTTCGATTATTCCCCGATATTATCGCAATATATTACCAATTTATCCAACAAAAATCTGCTTTAATTATTTTGACTTTAGATCGAATCTCTATTTTTGTCAATCTTATTGTATGTTTTCACAGAGATAGAAACTTTGGCTACAAGTATTTAAATAAACTTCAATATTATATACAATCGAACTTACATAAATATAGGCTTTCGGTGGTCGAGTCGTATTTGATTCCTTTTCTTCTGCTACTGCAAGTCTTACTCTAACATTTGACAAAAATATTTTCAAACACACTTTTTGGTTCCTTAATTATTAGTTGTTTTTCCCCTTGACTTTGCATCATTTTGAGCAGTGATTGTATGTTGGAACATACTTCCATGGCATCAAAATCATACAAAAATAATGAACATTTAAAATAATATACTTAGTATGGCAGTGATGGACATTTGTCATAAAGAATATAGAGAGTATGTATGTATATATTTCATAAAGAGAATTTCGTGTTCTACTGCAAAATTGCTAACAAAATTTATCACGAGAGTTTTATTATTATTATTATTATTATTGCTATTCCCGACCCAAAATGTCAAGACTAGCACTAATAATTTTGAGAGAGTGGGTGACAAAGAGTAAACTATGATAGTGTATCTCATTGATTACAACTAAACACACTGCTCCGCGTCCGCGTTGGTTGTTGACACCTATTTAGTAAATGCAAATATCCATTGACTTGGAAAACTATTTTAAAGCTTTCTATTTGACTTTTCACAGTGGCCAACTTTATGGAATAGGGCCACATCAGACACGCTAATTTAATCCACGATTGATTTCGCATTGATTACGAGTGCAACCACTTAAACATTTTAACACTTGTTGTATTTTGGACCGTGCAACCACCAACAATCAACCTCCCTCCCTCCCTCCCTATAATAATAATACATTGCAACATCTTGTCAATAAGATTGGACTATTATTTGGTTTCTTGTGAAATCTCTATTTTACATTTTCTATTTATATATCTTTGTCTAGCAAATGAATATCTTCAGGATAATGACGTTTTAGTGGCGAGATGTCATCGAGTCTTTGTATTTTATTGAAATTATGCTACACACTATTTGATTAATGGGATCAAATACATGTTTTAACTAACATAGAATATAATGATAGCCCAACCCATAAGGTTGGGCTCATCCAATTATGGGGCAAACATAAGATGGGGCGAAAGGAATCTAAGTCCACCTTTTTCTTGATAAGAGTATTTTTTCTTATTGTTATTTATAAAAAAAAAAAAAAAAAAACCCTAAATGGGAAAATCCAAAATTTGACAAACACATACCCAAAACGAAAGGAATCTAAGTCCACCTTTTTCTTGATAAGAATATTTCTGGGAAAGAAAAAAAACCCTTAATGGAAAAGATCCAAAAATGTGCCACACATACCCAAAATCATTCGTTACAATCTTGCAAGTGCTCACTGCTTGTATAAATATTAGAATATCGTGCAATTATGGTAGTAATAGTTTTTCATATTGTTCACCACGAATCAATTTGAATCCCTGTGGCTTGTGGTTTATTACCGAAATATACAAATCAATGTCACAATAGGAAATAATAAATTCTAATATTTGTTCTTTAACTAATTCGGCTAAACTCGATTTACTCAACGGAGGAATTTTTTTCTTTTTCTATATAACTTTTTTTCCCCAGTTAATATTTTGGAATTTTCTAATGATTGACTTTTAAATGCACGCGAACCAAATTGGTCCAGTCTAATATTGGGCCACGACCCACGATTCCTAAATCCCCATCGTAAACCCACAGTCTATCGTACCACTATATCATAGATAGGAGCTACAAAATCAACGGACCTCAATATGATATTAGAACATAAAGTGGAATAAAAATGAAACATGATATCTGTTCTCACAATTACAAATAACGTGCTTCTGGAAATAGGAAATTCCACGTGCTGACGAGAGGACAATAATGCAAGAATCGACGTATTAATAAAATTATAAAAAATGTGAAATCTAGATTTCAAGTCCGTCAAACTTATGTAGGAGGACAATAATACAAGGATCGACATATACAATGTGATAAGTCCAAAAAGTTGGGCTACCAAATAAAGGGGATACTAACCTCAAAAATAGAGATCAGTGACCTAGAAAACCTCCAAACGTGACACAGCGACCTCCAAAGGATCCGCAACCGTCCCAGCGACCTCGCTTTCCTGCAAAACAGCGCCTAGAACTGGCCGGATTTCGAGCCCGTTAAGGCCCTCCGACGCTTAAGTTAATAAGCGAAAAACACACTTCTTCTCTCTCAATAATATCAGTGCACTCAGATAATAAATGCGTAAACAAGCATTAACCTTTAAGAAAGGAGTCAAGGGTTCCTTTTATAGGGATGGGAGAAGATTCTTAATATCTAGAATTACCTTTCATAATAAGAGTTTCATTTACGCCAGGATTCCACAATTGTCTCTCAATTATGACTCCTCATTCATGGCAAGTTCCCATAAACAACAAAACTTCTCCATAGATATCCCCATTAAGCCCGGGTATACAGCCCACCAGACCCATAATAATTCACGCATATCCATTCCACAAACAGGCTCAAGTACTCAACCCAAATTACAAGAGATCGCGACCATGTATGAAAAGTCATCCCCATACTACAGGTCGCTACTCTTCACAAAATAATCCACTCGAATTATCATAGCTCGCCCACCTCCCAGGGGTACAACCTCCCTAGGAAATGAGGTCGCTTTCCACAAATAGTCACATTTACCACATAATTTCACGTGTGGTTATTTTGGTCCGTATCAGCTAGTCCCCCATGTTCTAGCTGATTGAGGTATGAAATCAGGTAGGACATGTAAACAAAATTCCAAAAGCATTAAACAGGCATATAAGCGAAACAGCAATGTATGGTACCAAAGCTCGCATCAGAATCACCCAGTTTCAACAAACCGAGCTATGACAGGTCGCAACATGTTCATGCGACCTGAAAGGTATCGAGCTCTCCTCTCCAAAGTAATCATAAGTCCCCAAGAGCAACAGCTTAAGTGGCACACGAGATGCATCCTTACGAGCTCAACCCTCTTTTTCATAAAGTGACCTGGAAACCATTGTACCAGCCGACCTCGAAAATATAAGCCCACAAAATCATGACAAAAACATAAAGTCAAAACACGCCTTCCTTCTTTCTGTCTCATCCCACTGACGCTTCATTAAATGCGGTCTGCCACGCGGCACAATCTTAAAATCTCGGCATATAATAAGTTCAGTGGGCCCAAGAATTAAAGGCCCAAAACATTCCCTTTGCAAACCCTAATTAGTCCCGCTCCTATCTGTCACATCAGCTTTTCCGCTTCCCCATACAAAACCGTCTCGTCTCCCCAATTCACCATTTTACTCCATCTCAACTAAAACTTTCACCATTGTCGCTCTGCCAAAAAAGCTCGCCAAATCACAACTACCCCAGGATCCACCACTAATTCGCAGCTTACCAACAATGGACGAGCTCGGCGATATGTGTAAGTCCCCAGATTCCCTTTCAAATTTAATTACACATTTAAATTTCGACTGTATTCGCTGAGTTGTGCTTATTTACTGTGTTATCTCCTTCTGAATATATTTATCATGGAACAATCATCAGCCACACCCAACAATAATCCCTTAACCCAATCACTCTCTCCCGATTCCGATCTCGCTGAAAACCCTTTCATTATTGAACCGAGGCCGAAACCTTTAGCATTACCCTCCTCCGGCCTACGCGACGAGCCAGAGGGTGATATCTCATGGGAAGAACTTCGAGCCCAAACCGCAGCCAACAACCCTTCCGGCGACCTATCCCTTCTTACTACTGAGGTTCCCCACATCCCAAAAGGCATCCCCCTTCAGGAATCGAGGAATCCCTCATCCACCGCACACTTCCGGGAGAATCCCGTAACCGTGGATGAATCCCTTTCCTTTGACGACCTCCCCTCATCATCCTTAACAACCAAAGAAGTCAAACARAATTATTGGCTACTTCCTGACCCAAAAAAGCTGGAAKAATTTAAGCGTATCCTCAACCTTCCTCTCACTGCCAAAATGGTTTTACCCGACAGCCCGCATGCAGACCCCATGCGACCTCCTCCTAATCACATTACATTATTTGATACACTATTGGTAACCGGATTTAGATTCCCCGCTCACCAATTTTATGTTGATATTTCTAACATGTATAATATATCACTTCTGCAATTAACTCTCAATTCTATAAAATACCTGGCCGTGTACCTCTTGCTCTGTAAATATTACAATGCCCGCGCCGACCTTGGTTTCTTCCATTATTGTTTCCAGGTAAAATACCAGCAAAACTCCTTTTACCTCTCCTACCACTTAGGGCTACCTAAATTCCTTACTAGTCCCCCCAACAAAGTCCATGAATGGAAGAGAAACTTTTTATTCATTCATAATACTGAAACTTGGCCTTTAATAACCGAGCTGAAAGATCACACTCCTCCCCAAATCAAACCAACAACCTCCAAAACAAACCCCCTGTTATACCAGAAATATTTTGAACAGCTTGTGGAGTGGAGCCGACATCCTTTCGACCTGGCTCTTATCACCGACCGCTCCGCCATGTTCCGCTACGCGGGCATCGATTCTCGTCCGGTGGAGCCGGATCTTGCCATTTCTAGGAGTGAATTCGGTGGGTATTGTAGGTTTTTCAATTATATTCATTCACATGTGCTAAAATGAAATTATAACATGATCTTTCTATTTTCAGTTTCCTTCATCAACTCCTGTGCAGCTGCTCTCCCCGAGGAAAGGAAGAAGAAGGCTACTTCTTCCACAGCTCGCGCTGCCCCCATCTCCAGCAACATTGAAAAAGCCCCTCGACCAACACCCGAACCGGTCGAAGATGAAGAAGAGGAGGCACAACTGGTCCTCCGGGGTAAGAATAAGGGCAAGCGACCTTTGCCAAACGTCTCCAACAGCCCCAAAGCGCAGGCTCCGAAAGCTCGCAGTCCAAGCCCTCCAAAAACAAAAAGGCGTCGTCTCCAAAAAGGATTGCCGACAGCCTCTGCTAGCTCTGCGGACTTGAGTAAAGTGCTGGCGAAATTGGATACGGCTGCAGATGTGGAAACCCTTCTTCACGAGCAAGCACTTCGACAGCTAAAGCCCTTGTTCGCTAAGTTCTCGGAAGAATTCATAGCTCGCTCAACAGGGGCCGATCTGCAACAAACCGTTGACGAGCTAAACACCCGAGCTGAACAGCAGACCAAGCAACTGTCATTAACATAGGGGGAGCTGGATAAAGCGCTCCAAAGGGTGAAAACTTATGAAGACCAGCTGTCAATTTCCGTCAGTCAAAACAACAGTCTGAGGGATGAAACGACACGCTTGAGCAGCGAGCTAAACAAACAGGCTGGGAGGCTCGCGCAGAAGACTGAGGAGCTCGCACAAAAGACCGAGGAGCTCACTCTTCAGCAACAAAAACAATCCGAGCTAGTCAAAACAGCTCGCGAAGAGGGCATCTCCGAGGGTCAAAGAACATTCCTCCTCAGTGAAAACGGCCGCAAGTTTATCGATGCATACCGTCAAGAGCTAATCAAAGCTTATCAAAACTCATCGATATACTTCGGTCTGATGGCTCGTGGTGCTGCCGAATGGATTACTGAGGCTGCAAAGATTATCACGGGAGAGGTCGCTCAGCTAAACGTCTCATATACTCCAAACGCCAAGGCCATCATCAACAAAATGACACCCTTCAGCTTCTTCAAAGGTGATTGGAAACAGTCCATCCACACGAAGTGGTAGCTACGTTGTCAGAGTCAAGCAGCTTTGGCCGCGGGAGTGCATGGCGAGCTGCAAACGCCCTTAGAAGACCTGATCCTCGAGCCCGCGCCCGAGTCTAGCGATGTCATCACCACAACCTCCGATCCTGCACCCTCCAGCCCTGCTACTGTGCCTGAGGAGACTGTCTTGAACTCATTCATGTCTTTCAGCTCGCTATTTATGTATTCAAACACTTCCCAATTCAAAAATCATCAATATGTTATTATTGCTAACATTATCAATTCAATCACAGTGTTATACAACAAACAATACTCGTACGAGGACGTCGCACGATCATATTTAGCTCATCGCATGATCATACTAGCTCGCTATAAACAACCTCACTTTGGTCTGCCATGAGCATAACTATTAACAAGCAAACATAAAACATACCACTTTCAACCTATAAAATTGAAAAAAATAATAGGGTATACTTCCATCTCAACCATATGTAAGCACGAACTTATTCAACACATCAAGAGTTATATACTTTGGCAGGATTTATTTTCTGCCCATAAAACTCCATCATAGATAACCGTCAATCTAATGAGAGTGTCAGTATCAAATTATCTTCGACCTAATAAAAGCGTCGGATTTAAATTATCTTCGACCTAATGAAAGCGTCGGAATTTAATCGTCATCGACCTGATAGAAGCGTCGGCATCGACCTAATGGAAGCGTCGGCATGAAACAGTCATCGAACTAATAGAAGCGTCGGCATCGACCTAATAGAAGCGTCGGCATCGACCTAATGGAAGCGTCGGCATGAAACAGTCATCGACCTAATAGAAGCGTCGGCATCGACCTAATAGAAGCGTGGCATCGACCTAATGAAAGCGTCGGCATGAAACAGT
>BMAC01000001.1:6210469-6235017 GCA_014905375.1 Phtheirospermum japonicum | reverse complement strand
AAGACCTGCCATCCGACCTGTTAATATCTGTACTTCTCGCACGGTGCGGGGATGAGGCATCTCCATAACAGCTCGCACCTTCTCCGGATTGACTTCGATTCCCCGCTCTGTTACCATATACCCCAAAAACTTCCCCGATCTCACACCGAATGCACATTTCTTCGGATTGAGCTTCATCCCATACTGCCGCAATATGAGAAATGTCTTCCTCAGATCGTCCACATGCGTTTCAGCTCGCCTGCTCTTAACCAGCATGTCATCAACATAGACCTCCATGGTAGACCCCAAAAGGTCCTTAAACATACGATCCACTAGCCTTTGGTAGGTCGCCCTCGCATTCTTCAATCCAAAAAGCATGGATACAAAACAATATGTACCGGCGGAAGTGACGAAGCTCACTTTAGGCTGATCTTCTTTAGCCAGAGGTATCTGATGGTATCCCTGCGAAGCGTCCATCATGCTCAATAGCTCGCATCCAGAGGTAGAGTCCACCAATTGATCAATCCTTGGCAAAGGATAATGATCTTTAGGGCAGGCCTTGTTCAAATCCCGAAAATCTATGCACATCCTCCACTTCTGCTCCAGCTTTGGCACCATCACAACATTGGACAAGTACTCAGGGAACTGAATCTCCCTGATATGTCCAGCTTTTAACAGCTTCTGCACCTCCTCCTCAATGATCTTATCGAGCTCGGGTCCGAAATGCCTCCTTTTTTATCTTATAGGTTTAGCATCTGGGTCCGCATTCAAGTGATGCTGCGCGACCTCTGGTGATACCCCAGTCAACTCCTTCTCCCCAAACGCAAACACATCTCGAAATTCCCTCAACAAGCTAATCATCTCATCCTTTAACGCGTCAGATAGCAGGGTACCTATCTTCGTAACATACTCTGGTCGGTCTTCCTCTAAGGAGATTRCCATTAACTCTTCATTCGGCTGYAGAGAMGTCTCTTGTTCTTTTACCTTTTTCGCGCTAAGTATCCCCTCCGGCCGATCACCATCTCTCTCTCGTTTATTCTCCATCAATCCTCTTCTGACCGCCATCTGGTAACAGGACCTTGCGACCTGTTGCTCGGCGATGACCTCCCCTACTTTGTCACCCACCGGATACTTTATGCTCATGTGATAGGTCGACGTTACAGCTTGGAACGTATTAAGAGCAGGTCGCCCCAATATCACATTGTAGGCCGACCTCCCCCGGATGATCAAAAACTTCAAGTCCTTCTTCACTCGGCTCGTACCTTTGCCCAACACTATTTGTAATGTTATCTCTCCTTCCGTATTCACCTGTGCTCCATTAAACGCATAGATGGGTGTATTTACAGATCGCACCCTCTTATCCACCTCCATCTGATCAAGGCAATCTGTATAGATAATGTTCACCGAAATCCCATTATCCACAAAGATCCTGCTAACTTCATAGCCCGCTACCTCTAATTCAATCACCATCACATCATTATGATCTTCCTGTAGCCCACGCCTCTCATTGGGGCCAAAAGATATGACTGGCCCCACCACCTGTGGCTGCCTACTAACGCTTGCGACCTCCCATGTTCTATTGCGAGCTGATTTTAAGTGCTTTTTGCGCGCATTATTGGAATCACCATCCGTTGGGCCCCCCGAAATCATATTTATCCTCCCCTTATTTCCTCGGGGCCCTCCGAACTTCTGGTTTCTCTGACGCCCTTGTCTCGCGACCTGCGCAGGAGGTGGGCCTCCCGGTGGGGGTGGAGGCAGCATCCTCCTCTTCTCGCTCGGCTCCTTCTCCTTGTATAATACTTCCTTTAGGTACCCTGCCCTTATAAGTCTCTCTATCTCCTCCCTGAGATGTCGGCATTTTTCCGTGAAATGCCCGTAATTATTATGGAAACGACAAAAGGAGACAGTCTTTGGATGTGTTGGGACGGGCGTGCGATCCTCCGGCCACTGTATTAGATCAGGTACCGAGCGTTCCATGACACCAAACACCTTAGCTTGTGCCATAGCTAGTGGTGTGAAATCCTCCTCCCTCCAGGTTTTCATACTCGGCTCTTGACTCACACTTACCCCGGCATTTGAGGCCAAGAGCCCGCGCATGCCTCTTCTATGCTCCCTCATCGGTTCTCTCTCAGGCACTCTTTCCCTCGTGTTCACGACCTCCCTACCGAAACGCAGTCGGTGCTCTTCCTCTTCCTCTTCTACTTGCACGTACTTATGGCACCTCGCGAGAACTTCATCATACGTGCGAGCTTCCTTCTTTACCAACGACCTCCGCAAATCTTCCCTCCTCAAACCTTGATGCAAAGCCCCAGCTTTCATCTCATCCGTAGCGGTAGGAACCTCCAAGGTAGCATTGGTAAACCTATTAACATACTGTTTCAGCGTGTCATCAGGTCGCTGCACCATTGTGAAGAGCGACTGGGCTGTCTTCGCGCTCTGCCTGACGCTGGAGAACTGCTTCAGGAAGGCAGCTCGCAACACCTGATAACTCGTAATTTTACCATTCGGGAGCTGGTAAAACCAATTCTGTGCAATCCCTCTCAAGGTGGATACAAAGGCTCGACACGCCACAGCCCCCGTATAGTTATGCGTCATCCTCGCGTTTTCAAACAGCTGCAAGTGTGCGACTGGATCAGTCGTTCCTCGGTACTGAAAGTCTAACTCCTTATAATTTCGAGGCATCGCTGCATGCATCAGCTCTTCTGAAAAGGGATGCTCTTCCTTCCCTTCCAGGCTTTCTCCATCCATCCGCTTCTGCAACTTCAGCATGGCCTCTTGCAACTCTCGGAAGGCCTTAGTGTGTGGCCCCACCTCGCTCTCTTCTCTTCTCCCCTTATGACTTCTATCACCTTTCCGCGACCTCCCTCCGGAGTCACTACTCGAGTCTGAGGTAGGGGTATCGCTCTCACTATCGCCTTTGTGATGCTTGCGACCTCTACCCTTGTAACGATCTCGCCTCAGTTTTATTCCCCTCCGCGTATGAACACGAGAATTCACGGATGAGGAGGAACTAGAGATATCTCCTTTCTTTCTCTTGCCGAGCTCCTTCTTCTTCTTCTCCTCTCCAACCGTTGGCTCTCCCTCTTTATCAACGTTTAACTTCTCGCTCTTATCCTTTCCCCTGCTCAGCTCGCACTCCAAATACTTACGTAACTCCTCCTGTTTTTCTACAGGTACAAGGTCCATAAGCCCCTCCAAGAATCCCTTCTTGCCCTGATCGGGCGTCTCCTTCGACGGATTTCCTCCTCCTGTTGCCTCGGGGATTGATTTTTGTGGTTCTACCCCAGGCATCTGCTTCTCCACTTCTTCCACCAGCCCTCTCCCAACTTGCTTTTTAGGAGAAGGTGGAGGTGTATTGCCCGCACTTCGAATCAGAGGACCCATGCGAGGGTACTCCTGCTCATCCCCCGGGACATCTTTCTCGCCAAGATGTAGGAATCTATTCTTTTTCTTCTTATTGTTGGATCCAGACGCGTAATCCAGAACTCTCGGTGTTATGTTCTTCTCCTTCATGTTTGATTTGTGCAGTTTCTCACGCCTTTCGCTCAAAGACTCCATGTCTCTCTTTCCCACAGACGGCGCCAATTTGATAAGTCCAAAAAGTTGGGTTACCAAATAAAGGGGGTACTAACCTCAAAAATAGAGATCAGTGACCTAGAAAACCTCCAAACATGACACAGCGACCTCCAAAGGATCCGCAACCGTCCCAGCGACCTCGCTTTCCTGCAAAACAGCGCCTAGAACGGGCCGAATTTCGAGCCCGTTAAGGCCCTCCGACGCTTAAGTTAATAAGCGAAAAACACACTTCTTCTCTCTCAATAATATCAGTGCACTCAGATAATAAATGCGTAAACAAGCATTAACCTTTAAGAAAGGAGTCAAGGGCTCCTTTTATAGGGATGGGAGAAGATTCTCAATATTTAGGGTTACCTTTCATAATAAGAGTTTCATTTACGCCAGGATTCCACAATTATCTCTCAATTAGGACTCCTCATTCATGGCAAGTTCCCATAAACAACAAAATTTCTCCATAGATATCCCCATTAAGCCGGGGTATACAGCCCACCAGGCCCATAATAATTCACGCATATCCATTCCACAAACGGGCTCAAGTACTCAGCCCAAATTACAAGAGATCGCGACCCTGTATGAAAAGTCATCCCCATACTACAGGTCGCTACTCTTCACAAAACAATCCACTCGAATTATCATAGCTCGCCCACCTCCCAGGGGTACACCCTCCCTAGGAAATGAGGTCGCTTTCCACAAATAGTCACATAATTTCACGTGTGGTTATTTTGGTCCGTATCACAATGACGTCAATAAAATTATAAGAGATGGGAAGTTCAGATTCAAATTCGCCAGATTTCTATAAATTCAGAAGTTGGACGATATAGAAGACATCGTTCATTTCATTCTATTTTCTCAAAATAATAAAAATCTAGGAGTGTTAATTTGAAAATTAATAATAATAATAATATTAAAAGAGTGTTGTAATATTTTAGCCTTCTCTATAGAAGAGATTAAAATGTTTTCTTCTCAAAAAAGAAGATTATTGATCTAATAAGTTTTCTTTTAATGTGTTAATAAAAATAAGTTTTTTGCTTCAATATGTGTTCATAATATCTTATAGGTCAATTCATATTTGTAAAATATTTCTTTTCAAATAGTTAATTAAAATCTCTAACTTCTCACTTAATTCAAAATATTATATAAGGAGTACTAAATTACCCTTTCTAACCATTTTATTTTTAATTTTTCTTTTTTTTTCCCTTTCAAATTTAATCCATCCAAAATTCATACTATGTATTAATTTCATACTAGAATTTATATATTACATTGAGAAATTAATTCTGTATTACATTGAGAAATTAATATCATACTATTCGTCAATCTTGGACAATCATAGATTCATAATTCATCCTATCCGTCATCTCCGTTTGGGCCAAAAAATAGGCCGACACATGGGTTTCAAGTGGAAACTCGGGCCTTCACATCCCTCCACAAGGAGATTGGTATGATGTTCAATGCAGAATTTTACGATTTGGAGGAAAAGAAGAAAAACAATAACAAGATGATCGGAGAAAAAGGTGAATTCGATGCTACTTGAGAAATTATAAGTGAAACTCTACTTTTATAACAAACCTTAGGAATCTAATTGAAACGTAAATGAGTGGGTAATATTTGTGTATTAGGGTTTTTTAGGTGGAGGGGTATTAATGATAATTTAAGTTGTGATTTTTAATTAATTGGATGTATTTGGATTAAATGGGATGATACAAAGTTCAATGACTAATTGGGAATTAATATTGATGTGAATGTATTATCCCATATCTTATTTATCTTTATAAATTAAAATGTTTCGTACGCCTGTAGTAGGAAACTATCCAAAGATGTGCTAATTGTTGAAGGACGGAGAACTTGTAGTTCAATTTCTTTAGGGTCGATAATTTCTCGACCGATGACGTCGCAATTTATTTACCCTGGGACTAATTTGATCAAAGAGAAGTATATAACTGTAGAGATGATTTAATTTTACCAAAACATGTTGAACCTGATATAGTCGTAATATACTATATCCATTTAAATCATAAAGTAAAAGGGAATATTTATAATATGGGTTGAAATAGCAAAATATTGATAAATTTAAATAAAGTGGGCATGAGTACACTGCTGCACCCGTATCCAACATCGAATAAGCCCATTCATCCGAATGAATGCAACAGAAACTGGAATAAGAAATGGAACATGATATCTGTTCTATATATTTCACAATTACAAATACTCATCTTACAGTATAATAATGACCCTATTCGGATTGGTTATTCAGTCATTTCCCTATCAAATTCAACAAGTTCACTAAAATGAAACTACAAAAAGTTGGGACTAGAAAAATTCATGAGTAGCTAAGTATATAAGAATAAAAATGCCATATACACTGTGAATAACTTTAATGTGATTCCAAATCCAGGCTTGCTTGGCTTTAGAGAGAGGGGTATCAACATGTGGCGAGGCTAGTCATCGTGCTCGTACAGATCTCTTTCAAAGTCGTAATTCGACAAATAATCCGCCAGCTGGCTTCCAAACCCGACTGCTTCTATATTTTCTTGTACTGCACAAATATCACTCTTCTGTTGCAACATGTTATATGCCGGCAGGTCCTGTATCCTGTTAATATCTTCTAAAGACATTTCTCTTTCCAATTGTGTTTTTGTTATTTGCAGAACCTCCTGAGCCAAATCACAAAACGGAATTTGAAAATATATACGCATGTAAATAGACAATAACTTCGGAGAGAAAGAGAATAATAAAAGGTACATTGAACTCCATATACGAGGCGTGCATGGCAAGCCACTGGGCATCCATCATCGCAAATGTTATACAATAGAGAATATCGAATGCATCTTCGTCTTCTGCAGATGTGCGAAGCAAATTAATTTCTCATTCACTAACATAAAAATGGTGAAAAAAAATAAAGCCAACTGTGTGAAAATGAACATTTGTTTACCTCCTAATAATTTAACAAAATTAAGTCCAGGAAGACATCTCGGTTTTTCTGTAACAAAAATAAAAATTAATCAGTTAAGACCTTTTAACTGTCCCTAACTCAAGGATTTTCGACAACCAGAAAATACTCCACCGTCCCGCAAAGATTAGAAAATGCTGGTTAATACAGTTAAAATATTGTATTTTCCATTTATGCCCCTCTGCCTAATTAATTGTTTATTGAGTGTCTACTCGATTTCCATAAAAGTTAGTCCATGTAAATGGAGCGGTGTGATCCCAAATTAATCATGGGAAAATTGTTTGCCTAAAACTCTAACAAAAGAAATTCCATGGTAAATAATCATTTTTCCTCATCTGATTATACTTTAACCCTAAATTTCCAACTTAAATACCCCTAAATCCTCACCTTCTTATACTCAATTATTTAATCCTCACCTGATTATATAGACTCGATTATTTGTCTTACAATTTTTCCACCATGTCCTTTTTTCCAAGATCTCCAATACTTAAATAGGGGAATACATGGAAATGGAAAAACTAATTACATACTAAATGTAGTAACAAGCCTATCTTTGTGGGACACCCAAAACAGTAGCGTAACTTAGAATTCGATATCAGTTGATAAAAGGGGGAAACAAAGGGCTATAGAACTATCATCCCCAATGAACGTAAACTAGTATAGGCATTCGAATCGACACACCTGAGTGTAAGTCAAGCATTTGAATGAGCATAAAAGAGATGTTAATGCCAGCCGCAGCAAAAGGATATTCCCATTTAGCACGCTCTCCGCCTTCCTTTAGAAGTAACCTATGAAAAGTAGCCTTCAAATGTTTCCTATTAGTGAAAAACCATATATCGCCTACAGTAAAATATATAGCAGCAGGTGACCGATCAAACCTTACCGGATATGTTCTCGCGAAAAATAGCAAGTTCTCTAGCGAAATGTATCCACAGCCCCTAAGGCCCCATAATGGAAGCATAATTAATGAGACAATAATTTTTACGTGAAGTTCAAAAATTAACAGAGTGTGTAGCTATTTTTTATTTAGCAAGATTTTACTGTTTTTACTACTTGATTGAGAAAAACAACACTCTTAGTAACATTTAAAACTCCAAGAGATATACACAATTTTTTTTCCAGCATATTGATAGGCTGCTGGGCCTGGGCCGTTTGTGAAAACTAGATATATGGGCCACTACCTGAAATCGGTCGACGGATTAGATCCTTGCCAGCCCATATCTTTCCACTGCTCAGAGACGAGGCCTTGAAGCTTCACATTTGGAAACGCAGCATCCCACAAGGCTTGAAGAGCTTCCTGGAAATGGAGATGCACTATTATGTCGTTAAAAACAACTCGAAAAATGGTATATGGAACTTAAAATTGCCGCACGAAATATGAAAAGTTATCAAGTGCTCCTTTTTGTGATAAGTTCTAATCATTTTTTTTTCTTACAACCATAATCATATTTTCTTGATAACATAATTATCAAAATAAACTATTAACAAATAAAAATAAAAACAAGTAAATAACAATAAATCAATAATAGAAAGCCAAAAAATAAATAAAAAATCACTGACCAATTAACTAATTAAGTCAATAATAAAAAAAAAACCATAATTATTTCAAAATTTTAAAAAACTAACAATTATTAGATAAATAATAAGAAAAAATTGATCGTACGATTTGAGAACTTAAGTTATTCTCGTTTATCTTTTATTATGCAAAAGAAGAAAAGAGCAAGTGCGAGAAACGTACTTGATGATCAATTCGTGTCTCGTCAAAAGGTACTCCTAATCGTTCTTGAAGTTTTTGCAGTCTTTCTTCCTGGAAAATGATTCAGAATACGCGAGTTAAGTCAAGAATGTACAATATTATTCCAAAAAAATGCTATTCAGATTGTACAATCTTGATGTAGCGATCCTAGACCATAGTCACCTGAACAGGAGTTAAGGTGTAGTTAAAATATTTGTTGTCACTTGCAAACTTTTTATTGTTGGTGCGGCTAAAAAATCCTCCTATCCATGCTCGTGGTCCAACCATAGCATTAGCTGCTACAAACAACAAAAAGCTTATCAGGAATAATAAAATGGAAAATGCAATAATTAACTAAAGTAAGAGTGTATATATATTTTTCTACTCACTAAAGCACCGAGCTAACTGTGATATTACGTGAGCAGAGTTATGCGACCATGCCGACTCTTGCTGTCGCTTCTTTCGACCCCAGTAAGATTCATTTTCATCAACCTGAAACACGATTAATTAACTTTAAGCACAAATTAAAATCTTACCTTAAAAACTGCGTTCGAGAAGTATTAAATTTTTTATCAGTCATTATCAGCATAGGAGAAAATATGGGGAAAATAAAAAATTAAATTAAAACACACAATTCAACTAGATTCTTGATTTTGTGCCTGAAAATCTTAATTTTGTGTCCCACACAATTCTAACATTCTTAAACACTACAAATTATCACTCACTCCTCTGTTCAAAGTGCACTTATCAGATATTCAAGAAAACAAGAAAAAAGTGAGAATATAAAAAAACTGTGAAGGTTAAAAGAGAGAGAATATCAGCAGCGCTTACTCTCTGGTGAGAGGCACACGAAGGTAAACATTTTCTGCGCCTTAATCTCACCATAGACAAAAATGTGAAGGACCAGATTTTTCCATTCAAACCGAAAGGAAAAGGGAAAGTAATTTGACAAAATGCAAAGTTCAACCCAATAATTACACCCAACCCATGCTAAGCACCTCTAATTCAACCCCTAATCATTTCCAAATATCTGTCTCTCTATTCTCTCTCTTAAGTCTTAAATACAGCAATTTTTAAGTTTCCCACTCGCTGAAACCCAGTGTCAAGAATTCTTGAAACCCCAAATAGAGGAAAATAACAAAAAGATTTAATTTTTATTTTTTGGGCTGTCACATGCAAAAGGGGAGATTAATAGCGCAATCAAAGGGAATTTCTTTGGTGGGTTTCACTTTATAATGATGGGTTTTCATCTATGCAAATAGTTCTTCATCAAGGAAAGAGAAAATAACGCATATTATGTTACTATTTTTTAATTTTTTTTGCATGTTGAGATTAAGACAAATTAGAATATATATCAAAAAAATAATAAAAATGCCAGAAATAATAACAGAGACACAAAAAAGCATGGAAAATATTACAAGTACCCGGAGCTATATCATGTGGGAAGTGAAATCAAAATTCTTGATCTTGTTATGATGTGTTGCGAAA
Organism: Phtheirospermum japonicum; assembly: GCA_014905375.1. Taxonomy (NCBI): domain Eukaryota; kingdom Viridiplantae; phylum Streptophyta; class Magnoliopsida; order Lamiales; family Orobanchaceae; genus Phtheirospermum; species Phtheirospermum japonicum. The sequence goes on along the minus strand of BMAC01000001.1, from coordinate 6,225,289 downwards.
GGAAGAAGCGTAATTAGGGTTATTTGGGTGTAGAAATTGGAAGAGAAAAAGGGGGAAAAAGGGAAAAGAAGAAGAAAGAATGGGATGGCTATGGAGGACAAAGATCTCCAAAACCATCCATGTTTCATGAAATACCGTCCAATTCGTAGTTAATGTTTGCAAGTATGATCAAATTTTCGTACTTCAAATATAAAGGAAATATATATGACAGAGATTGGATGTTATTATTATATATATTAACTCTAAGGATAACGGGCGGCTAAATTCACTCGGCTATTACTACATTTTCACCAATTAAATAAAAGTTGAAAGTCATACAAGTATTATAATTAAAATGTTTTTATATAAACAGAATAAAATGAAACCAAATAGTTAATGCACCCAATTAAACGTCAACTTGTCAAAATGAGAAAAGAAAAGAACAGAGCGAAAATCACTTGACACTTCCTCAAGGGTTTATTAAATAATTAATATAAATTTAATTATAAATTGATAAAATAATACAATTTAAAAAATATTTAAAATCTTGGGTCGGGACACCAATCACAAACGCGTCCCGCCCATTAAAATTAAATATAAAAAAATAAAAAATCGGGACGCTAGTGTGAAACGCGTCCAGACCCTTTTAATAAAAAAAATATATTCGGGGCTGTTTTGAGAAAAAAGTTTGGGGCCGGAACGCTTGTGTCAAATGTGTCCCGGGTGTTTTTAAAAAATAAATAAAATTGGGCTGGACGCTAGTCACAATGCGTCCCGAATATATATATTTTTTAATTCGGCCCAACAATTTTGTTTTTATTTTCAAGTTGGCCCAATTTTTTTTTCCCATTTTTATAATTGGTTATTTCTAAATAAATAAACATTTTTATTATTTAAAATAATAAATAAACATTTTTATTTATTTGGCCCAATGTTCAAATAAATAAACATTTTTACTTATTTGGATTTTTATATTTTTATAATTTATTTAAAAAAATTTATTAGAAAAAATAAATAAACATATCTATTATTATAAGTGCATATCATAATAATATCTTAAAATTATAAGAAATTTTATTTTAAAATCAAAATACAATAAGATTAATATAACAATTACCGTAATTTTATATTACATATATAATAACATTCGTAATGGTGGATTTCGAATGGGATTGTGGTATTGACAAATGCAATTGAAATAATTTTTATTAAATACCTAATCCATCAAACCGAATAAAAGTTCTTCATGTTTTAGATATGCAGCAGTAAACTCAGCATCGCCTGCCACGTCGTTCAAAAAACGTACAAGTCACTCAGGCGCTTGCACTTTGTTGGTCTCATGATCCCAAGTAGAATGCTCGTTTCCCAACATCATATGAAAATGCCTGTATCATTTTTGAAGAAGTTCAAGTCGAGCAGTTATGTCGTCCATTGTGAAGTTTTTTCCGAACCTAACATTGATTTTGCCCAACAAGATACACGTGATATTGTTGCGCAATCCTCTCCTGGGATCATAGACTCCATTGAGCTTACTCTAACGGAGGTTGTCAACCAGCAAAGTATCCATATGGATGCTCCACTCGGTTAACTTTCTATCGTAGAAAAAAAAAATCTTCTTCGAAATCAAAATTTGGTACATTGTTAGGCTGATGGAAACTCATTTTTTCTTTTTGTTATGGGAATACCTAGATGGTGAAAAAAATCAAAGGTGTAAGTGGATTGTGTATAAAAAATCTAGTCCAATATTCAAAATTTATAGATGAGTTACAATTTTACAAGACAGTTGTACTCAATGTGTAGTCTTTGTCACAACTAAAGATGAAAATATAATACTTAATGTGTAGTCTTGTCATAGAGAAAGTTGAAAAATGGATGGAATAGTGTCTAGTATTGTCACAGCAAAAGTTGAAAAACCTATTGATTAATGTGTAATCTTGTCACCAGTAAGGTTGGATAAACATTTAATAAATAATTTTATGAAATAAAAACGAAAGATTACACATTCAATACAGAATTTGAAATAGTTGTACACTGAAACTGAGGTCTTTCCGGTCCCATCTTATTACACATTTGAACATATAAATTAAAACTGTTAAAATAAGAAATTACAACTACAAACACATTAGTACTTTTTAAACGACGAACACAACATTATCGCTTCATCCAAAAGCTATCTGCAAATTTTTCCACATTGGTGGCTCGTTTAACACATAGTACTTGTGTGACGGTAAAATATTATTGTATTCCTTCATAAAAAAAAAGAGTTAGTGATGTATCTAATCTACAATAAGAAAATTCAATCATGTCATTATAGAGAGAGGAAGTTGTGAACTTTACATCGGTAAAGTAATCGCAGATAGTGGTATCTACACAAACTAGTTTGCGGTCATGATCCCTAAAAACTCCAGGCTCAGCAAACAGGATCTCCCGCGTATTGTACCTCCTATCCATTTTCTGGATCCTCTGACTTACATCCTCAGCCGAAGGTGAAAATTCAAAACTCCCTTGAAGTACATTTGTTACAAGCATGACAGTTAAACTCCTATCTCCTTTTTTTGCTACTCTTTCAACACTTTCTTTCTGAAAGATTAAAAAATTAAGAATTACTCGTTTCATGGGGTTCTTTCAGGATTATAGTAAGTCTCTCGAAATCTTCTTACATCGGGATGATTTTCATCCCAGTTAGCCATTAGTTTTTATCTTTTGCACAAAGAAAAAAGGTAATTAAAAATTCTATTTACTTTAATTTGCTTGATTGTTTTTGAAAACAAACAATAAGTCGCGGAAAAAATGGTAAAACCCAAAGAAACACAGCAAAAAAAACTGACCCCAAAAATCTGAACACGAGAGAAACTCATGATTTTATCAACCACATTCACAAAATACTTTACTAAATAATCCAAAATATTTAAGGAAAAAATAGTTTAATGATATTGATCTACCTTAAATTTCAGATCTATGTCAGAATATAGATTCTAAAACAGCGAGCTATCGTCGAAAAACCCACGATCAAACCCTGTTGTAAGTAACTGCTCGCTGTTGGAACCACCACCTCCACTCGACCCCTTGCCCACATCCGCTTAGCTAGAAACCCTAATAGTGGCTCAAACTAGAAAATCGCCACCATGAAGCGCAGAAGCCTCGTTGCCGTTTTCTCTGCTAGTACGCAATTACCGAAGATTTAGTGGTTGTTGGAGCGACAAGATGCTTCAGATGATATATATTTTGTTTAATTTTATCTCCCGGAGGTGATGGTCGTCGCTGACGAGAGAAAGAGAGAGAGAGAGAGAGCATTTGGGGCTTTTTTTTAGTCTGGCATGAATGATTGCGGGGGACTGACTGCATTGTGTTACTTAAATTGTTTTTATCTGGTACAATTGTGGGGCGGGCAGGTAGCTAAGTTTAGCCGAGTGAGTTGGATGAATGGGTGGGTTAAACGTGATCCCATCCTATGAGACCTGTCTCACACAAGTATTTGTCATCCTAATTATATTAATAAAATTCCTATAATTAAAAAAAAACTTTCGCGTGACTTTTTTCTCTTTCCTACTCATTATTAATTCCCGCTCACACCTCTCTTTTTATAATAATAATAATATATAGATAGGTATAGATATAGAAAATTAATATATAGATTATAGGTGTAAATGAATTATTACACCATGAAAATTAACATAATAATAATAATAATAATAATAATAATAATAATAATACAGAAGATAAAATAAACAAAATTGAATAATCAATTACATATAGTCCTAAGGTCATCTAAGAATAACATGTTCAGATTTTATTGTTGAAAGATACCAATAGAAGGAAGAAAATTGATATATGAATTATAATGTAGACGAAGGATGCACTTTTAAAATTTTATATAGTATATGATGGATTAAATTGCAAACAAACAAACAAAAACGTTAGAATGCAAACCACAAATCGCGTATATAGTACATGAAGCATAGAATATTTTTCCCTAATATTAATAACAACAAAAATAAAGTAATGGGAAAAAAACCCAATTATAATATATCTATCACGCTTTTTATTTTTTTATCTCATACTCATTATTAATTCTCTCTCCAATTAATAATAATAATATTAAGGAAAATAAGCAAAAGTAAAAAACATCAAACTACAAAATAATAATGACAAAATAAAAAGTAATAAGAATAAAACAAACTAATTAGAGTACATGTTATCTAATTTTTTTGCTATCCTATTCATCATTAATTATCTTTACAAACTTGTCGTTTTTTATATAGATACAAATAAATGGATGAGAAAGTTGTCTACATCAATCAAACATCTTTCACCAATTTAATTTCATATTTAGAAGTCCGTTAACTTGTTCACATTTATCGGACGATTGATATTTTGCCCAATGTTTTCACCTTGAGCAATGGTTCGTTAAAACCAATCTATACAATATAATAACCATCCTATCCTTCTTTAATAAAAAGGATATGTATCGATATAAGCTATAATAATATGTAATTAATTAATAAATTGCCGAGAATCAAAATCGGACAAATAACAATTTCCCTTAAAGATTCATATATGAGAATTGCTTAATCATTTGCTTCACATATATAGGAAGCTGCCTTGTCTACAATCCAAAAAAAACGACACAAGAATGTTGCAATAATTAAGCAAGAGAATAAAGAAAGAGTAAAAAGAAAATATTAAAGCAGGACTTATATACGTGACATGAGAGGAAATAAATAAAAATCAAATTAGGCGGTACAAAATTTGGTTCATATTCGTGGTCTCATGGAACAGGGTATGATTTGTTATGGCACATGCATTTGTAAGCTATAGGGCAAGTCTCAGCCTCTTCAATGGATGAACAAACAAAGCTAACCACGACCAATCGGCATGGGGTACAAGATCCACAAGCGTGGGTACAATCTGGCAAGCTTGACCCAGCTACCAGCATTGTATCAGCCCGTTTATGCATCGATCGATAGGATTCGGGTTTGACAATAGAATCCTTTTTAGTGAACTGTATTTGGTGGTCACGGGGATTATCTGTCAACGTTAATTACATAGACAATCAATATTTTTGTTAATTAATATAGTAATTATATGAAAAATCATTGTATCAATGAATAGTGTTATCATTGTGAATACCATGTACTAGATTACCACACAAGCTTAAAAAGTTGTGACATAATTACTGATTTGCAGATTATATTATTGTTTTCGGCTCTCCTTTTAATCATGCCCAAATTTATCAAATATATATATACATGCACACACATGTATAGTACTAGATTATATATACATGCACACACATAATTATTTGACCCCAAGTAGGAAATAAATAATTAAAAAAAGTATTGTATTTGAATTTGATGACCTATACTAAATCTTATCACGTAATATGATCATGTCTCAAATACAAAATATTTATATGCCAAATAGACGCTATACATGCAAAAATATTCAAATCACCCTGCCCCAATAAATAAATAATACTAATAATAATTATTAAAAAAAAAAAAGAAAAGAAAAGAAAGTTAGAATTTTACATGGATTTAGCTGGCCAATGTTCCTTGCATGCATGACCGTGGGGAGCAAAATGAAAACAACGAACACAAATCTTGATTTGCAAGCAAAACCCTTCATCATCATACAAAATGTAGTTCTTTTTTTTCTTTTTTTTTTTTTTTTTGACTTATGAGTTGATCGATCTCGACTTATAAACGGTAAAACTTTGTTGGAAGAGGTGGATATATAAAACTAGAGACGTAGTGCTATGTATATATAAGGGAAAGTGAAATAGGAAAATTATAGTATTGAAGCAAGTCACAGGTAAAAGTACGAGACATGAAAGTGTCACATGAAAAAATGAAGTAGATATTATCACAGGCTTGAGCAAATTCACACTTGTTGAAGAATGGTTATAATTAAGAATTTACTGAGTGATAGGAATAGTGCCTCTTTTACGTGAGTGTAATTGATTATAGAGGCCTGTTCTAGGTGCAAGCATTCAATGCGACTTGAAAATTAAGGTGGTTTCTAATTTTATTTTTTTATTCGTTTTAATGTAGAGGTTAATGTTGAAACAAGTATGGGTAATAAATTTATGTACCTCAATCTAATGTGAATGCCATTAATGTTTTCATGCAGGACCATTAATGGTACTTTAAGAATTATGGTCTTATACATATTGTGCACTAAAAATTGAGCACAAGAATTGACTGTGCTACATATGCATACAATATTTGCATCCTATCTAACCTATGTAATTTTTATTCCCCATAAGAATACATATATGCAATTCACAAATCATATAGTACTATATATTATATATTTTCATCGTATATGTATTGACACTAAATTTTCTCTCATTCCCCCCTCTACTATATTGACACGTGGGCTAAAAGTTTAAATGCTTTGGGTTATAATTTTAAGTCCATATGTTAGTTATACGTCCATTGGATTGAGAACAACTTCAAAGCCCAGACATGATGGACTGATTATCAACTCTTTGTTGGGTTGATAAAGCCAATAAGTTCAAATTATATACAGCCCAATTAAATAGAAGTTTCGAATTTATTCATTTAAAAGCACGTCGTCCCAAAGTCGAGAGAGAATATTTTTAGACAAATTAAATTAGGAAAATTATGTCAAATACACATATATGTTATTTCATTTTATTTTTATGTACTTTTTCCTTTTCTTTTTAATTTCATTTGCAGTAAGGTGTCAAAGATTATGTGTGCATCTTGTATAATATATTAAGTTGAACCAACACGGACACAGGACACGTAACGGGAATACGTTTATTTTTAAAAATATAGGACACGATACGTCTCGAACACGTTTATAATATAAATAATTATTAATATATTTATTTTCTATAAATATTAAATTATAATAATTTTTATTTCTAATAAATCATTTAAAATAATTACAAACTCATTCACAATAATTTATAAAATCCCAAATAAAATAAAAAATAATATTAAATTAAAAAATTAAAAAAAATTGAAAAAAAAAAACGTGTTGGAAACGTGTCCGGGCCATGTCCCCTATGTCCCGCCGTGTCCCCAAAATGTCCGACTCATCCCAGGGGTCAAAATGGAGTGTTCGTGCATCATAGATAATGGTCCTACTTGGTTGAGCTTATTGAAAGTGCTTATAACTTATTCATCACAATAAGCTCTTTTAGGCTGTTTGGTAAGAACAAAGAATAAGCTCCTGATAGCTTATTCTGCCTAATAAGCTCCTGTTCAGAAAAAGCTACAAATCGTAACTTTTTCTAATAAGCTCTTACATTATTTGGTAAAATTATTTTTTATCCTTTTATATTGTAAAAGATATATTATTTATAAACTAATATATTACTTTATATTTTACGAAAATATTTTTATTAGTCATAATTAGAGTTTTATTTATTATTATAATTATTTTTCAAGTATTTGTCTTTTTTTTTTAAATAATATTTTGGAAAGTATTCATTAATTATTATAATTTTATATATTTTATTCTTTATATTTTTCTCTTTTTATGTATTATATTTTATATTTTTTAATCATATTTATATTGGTAAACTAACCTTCAATCAGCTATGTTAATCAACTAATTTACCAAGCACTAATTAAAAATCAGCTATCACACCAATATATAAATTAACCGTACCCATTGTTACAATATTTCTGACGAGGGAGATGCGGACAATTCTCTATTGTACACGTGAAAGTAGTTTTTTAGTTCGTATTTTTTACAATTTCTTTTTTGACATCACAGTATTTAAATAAAAAAAAATATATCAAATACGAGTATTTTTATGTTTTTCCCAACTAAGTTTGCACCAATCAAACGGTGTCATGTGTAAAATCTTCCATTAAAATAAATCTCCTATTTTCTACATTTGAATTTAATTAAATATTAATTTCTAGTTTAAAAGTTAATTAATTGTTTTTAATATATAATTTGATGGTCAACTATGATGCAAGAACATCTCAATTTATAATATTTTATCGTGTAGTATTCTATATTATGTTATAAATGCGTGTTATAACGTATTCTCATATGATGCCTCATATTTAATTCTCATATTGATGCAACCTAAGTGATCAATTAATGTAGTTTACCAATAAATTTTTTAAAATCTAAAATGAATAATTCTCATGTTAATTATTCTTTAGAAAATAGTAATTGTAATTAGTTTTTTTAACAAATTTTATGCATCACACTTATGTTACACTATTATATAATAGAGAATGTCTTTTTCTCGATCATTGTTGCTCTTCTTCAATACTCAACCATGTTGTTATAGTATTTATGTAAAAGTAGTATTTTGAAAAGTTAATCAACAAAGAGGATAGATGTACATGCAGCAGCAACAAAAAAAAAAAAAAAAAAAAAAGAATTAAATTAATAAACCCAGATTTATGAGTTCAAAGTTGTGTTTATAAGTAGGGATAAACCCACCTTACAAGCTAGCTTTTATGAATTCAGTTTTGTGTGGTTGAGTTAGGTTTTTATTATCCCAATTTCTAACAAAATAATATATTAATAAATTCTTAAAATGATTAATGTAAAGAACCATAATTATATCCAATTGGATACATATTTGTGTTGACACCTAGAAATGCCAGCGAGGTGGTTACGAAAGCCATGCAAGAGGTGGCGTCCAGAGACAGTATTTGATTAAAAGAAAAAGTATTTGATTTAAAAAAAAAAAAAATGGATAAAATGGGTGAAATGTGACTCAATCTCTAAAGAGGATAAGAAGAAGTATGCCCAAGTTTGAGACGTCTTGTGGACGAGAATTCGAAATGTATAACCATTCAATTTAAATATATTAAATATATTATGGTATGACATGCTTGCTGCTGACAAAAGGCAATAGGTAGCTGAAAGTACTAATTTCTAACACGGATACCGAACATTAATCTCATCCGACGCAATTATCATTATTATTCTAATGACATCGAGATATAACTCAATGTCAATAAAATTTATTTGACATTGTGTGGATTAATATTTTTCAAGAAAAAATAACTTCTATTTATATTGCTGGAATGATAAGTTGATCTAGTGGCCACAGTTTTATTTACTAAAATTATCTAAATTAATATCTATTAAGTTAATATAAACAAGTTCGTACCAATTGCTGGAATGATAAGTTGATCTAGTGGGCACAGTTTATTTACTAAAATTATCTAAATTAATATCTATTAAGTTAATATAAACAAAATTTCACCAATTGCTAGAATGATAAGTTAATATAGTGGGCACAGTTTATTTACTAAAATTATCTAAATTAATATCTATTAAGTTAATATAAACAAAATTTTTAGGGCAAATATTTGGGTGAGAGCGGTCTCATATAGATTTGTTAATCCGGTTATTAACCGTGCGATTAATTAATCGACGGTTAATTTAACCAGTTTTGGCTTAACCGTAACCTAACCGGCTGAGAATCGGTTTAGATTACGGTTAAACCGGTTAACCGAATCGGGCGGTTAACTGGAAACCGGCGTTAACCGCCGATTTTTATATTTTTTTTATTTTTTGTAAATTAAATTTAGAAATTTAAATAAAAATTGAATAATTGAAACTTAAATGGAATTAAGATGAGATAAATAAAATTTAAATTTTTGAAGTATGAAGTTTTATTTTGAAAAAATAAATTTAAAAGTACTTGATTTTAATGCTAATATTTACAAACAACCAAATTATCAAGATGGTGGCATTTATTTCAAAATAACACAACAAATTCACATTACAAATTAAATTATAAGATTTTTTTGAAGTAAAAAGTTTGAAAAAACAATTTTTTTTTAAAAAAGGACTTGATTTTAATTCTAATATTAAAAATTTAACTTTTAATATTAAAATTAACTTGCCTACGTATCCTCGTAAAGGAATCAAAGTTCACGTAGTTCGAGTTTTATTTTTGAAAAAAATAAGTAAAAAAAAAGGACTTAAATTTAATTCTAATATTAGAAATTAAAATTAAATTTTAACTTTTACTATTAGAATTAAATTGCCTACGAATCCTCGAAAAAGAATCAAAGTTCACGTATTTCTTTTACTTACCTCACTAACCTACTTATCTATTCGTCGTTGTCGTTGCTTCCCGAAGTGGTATCGTAATAGTCGCTCTCTTCACCTTCATCCAATTGCATTTCTTGCTCTCGCGATTCGGGCTTTCACCCAATCGTTCATCAACATTTGATTTTCAAGATTTTGGATGTTAAGGTAGATCGACGCTCATCTAACATATAGCCTCCCGTGCTGAAGACTTGTTCAACAGAAACTGTCGAAACAGGAACGGCAAGGACCTCCTTGGCAATCCTAGAGAGTGTGGGAAAAATACTGACCACTTTCGACCAAAACTGCACAAGATCGTTAGTAATACCATCGGGCTTTTTTAGAACCGAACTCGATTCAAAAGCCCCTAAATAACTATCTAATTCCATTGACCGACTAGCACTTGCCCTTTGCGTTTTCGTTTAGTATCTTCAATCAACCTCATATATGGGGCTAGAGCTCCTCGAGGGTCGTCGGGTCTTGTATTAGAAGTGGCGGGGGAAGGGGAGGAGGACACATTAACATCATCACTAGAAGATTCATTGTAATCTTTAAAAAGTTGAACGAAAGATTGTTGTGCTTGGTGAGAAACACTAATAGGGCTAGGAATTGGAAGATTTGAAGCTTCTAAAAAAGGTCCTAATGCATCGTAATAAACTTTAAGTAAATTTTGTAAACCCTCCATCCGATAATCTGGGTCTAAAATTTTTGCAATCAAAAAACCATTGGGAATGTAATGAAAATACTTGACCCATTTACTCAACATACTATCGATACATTCACCTAATTTAGAGTTATGTTATAAAGCACTACTAACAAGTACTATTTGAATACAATGATCAACAAATATTGAGGAGGTAGGATAATAAACACCGGATAAAACCACGGTGACATCGTTAAAAGTTTTTAAAAGGGACATCATATTATAACAATCATCCCACTATGCGAAAACAAAGCGAAATTGACATCTTTATTATTAAAAAATGCACACAATGGATCTTTATATTCAAAAGTATCATTAAGTAATTTATAAGTAGAGTTCCAACGATTTGACACATCACTTGAAAATCTTTTTGCATGCAATTGATTGGCCTTGCAAAATCTTTGCCATTTTTTTGAATCGAATCGTGGGAACGTAGATAATATATAACACTTATAATCGGCTAAATTCTAGATTTAAAAAGAAGTAAACCATCTTAAACACATAAATTCAAAATATTACAAATGCATCTAACATGAAAAAATTTGCCGCCAATAGCGGGTTGACAAGAAGCTTTTAACAAATCTAAACTAGCCGTATTAGCGGCGGCATTATCTAATGAAATTGAAAAAAATTTATTAGTTAAATGATACTCGGACAAAACAATGGGTATTTTGCGCTAAATATTCACTGCCGTATGCTGACTACCAAACTTTCTATATGCAATTAAACGCTTTTGCAAAGTTCAAGAATTATCAATCCAATGGAAAGTAATTCCCATATAATTATGATTATGAAAGTAATCCATCCAAATATCCGAACATATAGAGACACTATGAGGCAAACTATCAAATATTGAAATCAAATTCAATTTATACTCACCGGCCATTTTTTCAATATCGCGAGTCAATTTATTTCGTAAAATCCTAGTGCTAGATGGATTAAATGCACTCCTAGTATTATCTTAATAATGACTACTATGCGCATGATTAAAAGGAAGACTCATAACGGAAACAAAATTTTCAAGAAACTTTCTATGACCACTTTCAATATATTGAAATAAACTAGAAGAACTCGTACCTTGGCCGCCGGTCCCGATGCCGGTGGTAGATGAAGATGAGAAGGTTAGTTGTGTTTGAAAACTACCGGCGCCATATTTGTCGGGATGCTTCTTCTCCATGTGGTATTTGAGCGACCCGTAGCCTCTATTATTTTTAAAACCGAAGGCGTAATGAGTCGAGCAATAATTGCATTGCGCTCGAGATTCGCCGCTGATCGTCTTTTTTGTGAAATGCAATCGGAAGATGGGGGAAATAAATTTCCTCGGTTTCGATTAAGGCGGTGGCATATCATCCGCTCCCTCCTCATCTTCATCCAAATTGACGGCGACCGACGCTTCTTCTTCATCGGAGCTAGGTAATTCCTCTTCAAAATTGGTTTGGGTTTTACGAGTCGAAATTAATTTGATTATATAAGTTCTCAACTTCTTCCGCATCTCATCAAAAATATAATCTCCGACAACGGCCGAAAATTCTCGTCGAGATCCTCGGCCTCGACGAGAAGAGGTTGGAGTGTTGGTATTGACATTACGGGAAGAGCTTGCCATAGTGATATTATAAAAGAGAATTAAGTAAAACGAGATTAGGAAGGAAGAATAAGAATATTATTGATAATATTATTTCTTGCAAAATTTAGAAACTTGACTTTAAACTTGAAAATATAAGAGAAGAAGAAAAATATTAGAGATGAATTGGTGTGAGGATTGGTGTTGGAGAGTAGGGTATTTATAGGTGTCAAAACCTGCACAATTTTTTTTAAGAAAGTAGTCGTTGTAACCGGCAATTAAATCGGTTAACCGGCGGTTAAACTGGTTAACCACGGTTAAACCGCCCAATGGCTACTTTTGTTTGAATTTGAGTCGTTGATCTTCAACGGCTATTTGATCTCAGTCGTTGATTATCAACAGCTATCAACTGCGGCGGTTAAACCGTCGACGATTTAAAAAAAAACGATTAACCAGCGGTTAACTGCGGCGGTTAAGGTTAAACTATTTGGTTAACTGTAACCTAACCGCCGGCGATCGGTTGACGGTTACAGTTTTAACCGTGACCGTCGGTCAACGGTTATTAACCCGCAGTTAACCAGTTAACCAAAACCGGTTCAACACCACTAGTCTCATAGTATGAGACCGTATTTTATCATACCCATTTGTCTGACCCACCCACTTGCCTGACCTGGTGCCCGACCTGCTTAATCTCTAACCGAGATCAATAAAACACGCAAAAAATCCCATTTCACTCTCCTTCCATAAACCCCGCCGTCCCCAACCTCCAGGTAAATTCTCCCCGACAGTACTTATTTGAATATCTATGGTGGATTAAAGTATTTTTATTGATCTTTCAGTCTAATCATTTTAAGTTTTAATATTTATTTGGGAATCAGAACCTGAGAAGAGCAGCGAGAAATGGCAAAGTCAAAGAATCACACTGCCCACAACCAGTCGCATAAGGCCCACAGGAACGACATCAAGAAGCCTAAAAGCCAGCGCAACACCTCTACCAAAGGGGTAATTTTTTATTTTCTCTTTTCTTTGAATATTTGCGTATAATGTGTGCTTTTCAACTAATGATTGGATAAATTTTTTCTGTAATTTTTTTCGAAATTATGTTCAGATGGATCCCAAATTCTTGGGGAACCAGCGGTATGCAAGGAAGCACAACAACAAGAGCGGTGAGGATGCCATCGAAGAGTAGATCTGAAATTGCGCGGGATGGCCGCGGCTGCGGCTAACAACAGCGAGATTGAAAACGAGGGTTTCGAGTTAGGGCAACTGGTGGGGGAAATGCGGTCCGCGATTTGCCAAAATCGATGGCAATTTTGTGAAGAGGCTGCAAGGCGATGACGGGATGTCGGGCTACCTTGAGAATCTAAGGCGGAACTTTTGACGATCTCGAGCTGGTGCTGGTCCGGGCTGTACGGTGTGGATTCTGGATTTGGGAAGCCTGCTTGGCTGACGAGATGCAATTCGGGCTGTGATGCGGGCTCGCGGTTTTTGAACGTGGTTTGACTGATGGACGCTAGAGATGGGGTTGGAATTGGGGCGTGGGTGATGTTGGAAGAGAAATATATGTCGGTGTTCGAGAATGTTGAGGACTTGCGAGTTTTCGCATCGTGCAATCCGAGCTCGTTAGATAATATTGATATGACCAACCAAGTTCATCTTCATTGCCACTTGTCCAGAATTGATGACAAGTGCTTGTGAGGTAAGGTTTAGTGTCTCCGGCTTGGCACTTGGTTCTGATTATGGGTTGTTGCATGTAACTTGTGGTTGTGAAGGAAAGAGGTTACGGTTTAGCATGTTGGATTGAATTGTGTTTGGCATTATTATCAAATAGATGATGAAACACTAAATGTAGTAGTCACCAGTGACATCATATTTGCAAGTCCTATTTCAATGAAACTTAATAATTGTGTTTATTCAGTCAGTAACATGCTTCCAGCATGACACAGTGTAACATAATAATTTGTGATTTGATAATAGGCTTATTTTCTTGGTGATTTTTTTTTCACAAATCAAGAAGTTCTTGGTTCATGTGTACTTAATTAGTAGTTGCTATGTAATGTTGCAATTCGACATATGATTGTGCTCTCTTTAAATAGAAATGTAATTGTTTTGTTGGTATATTAATAAAAGATTTTATCTGAAAGTGAATTCTTGTTTATTGATTTGGCAGCGGCATTCTTGATTATATTTTATTTTTTTTCCATCTATATATTTTTTATAGTAAATGTTACAAAGTGTTGTTAAAGTATCACAAAATATAACTATAGTATTACAAAACATAGTTCGTCTATATTTATACTTAATTTTCTTTTACGTCTATATATATTTTATAGTAAGTATTACAAAGTGTTGTTAAAGTATCACAAAATATAACTATAGTATTACAAAACATAGTTCGTCTATATTTATATTTAATTTTTTTACGTTTATATATTTTTTATGTCTCTATATATTTTATAGTAAGTATTACAAAGTGTTGTTAAAGTATCACAAAATATAACTATAGTATTACAAAACATAGTTCGTT
>BMAC01000001.1:6192840-6209475 GCA_014905375.1 Phtheirospermum japonicum | reverse complement strand
TTTTATAGTAAGTATTACAAAGTGTTGTTAAAGTATCACAAAATATAATTATAATATTACAAACATAATTCGTCAATTAGTATATATATATTTGGGTAAATTTCATTTTTTGTACCCAAAAATATGCTGTTAATTTCAAGTTCAGTATCTCAAGTTTGAGAAAGTATCAAAATTAGTACCCTAAGTTGCATTTTTGTCTCAATTTTCATACCCCACTTTAACTTTCCATTAAAATCTAACGGTTTCAAAAATGAGACAATTGCAAAAGGCACCCAATAAAACTATAAGGTTCAATCAGGTCCTAGAGAACTATAAAAAACTCAGATCAACCCAAAATACTTTAAAAGTGACCAAAAGGCCATCATCCCCAAAAACCCACCAAAAAATCTGCCACGCTAATCAACACCTCACAACTGCCGACGCCGCCTGATAGTCCACCAGAAACACTTGACTAAGTAGACAAGGAGGTCGAAACCATAATCGCTGACACAACGGAGAAGAATTAACCAACGGGTAGACTCACCGGTAAATTCCCCACGTGCCGCCAACGATTTCGACGCCCTCAATCAAGTGTGCAACAACGACGCCGCTGGACTCCACCAGAATCCCTAGCCATCACCCCAGCCGAAATGACAACCGAACTATATTTATATTTTATTTTTTTACGTCTATAAATATTTTATAGTGAGTATTACAAAGTTTTTTTAAATTATCACAAAATATAACTACAGTATTACAAAACATAATTCGTCTATATATTATATTTATACTTGATTTCTATTTGTACATCTATTTTCATGAAATCGGTTATTAATGTATCACAAAAGATTATTACAGTATCCAAAAACCACAATTAAAGTATCACATCCTTATGGTATATGATTTCTAGTTTAATATCGCAAATGTAATATGTTTACTTTTGCCTGAATTTTGTAATATTTTTAGTATCACAAAAGATTGTTAAAGTATCACAAAGTATTGTTAAAATATCACAAATTTTTATACCTGCTTTTAAATTAAAGAACAGTGAAGAAAAAATTATAACTCAAGATATTTAAGTATCACAAAATGTAGTTATAGTATTACAAAATATTATTAGAGTATCAAAAAATATAGTTAAAGTATCGCATGATGATATTAATTTTTTTTAATTTTTTTATTATTATATGTAATTAAAGTATCAGAAAAATATATTTAAAGTATTACAAAATATTGTTAAAGTGTTACAATTCACAAGTTTCTAATTCCTATTTTATATCTATGCTTTTTTAAATCATAGTTAAGAAATATTTTTAAATCAATATGTTTAAATATCACAAAATATAGTTAAAGTATCACGAAAGATCGTTAAAGTATCACAACTTTTTTTCTTTAAATTAAAGTATAGTTAAGTAACATTTTGGACTCAAGATATTTAAGTAACCTGGGGGACTACGTAATTTTCTTAGAAGTCTATGGCCAAACTTTATTGAGTTGATGCGACCTGGTTGCTTTGCCTTGTTTGCATTATTTGGACATGGGGAACTAAGTAGTTTTCTCGGTCACTTATGATTTGATATAGTTTTGGTTTACTAGAGTTCTACTTGTGTGATATGTGGTTTAATATGACTTTTGCTTGATTTAAATGCCAACTTATGTCAGGTCGCGGTAATTTTACGATACACATTACTAAGCTAACGCTTGCAAAGATCGACATATATTTTATGAGTGTGTTATGAGCTAACACTTTTATTAGGTTCGTGATGGTTTATATGGAATGGGCTGACGCTTTATTTAGGTTTGTAATGGTTTATATGGAATGGGCTGACGCTTTTATTAGGTCGGCGATAATTTATGGCCGACCTGTTTTAGGTCGATGATGTCTTTATGGTTTATGGTTTTATGGGTTTATGTGCTTTATGGTCAGCAAAAGCTCATTGGTATTAATGGTTATGGAACGACGCTTAAGTAATGTTTTAGGGTTATGGTTTAAGGTATGGGATGACTTTTTGACCGACCTGTTTTAGGTCAAATAAATGGTTTGTGGCTTTTTGTCTTTATTTCTTATATATTCTACCTGATTTCGTACCTCAATCAGTCAGAATATGGGGGACTAGTTGATACGACACAAAATGTCGATTTGGTTATATATAGTAAGAAAGTAACGAAATGATGAAAGGTTATAGGTCCCGATATATATAGTAATAAAGTTTTATGGTTATTATGGAATTATGGGAAGTAAGAATCCTAATATGAGAATATTTCCTAATTATGGAGATTGGGTATAATTAGGAGATTTAGTCCCACCTTATGAAGGAATCCTATTGATTGGTGGAGAAGTCTCAATAATCTTATAAATAGGGGGTTCAGGCCCTTAGTTCACATATCATCTCATCTCAAGCTCTCTCTCTTTCTCTCTGGCCTTCTCTCTCTGCACCCCCCCCCACCCTCTCTCTATCTCTCTTTATCATGGATCATAGAGCATATGTTATTCTCTTTTTATGAATAATTCTCTCATCTCTAATTATTATGGGATGAATTTATGGATTTATGGTGACCCTCCTTTAGGAGGGCGAGGTCTTATGGTATTGGTTTCATTATACCAACTCAACGCTGAGTGGTAGCTCGGCGTTGAGTGTTGGGCATAATGGTTTTTGGGCCTTAGCGGGCTAATATGGGTTATCTTGTGTGGTCCCGACAAATTATGGTTTAAAGAGGACTCAGGCTTCGTTCTTTACACTAAGTTGATTTCACATCCTACATATTTTGAGCTCTCGAATTCCTCGCTAACTTAAGTATCGGAGGACCTACGCCGGGGCCGTCCACCGCCTTGGCTTAGGTTTTGTCTTCCAGAATCGACCAGGTCGCTAGGAGGCTCTTGGAAATCAATCATGTTGCTATGACGTTATTTTAAGCTATTTAGGTCACTGACTTCGTATTTCAGGTCAGTACCCCATATTCTTGAAGCGTCAATTTTTTTGGTCGCATCATATATATATTATTTCTGCCACCGATGTGCATCGGCCATTGGTAGCCAACGGTGGTCGGCTGCAAGAGAGACAGAGAGAAGATGGAATAGGAGCTGAGAGATGGGTATATATATATATTATTGCTGCCACCGATGTGCAGCGGCCATTGGTAGCCAACGGTGGTCGGCTGCAAGAGAGACAGAGAGAAGATGGAATAGGGGTTGAGAGAGATGGGTAATGATAATGAATGTGATTGTGATGTTTTTCTTTTGTTTTTTTATATTTGGGGTTATTAATATGGGTGGGTAGGGCAATGGGCAGATCAAACATATGTATGTAGTAAAAACTGGTCGCATAGTATGAAACCAATATCATACAACTGGTCGTATCGGTGCCTACACTTAATAATTTAGAATTTCTCTACTTGATAACCGCCCTCTTAATCGAGAATTTAAGGCCAATTGTGGTCCTTAGATCAAAATAAGTAGTTGGACCCGTCTATTTTTTTAAAAATTTTTTGTAATTTTTTCTTATTTGATAAAAAAACTAAAATTATATAATAAAAATATTATTATGATATATACTTGATATATAATTAAAAATTAAAATTATATAATAAAATCACTAGTTATCGTGCTATCAAATAAGATTGAGTTTTAATTGAAGCCAACCCTATATGATTTATTTTAGGAGAAAATAAATAATTAAAAACCACAAGTAGTAGTGGGTATTTGCAGAATGGAAGCCGAAGCCAAAGCAAAAGTTGAAGTGCTTGAAATGAAATGATCTTTAGAATATAATTACAAAATTACTTTTTAATTTATTATTAGAGGGAAAACGAATTAAGGATACAAATGTAATACTCCCTCCATCCTATTTTGATGGTCTTACGTTTGGTTTCACACATATTAAGAAATTGGTAGTTTATATAGTTAAGTCATTAATTTAGTTAGTGTTTTCCAATTATACCTTTATTGAATTTATTAATGTCAATTAATACTCATAGAAATTAGTGTTGGAATTAGTATATTTGTTATTGAAGTAGTAAGATTTTGCATTGTAATCATCAATTTTCAATTTACAGGGTAGAAAACTAGCATTTCAAGAATATTAATTAAGGGTATGTGTGGAAATAAGAAAATTAATGATATGTTAAATATGGTAACTTGACTATCTTTGTGGGACGGACGAAAATGGAATTGTGAACTATTTTTGTGGGATGGAGGGAGTACAAATTAACATTTATTTATAAAATTGACGAAGCACTTCTCCAAAATAACACACCATAAACCACTATGTCACAGAAGTCCAGTTCAGACAGAGGCGGATCTATAGTGGGACATGGGTGGCACAGGCCCCACCAAATTTTTTTAAATTTTAATTAATTATGGATTAGAAATTTAAAAGAATAAAAAATATAACGATCCTAATAAAGTGCCCCACCAAACACACTTCGTGGAATGTGGCCTTGTCCAAATTGAATGAGCAGTTAGCCCAAAGAAGAGAAGGATAATTCTCAATTATCCAAGTCATGTTGTGGTATTGGCCCAAATCCAAATAATTAGAAAAAGAAAACAATTGTTACTAGTAAAGAAAACAAACAAGACTGCTGAAAATAAAATATAACAAAGAAAAATAACCCTTTAAATTTTGAAAACCTAATCTAAATTTCTTAGAATTAGAGAATTTAAAGTTATGTATGAAAGAGTTTCCAATGATGCATTTGACTGAAGTAGGGAATTTGAACTCTCTCTTGTATTAAATAAGTGTTCCGATTTTTCTAAGAGTTTCGTTGGGGGATTTGTTAGTCGGTGTAAAATGAAATAACTTTGGTTTTGAATTGTTCAAATGGTTGTGACTTAACTTGATTTGTGGGAGATTATTTTATTTTATCTTCAAATGTTGTGGTTTAATTGTCCCACGAAACGGGAATGTTGTGGTGGCACGCTACAATTGAAAATTTGTCATCATTTTCGAGTTAAGTCTTTTAAGAGATATTGATTTACAATTGCGATAACTTGAAAAACGATTTTGTGAGGTAAGTAAAAATTACTAGTTTGTATGTCTTGCTTTTATATTTTTAATTTGATTTACATAACAAAATTAATTCGTTTTGTTGAGTTCTATCCATGTAATTTTCAAGTGTTGATTTGTTATTTTTTGAACAATTATTTGGTTATATATCTAGAGAATGATTCATTTTAAATGTTAATATTGATAAGTTTGTAAGTCTATTGCAAAATATAAAAACTCAACGAGAATAATTTTTATGATTT
This sequence comes from Phtheirospermum japonicum, assembly GCA_014905375.1. NCBI lineage: Eukaryota > Viridiplantae > Streptophyta > Magnoliopsida > Lamiales > Orobanchaceae > Phtheirospermum > Phtheirospermum japonicum. The sequence goes on along the minus strand of BMAC01000001.1, from coordinate 6,204,251 downwards.
TTTATTTAATTATTATTTTAGATTGTGTACTTGTTGTGTAATGCGATTTCTTTATTATAATTTTAACAATTTTATTTTTACTTTTTCTCTATATTATATATTATTACGTTGTTTAAATCGGTGACTATGTGACCCACCAAAAAAAATTTTTTGTATCCCCACCTCAAGTTTCTGTAAGACCAAAATCGGCAGGCTATAATAGTGAGATCAATTTTGCAATTAAATCTAAAACGAAAATATATGAAAAGACAAAATCAACGTCTTATTAGACTGCCTGCCTTTCTAGTAAACAATATGTTCTTGGAACGTTCCCATGTCGATCACTGTCAGTTAGTGTATTATTGTACTCTAAAAACTATTTTACAAATCTCATATAACTTTTACAATTGCAGTTGAATGTTGACTTTCTTCACATGAGTCCTTAGCGGTAGCGCCCGCCATCTTAGACACAAACACAGTAAATGTAGTCAACAGTCAACACTCCAGTTTAATAACGTCCATCACATGATCTAAAATGTAAAATAATAATGCATCGTAACTTCTATTTATATAGCCAAATTAATCTTCTACTTCATATCTTCATTTAATTTAAGAGGGGTTTATAGCTTTTTTTTCTGAATCGGCCGAGCCAAACATGAACACAGTTTCAAGAAAATCCTATGGCTACGACAATGAAGCAAAAAGACAGGGCCATCATCATCATCATGGATTGAGGATCATTTCGACACAAGTTTTCAACCATTCGATGAGCTACAGGCGAGACAGGGCTAGAAAAAGGCTGATTTTTCTACAATCGTACAAGTTGGAATCAGTTGAGTCCGGATCAGGGAAGGTCATGAAAAGCCGGAAGCTGAATAAAATTGCAATGAAGGTGAAAACGGCGGTGGTGTCGGTTTTAGCGTTTATGCGCGCGTCATCTTCTACACGAGTAGTTCAGATTTGTTAATTTCCTTTCAACTATAAATAGTTGTATTTAAGAAAAAAAAAAATTATAATTGAGTCATAGACGTGATCTACTTTTGGAATTTGCATCTTCAACAAATTCCATTGATTGGACTTAGAGACTAATTTCCTCTTAAATTACAATTATATTTGTTATTATATTATTATTATTGTTGGACTCAATTAAGTGATCTAATTAATAAAAGAGTCCTATGTCTGGAATTTGATATAAACTTAACGAGTAGATACCTGATAGTATGAGATTATGAGATACCTTAAAGACTACATGGTTATGGTTTCCAATATACTAAATCGTACATTGTTTTCTACTCTTCCCATCAAGATATCTATATAAAGACTACATGGTTATGGTCCTCAACACACTAAATCGTACATTGTTTTCTACTCTCTCCATCAAGATAAAAACTAAGACTCCCATAAGAGATTTAGGTGAGTAAGATCATAAAATCAACTCAAACCTACTCATATTCGTGTTCTTACTTGCTTTTGGATTAGGAGTCCCGACTCATGTTACTAGAGTTGATTTCTGCATACGATAACGGATCCAGGTATTCCGTTAATCCATAAAGTTTTGATGATTATAGCATATTTTTTGTATCCTAGAATTATTCCGCAAGTTTTAAGATATATGATTTATGAAGTTTATATGTTTGTTATTTATAAAACTCCAACAAGTGGTATATGAGCAGTCATCATTGCTTAATCGTTCGAAATTTAAGTGAATTATCTGGATCTGCAATTTTTCATCCGCGCAGGCGTGAAATTAAAGTTAATTGTGTTATCATTCAGTTAGTGGTGTTGAACCGGTTTCGGTTAACCGGTTAACCTCCGATTAATAACCGGTTGACCGGTTACGGTTAACAGTTGACCGGCGGTCACGGTTAAAACCGTAACCGTCAACCGATCGCCGACGGTTAGATTACGGTTAACCAAACTGTTTAACCTTAACCGTCGCGGTTAACCGGTTTTTTTAAAAAAAAATTCGTCGGCGGTTTAATCGTCGCGGTTGATAGCCGTTGATAATCAACGACTGAGATCAACTAGTCGTTGAAGATTAAAGGCTCAAATTCAAACAAAAGTAGCCGTTGGGCGGTTTAACCATGGTTAACCGGTTTAACCGTCGGTTACAACATCTACTTTTTTAATTTTTTTTTTTTGAAGATTTTGACACCTATAAATACCCCACTCTCCGACACCAATCCTCACACCAATTCATCCCCACTATTCTTCTTCTTCTCTTATATTTTCAAGTTTAAAGTCAAGTTTCTAATTTGTGCAAGAAATAATATTATCAATAATATTCTTATTCTTCCTTCCTAATCTCGTTTTACTTAATTCTCTTTTATAATATCACTATGGTAAGCTCTTCCCGTAATGTCAATACCAACACTCTAACCTCTTCTCGTCGAGGTCTAGGCCGAGGTCGAGGATCTCGACGAGAATCTTTGACCGTTGCCGGAGATTATGTTACAGATGAGATGACGGTGGAAGTAGTTGAGAACTTATATAATTAAATCAACTTCGACTCGCAAAATCAAACCAATTTTGAAGAGGAATTACCTAGCTCCGATGAAGAAGAAGCGCCGGCCGCCGTCAATTTGGATGAAGATGAGGAGGGAGCGGATGATATGCCACCGCCTCAATCGAAACCGAGAGAATTTGTTTCCCCCATCTTCCAATTGCATTTTACAAAAAAGACGATCAACGACGAATCTCGAGCGCAATGCAATTATTGCAATTCTCATTATGCCTTCGATTCTAAAAATAATAGAGGCTACGGGTCGCTCAAATACCACATGGAGAAGAAGCATCCCGACAAATACGGCGCCGATAGTTCTCAAACAAAACTAAACTTATCATCTTCATCTACCGCTGGCGTCAGGACTGGCGGTCAAGGTACGAGTTTCTTCTAGTTTATTTCAATATACCGAAAGTGGTTATAGAAAGTTTCTTGCAAAATCTATTTCCATTATGAGTCTTCCTTTTAATCATGCGCATAGTAGTCATTATGAAGATTATACTAGAGGTGCATTTAATCCATCTAGCACTAGGATTTCACGAAATAAATTGCCGCGATATTGAAAAAATGGCCGGTGAGTATAAATTGAATTTGACTTCAATATTTGATAGTTTGCCTCATAGTGTCTCTATATGTTCGGATATTTGGACGAATTCTTTTAAGAATCATAACTATATGGGAATTACTTGCCATTAGATTGATAATTATTGGACTTCGCAAAAACGTTTAATTGCATATAGAAATTTTGATAGTCAACATACGGCGGTGACTATTTCGCCTAAAATCTCCACTATTTTGTCCGAGTATCATTAATTAACAAAATTTTTTCAATTTCATTTGATAATGCCGCCGCTAATACGGCTAGTTTAGATTTGTTAAAAGCTACTTGTCAACCCGCTATTGGCGGCATATTTTTTCATGTTAGATGCATTTGTCATATTTTGAATTTATGTGTTTAAGATGGTTTAACTCTTTTTAAATCTAAAATTCAACCGATTAGGAGTGCTATATATTATCTACGTTCCCACGATTCACTTCAAAAAAAATGGCGAACATATTGCAAGGCCAATCAATTGCATCCAAAAATTTCTTCATTAGATGTACCAAATCATTGGAACTCTACTTATAAATTACTTAATGATACTTTTGAATATAGAGATCCATTGTGTGCATTTTTTAATAATGAAGATGTCGATTTCGCTTTATTTTCGCATATGTGGGATGATTGCTATAAATGATGTTCCTTTAAAAACTTTTAACGATGCCACCGTGGCTTTATCCGGTGTTTATTATCCTACCTCCTCAATATTTGTTGATCATTGTATTCAAATAGTACTTGTTAGTAGTGCTTTATACCATAACTCTGAATTAGGTGAATGTATCGATAGTATGTTGAGTAAATTGGTCAAATATTTAATTCTAATATTAATCCAAATAGTACTTGTTAGTATATTGATTCCTTTTCAAGGATAAGTAGACAATCTAATTCTAATATTAAAAGTTAAAATTTAATTTTAATTTCTAATAGTAGAGTTAAATTCAAGTTTTTTTTTAACTTACTTTATTAAAAAAAAATAAAATCGAACTACGTGGACTTTGATTCCTTTTCGAGAATACGTAGGCAATTTAATTCTAATATTAAAAGTCAAAATTTTAATATTAGAATTAAAATCAAGTCCTTTTTTTAAAAAAATTTTTTTTTAAAACTTTTTTACTTCAAAAAAATCTTATAACTTAATTTGTAATGTGAATTTTCTGTGTTATTTTGAAATAAATGTCATCATCTTGTTAATTTGGTTGTTTGTAAATATTAGCATTAAAATCAAGTCCTTTTAAATTTATTTTTTCAAAATAAATAAAAAATTCTTACTTCAAAATTCCAAATTTTATTTATCTCATTCTAATTCCATTTAAATTTCAATTATTCAATTTTTATTTAAATTTCTAAATTTAATTTACAAAAAAATAAAAAAAATATAAAAACCGGCGGTTAATCGCCCGATTTGGTTAGCCGGTCTAACCGTAACCTTAACCAGTTCTCAGTCGGTTAGATTACGATTAATCCAAAACCGGTTAAAATAATTGCCGGTTAATTAACTAGTCGGATAATAATCGGATTACAAAGTCTACATTCAGTTTGATGGATTTGTTGATATAATATTTCTGATTCAAGCCTACATGTTTCTTTTCCTATTTTCGAAAAGGCAGACACTTTTATTTTATCAAAAAGGACAAATCAATTGCATTTTGCTTTATTTTTCAAAACCCCCAATTTCACAAATCACGGCCGCATCCTCTCTTTTCCCCTTTTGAACTCTGCACACCACCTAACCACCGGCGACTGAGGCAGGCGACGACCATCAGGTCCAAGGTCGTGCGTCTGCTGCCTCATCATCTTCTTCCTTCACTACCGAGACGCACCAGATCATGGGAAAGGCGGTGACGTCCATGTTTGGCCTTTACAGTAGCTTACAACCTCTTCCCGAGTCCTTGTTTTGTTTTGTGTTGTCGAAAACCTGGAAGGAGTATGGTGGAGTCCGGTGGCGTTGTTGCACACTTGATTGGGAACGTCGAGATCGTTGATGGTGCGTGGGGGGTTAACTTGAGGGTTTGCTCGTTGGTTAATTCTTCTCCGTTTTGTCATTGATTATGGTTCGGCCTCCCCATCTGGATGGATTCGAGTGTCACCGGTGGACTAGCAGTGGAGGTGGTGATCGTGGGTTGTTGCAGTGACGACAGATTTGGTAGGTTGGAGGAGAGGGTATTTTGGGAAGACGTTTAGGGTTTTAAGGGTTGATTTGTAAATTCCACTTCTAATAGACCCCCAATTGCGGTTTCTGATTTTCATTGGGTGATTTTTTCAATTATAACTCTTTATTGGGTTGATATGAATTTGTTCAATCTTTTGGGTTTGATTGTAGTTTCTTGATTACTTGGGGTAATTTTATTAAATATTGGATTTTTTGGGACCTTAATGCAGACTGTACGAATTTATGTGGACATTCTGTGATTAATTTTGGGACCTAATTGCACTTTATATATGATTGGGTGCTTCGTGTAAATATTCTTCTGTTTGGGGCTTGCTTTGCATTTTTCAGTTATCATGGGCCTGATTGTTGTTTCTTGGTATTTTGGGGTTATTTAAAAAAAATATCGTGGGTTATATAAATTGTAACTGAGATATCTAGTTATTTTGTATCGATGACTTTTAAGTCTAATTTTGGTGATTTTAGACTTATTAAATTAGATTTAAGCCTAATTTGATTTTTCAATGCTTTCATCTAAATAAAGTTAATAGATTAAGGTTTAATTTGGTTTCTAGACTTTAATTAAAATTAAATTGAGGATGATTTTTATTAGATAAAAATTAAATATTCTCGTTTGAATAGTCTAGTAGTTTTCAATTAGATCAATCAAAGCAATAATTTACCTTCGTAACCTCTTATGTAAAGAACGATTTTCTTGAACATTATAAAGATGGTAATGTGTGCTTAGTTGCGAATTGTGATTGGTTCTTCAGTGTGATACAATTTGGCCGATAACGCTACATTGCTAATTAATACGAGTTCTCAATTTAAATTTTATTGTGGGTAAAAAATTAGAGCTAATATTTTGATTAGATTCTCCTCAAGTTTTGGATCAAATTACAAATTGATTTTTTAAAATTTATATATTGAACTTGTTGTATATGTTGCGAGTTTGATTCACATTTCAGTTAGATACGAGTACGCAAGGCTCAAATCTAAATGAAGTTGCATTTTAAAGTTTAATTTAGTTTGATGGACTTTAATTCAAATACAGTAAATATAAAATCATGTTCATATATAATTGTATTTTTTGGACTCAAATTAAAATTAGCGTTAATTCAATTATTAAATCCAAATTAAGATTAGATTTTGGGATTAATATTTGTTGATCTTGACATTTTTATAAGGATTGAATTTTGGGTTTATTTGACTCAAATTCATATAAGGAATTTTGGATAATGAACTTGAATATATGGTATTGAGTTAACAAAGGGTGAAATTAATTCAACCCATAAAATTGAATTATTATTGAATTTATTCGATAATTAATCTATAAACACGTGATAATTATATTTTCCTTCTTTTCATGTGGGCATTGATCGGTCCTTCGATAGACTTTGTCTGACAGAACTTATTATCAGTGTTTGATCATTGCAACAAGGATATCGTTGCAGTTAATTTTCTGTCCTTCGACGAGATTAATGTTGTACTAGGTTCCTATATTGTGTCCCCATTTGGTTCATTTTCCCATAATTTATTTATGTTACAATATAAATATTAATTGTAAGCATTTTGGTTTTGTTCTCTAAAGTGATTTTCTGTTTACTTTATGTTATTTTTCAATGCTGAATTTTATGTGCTTGTGGCACTGATTATTAAATAATATTTAGAGTATTAAGTATGAGGTCAATAATGCAAAGTGTTCCTTATAGATATTTGTTGAAACTATTGATTTCTTAATTATTGTTTCACCAAGGAATGTGGAACATTTAGGAGTACATTAGGAAATGTATTTTCTCTCGATGGTATTATTTGAACGAGAAAATACATAAGTACTCGATTTGCACTTATCCCTCATAATAAAGTTGCAGTAGGACACCACATTTGGAATGCAAAAGTAACAATATAAGGAATTCAATTTTTTATTTTTTCATGATAGTGAGAATGCTCTAAGTACGCTTCTTTAATTGTGTTTTGTACATTTAAGTATTTGGTGGGTAATTTCTCACAAAGTATTACAGTGCAAATGTTACTAATTGTGGAATCAATGGTCAAGTGATGTTGAAAGATACATCTATACAGGACTATGACAAAACAAATGTAATTGAGACTATATGGATTTAAGTTGCCATTGATTAAAGTCATTTGAATTTGAAAAAGGTTACGATTAAATTTTATCTCTTTCCATATTCAAATATTATAGTTTCATTATCTATGACAACAATGCCTCTTATTTGCATGTCGGTTTATATGTACAAAACATATACTCTTTAAGGATATGGTAAGATATATGATTCGTCTTTTCTTTATCGTAAATCTTGGAGAAGCAACTGATAATGCAATATTCATTGCTATTAAAATTCTAAACTAAGTAGTAGCAAACTAAATCCTCATATGGATCTTGGGTATGCAAAATTATTTTCTTAGATATTTGTATATTTGGGGTTATCCAACTAAAGTAAGACTTTCGGGTCTCCAACGGAATTGGGATATATAAGAATGTAAGTTACTATTTTTGTTAAGAACTTTAGAAGGTCTTTTGTAATGTATATAGAGTTTATTTGAGAGAGTTGAGCTTGAGTGGGAGAAAAGGTGATTGGCTTTCTCTTTGGTAAGGATTATGATATCCTACTACAATTGTAATTGACAATAGTTCTTTCATAACATTGTTCAATATGCAATTTTGGATCACCAAAATAATATTTATAGATTCACCGTCTAAAGGCAAACTCAACAATCTCAAAAGTGGCCATTAGGTGATGAAAATAACAGTGATATTTTGGAATCTCGTCTAGTTGTCAATAAGTTTGAGTCTAATTGGTCATAAATAAATTTAAGACCGAAAATATTTCAATGATAACATTGACAAATATTTGGTATGTCAATTTGAGAATTTTCATCTAAATAAAGACATTGATTATAAAGTGATTTTTCTCTTTGGTTACTGAAAAAAAAAACTTTAGTATCATTGTGGCATTACAACTCGTTTGAGTTGCCTCCTTATTTACGGTACTATAATTATCACTAAGTTATTATATCGTTTGGTGTTGGAATAAATAAAGTTGATAATTATAGATACCGTAAGTTCAGTGGGAGCATTCCATTACTAAAGACAATTAAGGTTAACTCATTGAGTGCCATAAGAATGAGTGTAAAGTTGATATATACAAAGACTACTTATGTTTGAAAGTCTCTTGTATGCTTAATTATGTAAGCTTTTGGATATCGCTTTACATAACATCTTAGCAAATAATTAACATTGATATGGTTTATTTTGGAAAATCCTAAAGAGTTTATAAAGTGTTATTAGAGAACAAAATTTTGGAGATCATTGGGTATTTTTGATTCCGACTTTATTAGATGCCATTAAAAATCCATTTGGCTGAAATAGCTATTTTGGAAAAGGTGTCGTGTAGACATTTGTAGTTCCTACAAATTCTATCTAAGATTTGACACATCTTATTTTGGATATGATTGCAAAATCTGGCTTAACATATTTCGGCGAGACAACAAATTTTTTGTTGATAAAGGAAAGAGTTCAAATCTTTCATGGAACACATTAGGACAAATTTATGATAGCAAATTCACTCATTAAGGTATTAACACATGAGGTATTTAATGAGCATTGCGCTCATTGAGTGTTACTATGGATATTACGTTAGTTCAGTGAGAGTTGGTGTTCTATGTACTTTTGTTAAAACTTTTAATACCTTTGGTTTTCTGCAGAATAAAGTTGATGATATTTTGAACTCATTATATTTGTTTGTAATATTTTACATTACATATGGTTTGATCTCACTAAAGTTGGACTAGTTGAAAAAATGCATGATAAAGATCACATTACATGTATTTCCATGCTACTCACCATATTTGATCTGTGCCATTGAGTATATTAGTATGGTGATTATCATGGTTGATTCACGATATTTAGTGTGATGAAAAACGTGATAGTCTCATTGCTATTATATAAGATGGACTAGATTGTCAGGTAGTAGTTGTTGAATAAATGGCATAAGGTGTACACATAAAGTAATATAATTGTTCAAGGAACGATATGTAGCCCAAGTGGGAGACTGTTGGAAATTTATTAATTTCCAATTAAAGTGGGCAACATATTTTAATTACAATTATATTTACTATTATATTATTATTATTGTTGGACTCAATTAAGTGATCTAATTAAGAAAAGAGTCTTATGTCTATTGGAATTTGATATGGACTTAATGAGCAGATACCTGATAGTATCAATTTAGGAGATTGATAACTATATAAAGAATACATGGTTATGATCCACAATATACTAAATCGTACATTATTTTTACTCTCCCCATAAAGATAGAAAACTAAGGTTCCCTTATGAGATTTAGATGAGAAAGATTATAAAACCAACCCGAATCTATTTATGTTCGTGTTCTTGCTTGCTTTTGGATTAGGAGTCCTGTCTTGTGTTATGAGAGTTGATTTCTGTACACGATAACGGATCCAGGTATTCTGTTAATACATAAAGTTTTGATGATTATAGCATGATATTTGTATTTTAGAATTATTTCACATATTTTAAGATATTTATGAATTTTATATGTATGTTATTTATAAAATTCCAACAATCACTGCTATTACTTTTTTCATATTGATTTATAATGGAGTAACTCATTATTTACAGTTTTTTATTCTGTTATCTATTGAACTTCTTTTAGCTAGCATAGGCGGTGTTGGGGAAAAAGAGGATCACCTTGAAATGGGGAAATTCCATAAGAGGGCCCGAATTAACGAAATGATCTCATAATAAGGTCTGAATTTTAAGTTCTTCCAATTGAAGACTCTAATTTTCAAAAGGTTTCAATTGAGGGCTCATATTTACATTTTAATTCCCAATTGAAGGCCTAATTTTAAAAAAGTCTCAATTGAGGGCTCATATTTACATTTGATTCCCACTTGAAGGCCTCTGTTAACCTTGGTTAAGTAAAATGATGATGACACAACTAATCCCAAAAGCCTGTAATTTTTATCTTCTTTTTTTCATGATCTTTATATTGACAAATACCATCAATAAAAAAAAATTAACCTTGGTTTGGGATGTAATTTTTATCTTTTTTTTTTTCATGATCTTTATATTGACAAATACCATCAATAAAAAACAAAACCTTGGTTTGGGATTAATTGACACATCAACACACTTATATAACTATGGTTTAATGGAGTCCTTTTTTAGAATATTTTTTATTTATTTATTGATGGTATTTGTCAATATAAAGTCCATGAATAAAAAAATAATAAGAAGAATTTCATGCTTTGGGGATTAGTTGTGCCATCATCATTTTACTTAATCAAGATTAACATAGGCTTTCAAGTGGGAATCAAAATGTAAATATGAGCCCTCAATTAAACTTTTTTAAAATTAGGCCTTCAAGTGGGAATTGAAATGTAAATATGAGCCCTCAATTAAAACTTTTTGAAAATTAGAGCCTTCAATTGGGAGAACATAAAATTCAGGCCTTATTATGACGCCATTTTGTTAAATCAGGCCCTCTTATGGAATTACCCCCTTGAAATAATACTAGTTATTTGTATTGTTGTAATGAATAAAGTGCATGATATTTAAAGAATGAAACAGTGTTGGAACATTGAAATGGAAAATTTAAATGGGATGATGAAATGAAAATGATAGATACACGTGGATCTTTGCATTCTTTATTCAGTAAATTAATTAAATTAATATTTGACTCAAACTTTTGTGCACCCCTTTTTAATAAATTAATTTAAAACACGTCAGTTTGCTCGCAAGAGTACGAGGTAACTGTAGGGCGATGAGTTTGACTCGAGTCGTATCTCTCGAGTAAACAACTGTTCGGTCTTTTGGATATTTTTCTCAATTACGAATAACATACATATACATTTGGGGGTTTGAAAAGATTGATTCGATCATTATAAACTAAGACGATAATTTAAACTAATTAACTAATTACTCTAACTAGATTATCAACTACGAGCAATAATTTAAACTACTTGAACTTAAGAACTAATTATTTGTATTGTTGTAATGAATAAAGTGGCATGATATTTAAAAGAATGAAACAGTGTTGGAACATTGAAATGGAAAATTTAAATGGGATGATGAAATGAAAATGATAGATACACGTGGATCTTTGCATTCTTTATTCAGTAAATTAATTAAATTAATA
>BMAC01000001.1:6123330-6187799 GCA_014905375.1 Phtheirospermum japonicum | reverse complement strand
GAATTTGAAGCAAGGAATCTAAAGCATAAATATAATAACTACCATCAAACAATCGCATCATACGAATCTAAGATTAACGAATAACTAAGCATGAATTGATCGCATAAATAAACTAGATTAACCAATATCCAATAACAAGCATAAACGATTAAGCTAATTAAACTAGTTCTAGCATTAACTAATAATTAAACTAATAATTAAACTAGAAATTAACTACTAAATTAATCTAAGAGTTTAGAGAACTTATTCGAACTAATGAAAGCAGTAAAAAGCTCCAGCTATTCCAGAGGTTGAACGTTGATCTTGGGCGAAGAATGAATCCCGAACTCGAATTCGACGTTTTGGACGCGTTGTTCTTCGATCCTTGATCTCCGTCTTCAAATCTCATTATGAGATGTGGGATTATTGATATTATAAGCTAAAATACCCTAGGGGGTCGTGTGTTCCTCTCAAAATCCGAAATATAGAGGGTTTATATAGATTTTGCATAACTTGGCGCATAAGAAACCCTAAAATCCGAATTCTGGGCCGTCGCGTCGACGGTGCGTCGGACTGACGCGTGCCGGTGCTCGGCAGACTTGGTCGGCAGGTGTGCGCGTCGGCTGGGCAGGTGCGTCGACGGTGTGCGTCGACATCGACGCTTCAGCAAGTAGCGTCGACGGAGCGTCGACATCGACGCTTCAGCAAGTAGCGTCGACGGAGCGTCGACTATGGTGCATCGACATCGACGCTTCAGAATGTAGCGTCGGCAGTGCGTCGACGGAGCGTCGACTGACGCGGTCATGACTCGCTGACACGGCTCGCGTCGATGGTGCGTCGACGGTTGCGTCAGTCGACGCGACTGCACGTCTGTCTCCAATTTTCGATCTTTTGCTCCGTTTCACCGGAAAGCTTGTTCTTCATTTCTTGAACATCGAACCTCGTCTATTACGCGTTAAACTCTTCCGGTTACTTAGCTGTAAGGTGAAAAACAACGAAATATCACCTACTTGTATCAATTACGATCAAAATACGGTAAAATAAGCTGGAATTATAAAAATACGAGATTAAGCTTAAATCGTCCAACTTATACCAAAAACAAATATAAAAACGAACTAAAAAGCTAATAAAAATAAGGACAAATCTACTCTAATCAACTACCCCACGCTTTATTGGTTTGTTCGTCCTCGAACAAACGATGATTTCAAAGTATAACTAGAATGACAATAAGTTCAAGCAAAGAGTCGTGCATTGCTACGTAGATAATTTTGAAAATATAGGTACAAGTCACGCAACGTCAAACACTTGACAATTATTACATTGTCGCTTCAAAATATAATCATGCTTCCTCACGAAGGATAATATATATAAGTTTTGACTCAAACTTTTGTGCACCCCTTTTTAATAAATTAATTTAAAACACGTCAGTTTGCTCGCAAGAGTACGAGGTAACTGTAGGGCGATGAGTTTGACTCGAGTCGTATCTCTCGAGMAAACAACTGTTCGGTCTTTRGGATYTTTTTCTCAATTACGAATAACATACATATACATTTGGGGGTTTGAAAAGATTGATTCGATCATTATAAACTAAGACGATAATTTAAACTAATTAACTAATTACTCTAACTAGATTATCAACTACGAGCAATAATTTAAACTACTTGAACTTAAGAACTAAGAATTTGAAGTAAGGAATCTAAAGCATAAATATAATAACTACCATCAAACAATCGCATCATACGAATCTAAGATTAACGAATAACTAAGCATGAATTGATCGCATAAATAAACTAGATTAACCAATATCCAATAACAAGCATAAACGATTAAGCTAATTAAACTAGTTCTAGCATTAACTAAMAARTAAACTAARAATTAAACTAGAAATTAACTACTAAATTAATCTAAGAGTTTAGAGAACTTATTCGAACTAATGAAAGCAGTAAAAAGCTCCAGCTATTCCAGAGGTTGAACGTTGATCTTGGGCGAAGAATGAATCCCGAACTCGAATTCGACGTTTTGGACGCGTTGTTCTTCGATCCTTGATCTCCGTCTTCAAATCTCGTTATGAGATGTGTGATTATTGATATTATAAGCTAAAATACCCTAGGGAGTCGTGTGTTCCTCTCAAAATCCGAAATATAGAGGGTTTATATAGATTTTGCATGACTTGGCGCATAAGAAACCCTAAAATCCGAATTCTGGGCCGTCGCGTCGACGGTGCGTCGACGGAGCGTCGACTGACGCGTGCCGGTGCTCGGCAGACTTGGTCGGCAGGTGTGCGCGTCGGCTTGGCAGGTGCGTCGACGGTGTGCGTCGACATCGACGCTTCAGCAAGTAGCGTCGACGGAGCGTCGACTGGTGCGTCGACATCGACGCTTCAGCAAGTAGCGTCGACTATGGTGCGTCGACATCGACGCTTCAGCAAGTAGCATCGACGGAGCGTCGACTGACGCGGTCATGACTCGCTGACATGGCTCGCGTCGATGGTGCGTCGACGGTCGCGTCAGTCGACGCGACTGCACGTCTGTCTCCAATTTTCGATCTTTTGCTACTCGTTTCACCGGAAAGCTTGTTCTTCACTTCTTGAACATCGAACCTCGTCTATTACGCGTTAAACTCTTCCGGTTACTTAGCTGTAAGGTGAAAAACAACGAAATATCACCTACTTGTATCAATTACGATCAAAATANACCTCGTCTATTACGCGTTAAACTCTTCCGGTTACTTAGCTGTAAGGTGAAAAACAACGAAATATCACCTACTTGTATCAATTACGATCAAAATATGGTAAAATAAGCTGGAATTATAAAAATACGAGATTAAGCTTAAATCGTCCAAATTATACCAAAAACAAATATAAAAACGAACTAAAAAGCTAATAAAAATAAGGACAAATCTATTCTAATCAATATTCACTTTTAGGGTCTAATTGATTGAACTGATTTAAATAGTTATAATTGATGATTGATAGTTCGTAACTAATAGTTGATAATTGATAGTTTGTAGCTGATAGCTAATTTAAATTAGTATCTGGTAAATTAGTTGATTAGTTGATTGAAAGTTAACTTACAGATATACACATAAATTGAAAAACATAAAATATTATACATAAAAAAATAAGAAAAAAAATTAAAATTATAATAATTAATAAAGACTTCCCAAATATATTTTCAAGTAATAAGATAAAAACAATGGAAAAGAATAATTATAATAATAAATAAAATTTTACTTATGACTAATAAAAATATTTAACATATAAAATAATATATTAATTTATAAATAAAATAATTTTTACAATATAAATGATAGAAAATGATTTTTCCTAATAAGGTAGGAGTTTATTAATAAAAGTTAGAATTTGTAAATTTTTTTCGAACATGAACTTATTAAACAAAAAGAATTTATTGAGATGAAATAAGTTATAAATACTTTTAAAAAAACTCAAGGGTATTAATTTGATGCATACTGATTTTACTCTTAGATGAATAATTATCGTACCTAAATTTGATTTATATGTATACAACTACAGGAAGTGCACTCATCCACGAATAATAATATTTATATATTTACAATATTTACATCATTCATTTCAAAATGAATCAAAGGAGGAATGTAATTTATTTTTCTTGACACCATTAATTGAACACTAGTAATTAATTTAGACCAACATAAAAGCAACAAAAAGTTAATGGCACCCATTGCTACATGCACTCCAACCATACATACGCAACAAAAAAACTCCTCTCACACAATAGACCAAACACATTCCCATAATAACTCATATTTAACAATCCATCTCTTTCTCATTCCCTTTCCTTTCTCTTGTGCAAATTCCCATCAAAAGAGGAAGTTAAAAAGAAAAAGAGCACACCCTCTCTTTTTCTTCTTCCTCTTAATTTCGTCGTGAAATTACAAAAATACCCAAAACAATGTACGCTCATCCACCCCCGCCTTACTACGCCAACCTAGAGGGCGGCCACCCGCCGCCCTACCACCATTACCCGCCCCAATACAAGAAGCGGTCGGGCGGGGTCGGGTTGCTGCAGGTGCATTTGCTGCTGCTGTTGTTTCATTTTCATCATCATCCTCCTCACCTTCGTCGCCATGTTCGTTACCTACCGTGTGTACGATCCCAAGCTCCCGGCCCTACAGCGTCCAGAATCTCCAGGTCAAAGCTTTCAACGTCCAGCCCGATTTCACCCTTAAAACCGAGCTCGAGCTGAGCGTCCGGGCCGAAAACCCTAACAAGCACATAGGATTCTTTTACGGAGATGATAACTTGGTCGAAGTCGCTTTCAAGGAAGTCAGGATCTGCAGCGGGAAGGTTCCGGGGTTTCACCAGGGGACCGAGAATAAGACGGTTATTAAGTTTGACTTGAAAGGGAACACGGCGGTTGATCCGGGCCTGCAGCGGGCCTTCAATGAGAGCCAGAGTAAGCATTGGATACCGCTGGTGGTGAAGTTAAGAGTGCCGGTTAATATTATGCTTGGTGAGAGCCTGCTCAGGGAGATACGGGCCTTTGTCATTTGTACTTTGGTGGTTGATAACTTGGCACCCAACTCTACCGATGTTAAGATCTTATCCAGGGAGACACATGTTCATTTTGAGCTTTAATTCTTGGAAAATTATAAATCCAATTAATTATCGGACCACAGAAAAAAAAATCTCAATTTTCTTTTCTAAGATAATGAAACAGTTAGCGATCATGGAGCTGCCTATTCTAGTTTTTTTTTTTTATGACTTGTTTTTTTTTTTCCAAAGGTTGTGTAATGTTGTTTATTGTAGCTAGGGTTTCTCTAATTTGATTTTTCAGAGATTATCTTGCACCTGTTTCCTAACACTATTTGGAATGTCACGGTGATGCACATGCATGATTTGAATTCTGCTTTCTCAATCATAATATATTTTTATTTTTATTTATAGCTAATAACTAGAACTAAACCATATCGGTACAATTTACCCACCGTCGTATAGGTCAATTTCCATATACTCCATCTCGGAAACATTTAGTCCCAAATAATTAATTGAAATTTCAATATCTCATTTATTCAAATTACTTCATAGACTACTAATTTATCTTTAATAACGATTTTTTTCTTTCATTTCTTTTTATTATGTCATTCAAATTTAATCAAATGATCAGAATATATACTAATACATGTTAATTTCATACTAAATCTTGAAATTTCATATACGCCGTCTAAATATATAAAACATTGTGCAATTTCACTAAGTCATCGAACCGGTCGTTGGGGCCGACCGTCGGTCGAAATCTATACTACGTTGTTGAATTTCATACTACCCCGTCGAATTACATTTTACGCAATGCAATTACATTGCTACGTCAATGAATTTCATACCGCATTGTCTAATTTCACAACTAATCGGTCGAATTTCATACTTATTCGTGTAATTTTATACTTATCCGTCTAATTTTCAAATTAAAAACAATCCAAATTCATTTTTAACCAATAATTCATACTAAAATACAATTTTCTTTCTTTCAAATTTTATTTCCATACTAATTCTCCGATAATTTAGCACTGAACTATTAAATTTCATACTAAATACTCCCTCCGTTTTAAAATAAGTGTCGTTTTATAAATTTAATTTTATTACAAATTAAGTGTCGTTTTAGAGTTTTTTACAACTTTATTCCAGTTTTATCCCCGTTTAATTTTAAGAAATATAAACAAGTTTATGGTAACAGAATAACTAAAGGGAAAGAATTGAAGTAATTAAATGAGAATATTATTAATTGATTGAGAATATGTTGGTCAAATATTATGTTCCTTAATTTTGAACAACAATTATAAAACGACACTTATTAAAAAACGGAGGGAGTACATAAAGATTGTGACAAATTAAATGGTATTCATTTGTCTAATTAATACTGCTCATTATTATTCTTAATGTCGAATCCAATATTTGAGCACAAAATTGAAGGGGTTAGATTGAATATTAGAGGAAGATTTTCATTTTTGGCCTAGTATGCCACATTTCAAAAAAAAAAAAATACATGATATTGGTAATCATCAACAACGTTTGCTAAATTGATCAATTCATCAAAAAATATCCAAAAAAAAGCGATCGGACTCTTTTGCTGACGTGTCGTGATTCAATACTTTCTTATCATTTTTCTTTAATTTTAAACATTTAATTAAAAATAAAAAATTGGGAAAATTTTCATTTTGATCCATTATATTGGTCACAATTCAGAAAATGTACGTTAAATTGGCCATCATTAAATCATATCTACTAAGTTAACCAATTCATCAAAAAAAGTCCAGAAAAATTGATCGAAATTTATTTCTAACGTGGTAATATTCTCCCTTTCTTTTTCTGTTTTTCTTTTCTCTTTCCGTCAATCTAATTAATAAAATTATAATCAATAAGAATTAATATAAATCATTTATAAATATAAAATATAATATAAGTATTAAAAAAAATATATAAAAGTTATTCTTATATTTATTTTTGAGTTTATTAATTTTGTATTAATTAAAATTTTAATAATATAAAAGTCATATAAATTATTATATTAATTTTATAATATTTGAAGATTTATTTTATGTTTATATATTTACCACTGATTCTTTTCTTATTAATTAGATTAAAATAAAAGAAAATGAAGGCAAAATAATTTTTTGTCATCAATTTAATATTTAAATAAAATAAAAATGATAAAATAATATAGATTCATGCCACGTCAGAAAAAAAAAATCGATCAAGATTTTTTGGGATTTTTTTTGATGAATTGATTAATTTAGTAGATATAATTTGATGATGACTAATTTAACGGACCTTTTGTGAAATATTTTAAAATTAAAAAAAAATAAAAAAATATTGAATCGTGCGACGTCATTGACCAACATGACATAACTTTTCCCCAATATTAAACTACTCCACCCTTCTCCTTTATAAATCCATACTACCAAGCCAAAATATTAAAAACGAAAGGAAAATAATATAAGAGTGAAATTGTGAAAAGCTTCTCAATTATTAGGAGTAAAGATAAGGGCAAGGCCACTTTTTCTACTGTAAATTATTATTTTACATATATCTATGAATATAAGAAAAACGATAAAAGCTACCTGGCACAGAAAGATTAGATCCATTAGCAAAACAATAAAAGGAGTTTCTCAATGGAAAAACCTAAAGAACATAAATACTATTAATAATATGAAGGTAGAATTATACAGGTCGTCTTCATCGGCAACAAATTGGATCCATTAGCAGCTTCGCTGCTATCCGCATCTAACCGATACTCAGAGCCAAATTTAGAGAGAAATTTGATTTTGGTAGCATAATGAAAGGGGTTCACGGCCGCACGCTAGTGCTTGGAACGCCCCTTCCGAGAACGACGGTTGTGTTGTGGTGCAGCAAGTTTAGGTTTCCAATTTCTCTATGTGAAAAATGTCCTGTATATAAAAGTCTTTAGGTGTAATATTCGATTAAATGGGATAAAAAACTATTGCGTTATTATTGTGAAGTATAAATGTACTAAATACAATTAGATTTAAAAATATTATATTGGATCACAATTATTTTATATATATATATATATGTATATATATATATACATATATACATACATATATATATATATATATATATATATATCGTTATATATATGACAATGCTTTTATTAAATTATTATTTTGATTGTTTGCAATTATTCATATAAATGTTTCCGTGAGTTAATGTTGTCATTAATATGGTGAGATGCCAGTGATAGAACATTATTCTTAAAATAGTCATGACTTATTAATATTGGGATATGAATAATATAACTGTATAGAGTATTGGCAAACCAGTTAGTCTCATGACGACTATGAATAATTGTTATTCGTGATAGACACATAAATTCTTATGAGAGTATTAGTAAACTCGACTGATAAACTATTTATTGTATATCTATAAACTTATCAATATATAAAGCGTGTGATAATCCTTTGCCTTGAGGTCAATACGCACCTTAGTTACTCATTGATATATTTTGACCATGATCAATGCTTGTAGGGTAGAAATGACTTGTGTTGGGTATATCATGATATAAATGAAAGTGGTAGTTGAGTCAAGAAAAAACTCATTTCTCGAATGAGATCACTCATAATCTCTATATTAGGTCGACTAAAGTCATTGGTCAATGTAAGAGATATATATATTCAATATAGTAGTTGAGTATAGTATAGTTGTCGACTTATAAAGATGAGATAAATTGATTAAGCCATTGAGATAGACACTTGGATAAATCTTAAGATTAATCGAGTGATTCGCAATGAAAGGAATTTCACAAAAACTTTGTATAAAGGAGTTCAAGTGAATGTTATTTGTATATTGAGTTCGTCCAATTAAGCCGTGTAGGAGTTTTGTTTGGATCATCATTAGATTGATGTCATATATAAAGGTTTATAGGGTCACAAGATTACTTTCCGACTTCAGAGTGTATCAAGAAAATAATAAATATTCAATTTGGAATTGTAATATTTAATTGTTAATGATGTTAATTTCTATTTAATAGAAATTATTTAATTAAATTAAATTGGATTTGGATTTAATTATTTATGTTATATTAATAAAGGTACTTGGGCCAAAACTATTTTGTGCTAATGTCTTGGACAGTCCAATCCTTTTTAAGATTATGGTTATCTGGTAAGTATAAATATATAATAAAGTCATAAGTTGACTCGAGAGTTGAGAGACATCATAACATTCTCTTGATTTGGAGATCGAGAGTTCTTAAACTCTCAAGAGATTTTCTATCTTTTGGATATTAGTTTATAGTATGCATCTTTTGGATTTTGTTTTTTTTAAAAATTCCACTATACGAGCATAGTATTCGTCTTTACGAATTCCAACGAATAAAAATAATACTACCAAGGCAACTGACCGTGCTATACACGATCTATTCCGGTAATCAAGTACTTATGTTCGTATCATAATTGTATTCAATAGCCATAATGAGATTATTCTCGTTAAAAATAGCCCATCGAAGAGAATTTCAAATGAAGAAAAAGCTATGGGCTTCGAATTATAAAATTCATAAATCAAGGCAAAGTGTCTAAACCATAAGAATCTCGAAAATTATTGATGAAATAGTTTAAATTTATTCTAATAATAATGAACCACAAGAGTGAAATGTAAATATGAACTCATGTGTAGACTTCTTGTTTTTTCTGTTCGATTTCCACCACGTTACTTCTTACAATCTGCATTGCCATATATAAAATTAATCGATCAGGCCTATATATATATATATATATCAAAAGTCAAATTAGTGTGCCCAAAAGAGACCTAAACTGAGCTTCTGTTGACAAATTAAGATAATATATACCTTATGAAGACTTGGGAATCAATGCGTGTTTTATCTTGTCCACAGTGGAGCTGATAAGTTTGCCAGCTACCGAAATTGATACCATAGAAAGCTTTGCATTAGGGGCTGAATTGACTAAAACCTGTTAACGGATATATATACATGGTCATTGTTATGAAAATTTATACAAAAGAAAAATCAATCACGATAAGATAAAATGATACAACTTTTATCAACACAAACTCGGCCAAAGCCTCTGTTTTTTTTTTTGGTTATGTAAATACAATCTAGCTACATCACAAAATTCCTATTTCCAATGCATATTAGTTTTCAATCTTAAACATTTAATATTAATTGTATATTTGTATATGTAAAATATTTTTTTTTCCCAAATAATTAGAAGAAGAAAAGTATTCCATATGTATACATAATGTTTTATCATATTTATATATTTAAAATATAATTCTTGAAATTATAAGTATCCATATAAATTACTTATAAATCTTGTTTAGAAAATTAGAAAAAAAATAAAGAAAAATAAAAAAACCTGAAGCGCGATCGTCAAAAGCGATCCTCCGGAATTAGCTTGAGCTCCGATTCCTCTACCTTGGCCGCCAGTGGGGCCGTCAGGGAGAATGGCGAAACCAGATGGAAGTAAGGGTACCAAACTCGGGTCCCCACCCCCTAAAACCACGTTCACAGAAGCCATATCGATTGGAGCATAGACAATGTAAGATGCTGTTGGGTCGGTACGACTTTCTTGCAACATAGTCACCTCTCCCTGGCTCGAGTTGCCACCCTAAAACATATCAAAACACAAGTTTCAACGTTTATTCACTCTACGAATTAGTGGGAAATAGTGGGGTCAAATTATAATTTAGTCACCTTTACTTGATATACGGCAATGCGATTGCCTACTTCGTTGCCACTCACGAACTGCATCACTTCTTGAAATTCCCCTCCATTTGAAAGCATGTCCCACTGGCATTCCAACAATATTAATGAGTTTGGACATTGTACAAAGCATTACAACTCTTAATTTTAATTAATAATTACAAAAACTACCCCGAGGTTCAGAGTAATTGCATAAAAACACATAGAAGTTTCAAAATTACTAATTTTCTTCTTAATATAAGAATGAATTAAGAAGATTTATCCCAAACCTCAAGTATTTGTAATCACTAGGTCTGATGTAAAACGTCTTACGCAAGTATTATTTTTCACTTAAGCAGTATGATCGTCTTTATGTAAGACGACCTTACAACAATTTATGCGTATTGTAATTATATCATTTAATGGCTGAAAATATATAAAGTTATTCAATAACCGAAATGAAACTTGTGGATAAAATTAGTCCGTTTGAGTTCAAGTACCTCATTCCGATTGTGGTGATCTCGCAAAAATTCAAAGACGGTTTTAGGAGGGACGGGAAGCCAGAAGGAAGTTGCAACACTGAGCTGAATGCCAAATGGCATGGTCGGGTCATCCACATTCTTCCGGGTCATGACTTTGATAGTCTCACTAGAATTCCCGGATAGGGTTGACCATGTGTTTCCAATCGACGCATTTACTCCTCGGCAAAACCTTGTCACCATTCTCTCTGCAAGCTTCAACATGCTTTTCTTACCCTCTTGGTCTGCTAAAAAAAAAGAGGCTTATTTACAACTTTTGTCCTTTTTGCGAAAAAGGCATGTAATTTCGGTCCATTTGGTTATCTAAGCATATGATTCATCACATATTCAATATAAAAACAAAATAAAATTCAGCATTAAGCTAGTGTCATCACCTAAGTAATCAATGTCGCCCGGAAGAATATTGGTTGCAACAGCTGTACTAGCCGCACGTTCACAATGGCCGCCAAGAATCGCAACCCAGCGCTTTGCACCAAACGCTAGACCTGCTGTAATTAAAGGCTTGTATATGCTCTGAGCACCACCATCTTCTACTTCAATATGCTCAACCCATATTATCTACGAGTACAAGATTAATATGTTAAACCAAAAAGGTGACGATTTATATCTAAATATCCAACAATTAATATAATGTGTGTACGTATGTACCTTTGAATGTCCGTTTGGCATTTCCTGGACGATACAGCCCGAGGGCCTTCTCCGGCATGAAACCAATGGATTGGAATGCAATAACTGGTCTAACGAAACATCCACCACAGCCCAAGTACCATCCACACCTTGCTTGCAGTACCTCACAAAATAGCTCTCGCGAGTTGGAACGAGCGGTGAAGGAACTTGGAACTCCGCATTCATCTACATCACAATTAATACATCAAGTTATTAGTCTAGTTAGTAACAACATTTAATTACTTGTGCATTCATATTTATACCATACCACTTGTATAGCTTCATTGTAGGTTCCACCTACTCCAGATGAAATGACTTGTACATTGCTTGCTCTTGAGACCACACCGGAGAACACATTTGACCATTGCTCCTGCAAAAAGTAATTAATCATTTTCAATTCCATAGCAAGTGTATTGATCCAAATTAAAAAAAAAAAAAGGTTGTGTGCATACCACGTCCACGAGAATCTCAATAACCTTTTGAGCACTCATAGCGACAACAACAGTTTCACGGGATGCCTCTGATTTGAAGCCGCTTGGTTTGGGGCCAAAAACTCTTGAAAACGACCTCAAATACTCTTCTTCATTTAAAGTAGCCGTGTTTCGATCCATGCTCGGTACCCACAATGGTTCACCCAGTTGGGCTAATCTCATTAGCTCCTCCATGGCTACAGTCACAAGCTCGAGGACCACATGCGTAGAACCTTCATTTTGTCGCCCATTGTTCATCATCGGTCTCCCCAAGATCTCAGCTCCAAATGCCACATTGTAATTGCCATCTAAACGCGAAGTAGAAGACGAGAATGTGTCTGTGGAGTTTGGCAAGGGCTTGCCCACATACTTTGTAGTCATGGTAGAAATGTGTTCAATCTAGAGAAAGAGAGTAACTTTTAGCGTATATCTACAACCTCTTGTTCAAATACATTATTTGTTTTTTTAAAGGTGACAAAAAAAATAATGTTTAAAATTGGGGGTGGGGCAGAGCCCAATTGGCCAACAACTAGCTAATTTTGTAGCTTAAATAGCATTATTTTTACCCTGATGAATTGGGGAAGTGAGGGTTCAAATGTGATCGACACATTTTGTATTGGAATAGTTTTAGGATAATATCAATCTTTACAAAGTGATCTAGGCGAATTATTAAGGGTGAATAATATCACTTGAGTTGGACAAGTAGAATATTACCAATCATATCGAATCCTATTATGGGGACAAGGAGGAGACTTGTTTGCAATTATAAAATAACAAATAACTACCTCTTCTCGTAATCGAGCATTCTCAATCCTTAGTTGCTGTTCATGAAACGATGTGTCGCGTATAGGAGTTGGGCCACCACAAGCAGGGCAAGAAGCATTGTTAAGCACTTCTCTGTATCTCATGTTTTCGGCGCGCAGTTTCTCATTCTCCGTCCGGAGCAAGGTGTTCTCTCTATGCTCATGCTGTGTCTATGAGAAGTTAAACGATTTGATTAATTACTTGTAAGCTTCGAGTTGAGCTAATTGCAATGACGAATGGAAAAATCAGAATTTATCTACGTATTAAATCGAAATGCTTTAAGAACTAAGATACTACTATATCAATCTTTCATTCTTCTTTTTTTTCTTTTTTTTTTGGGAAAGATATATCAATGTTTTGAGTTCAGAAATACCTTCATTTGCGTGCGCTTGTTTTGGAACCAAAATTTGATTTGCATGGGTTCCATGCCAAGTTCACGACTAAGTTCTCTTCTTTGTCTCTCGTCCGGGTGGGGACACTCCTTGAAAAAACTAACAATAAATATAAAAATTAACTTTATTTTAAATTGAGAGGCAATAAAACTAGCATTAAAAAAAAAAAAAAAAAAAAGGTTATGTATTTGTATTTGTGATGAAATCTTCTATTCAAAAGATGTTTGTCCCCTATTTTATTGCACCGCTGATTGGTATGTATAACAAAATTATGAAAACATACGATTCATACTTGAAAATTAATATGATTATTATTCTTATATAGGTGTCGACCATTGGTGCCGTGGAGTAGATAACATTTTGGAATAGAAGTTCCTATCCGACTATTATGGCCGCCTAAAAGATGGGAAAAGTACGTAACGACAAATAGAATAAAACGAAAAGGATGATTTTAAAGCCTGCGGAGAAAAATCACCTCACTTCCCCTTTTGAGAAGTGCATGTTGTCATTTATGGACGATGTGTCTCAAGATCATGCGATGAATAAAGTGTTGCATCTAGAAAAAGAACTTACTCTTCCATATGTTGAATTTGATTTGGAGTATGTCGATGGTATCGCTTTCTCTTAGGTTGGCTATCCTCACCAGAGTTTGAGTTGTCGCTATTGGATTTGCTATCATCATTTTCTTGATCTCTCCTCAGCTCGCGATCGGCCATGTTCGAATTCTTTTCTCCCTCCACCTTTTCTTATATATAATAGAGAACTATGTTACCTTTTTTCTTTTCTACATCAATCATCATTGATAATTTGATATAAAAATAAAATCACTGCATGCAACAAACTTTTTTCTGAATTGTGTTTCAGACATTAATTTATGCTATAAAGGAGAAAAAAATGTTATTTTGGCATAAATTCAAACAAGCAACAATAAAAGGCATGTTAAAGTATTTTTATGTTGGAAAGTGTGTTTTATTACATTATAGAATATCATTTTATAAGGGTTTGTTTTTTTCCATCTTTCTTTCTAACATAAGTTTACAAAAAAACAAACAAAAAAAAACTCAGGAATTTGTTTAGTTTGTGAAAGAGCATGCAAATTTCTTCCGGATTTTAATTAACTTAATGCACACAAAAATGACTTTTTTTTAATAAGAATTTGAAATGCAAACATCACACACCAAACTCATGAAAAATAAAATATGTGCTTCTAGTGCTATAAAAATCACTTAAATTATGTCAAAGTGTATGGACATATGTTATTTTGCGTTCCTAGTATTGTATGCATGTATATGCGTGGTGGGGTGGCAATCAATGAAATGACCTGTTAACGTCACGTGAACACGGTGTTAGAAACACAAATTATGAACAAACGACATGAAAAAACACGACACGACAGAAAACACGATAAAAAGCCAAAAGGTGTAAATTTAATTAAATTTACACTTACTATAATGTTTATCATCAAATATTAACACGACACAATCACACGAATTGCTGGCCTGTAAGAGCATTGAAGTGCTTGCAAAAGGAAATGTGTAGTACTTGAATGCACAAACAAAAAAAGGAACAAAATATATAAACCATAAACAAATTTATTTAAAATTAAAAAAGATCTTTGAGCAACCTTAAACCTCTAGCTGATGTCTATAATTGGACTTCCTTCAATCCGCCGAAGACTTTAAGTTGCAACCCAAAAATGTAATTGCTACTCAATAAGTTTTGTGGGCTTTTATAAAATTGATATGTTTAGAAGGAGCCAAGTCTTGTAGATAGGGAGATGAGGATGGCATAGAAAAGTAACATAGGAAAAAAATATTAGACAAGCCAAAGAGATAAGAAGATGAAAAGAGTCTAATGAAGAGAGACAAGTGCAGGAAATTAAAAAGAAAAAGGGAGGCTTATGGATAAAAGCTAGACAGAGAGGATTAATTATTGGTTGTAAAAAGATGGTTCAATTACATTAAATGGTGTTGTGGTGCTTTTGTAACAGGGAAAAAGGGGGAATATACATATAAGTCGTGTCATGTATATAACAAGATATGTGAATGTTCTCTCTCTCTCTTTTCTATTTTTTTTTCTTATAAAAATCAATATTTATTCTATAATTGTTATTTGTAAAAAAAAGTCATACCAAATCAAAATTAGAGACCAGACATATTTCACGGTACCTATGGACTGCCAAGCTCATGACAGATCAGAAGACCAAAATGAGAAAGATAATTAATTCTTAATTATTGCTGTAATTGTCTTTTCTACATTATATAGAGTTTCAAAATATCTAAAACAACCAAGTGGAGAAAATTATAGAAACTTTGCTGTAGCCAAACTGTAGAATGCAAAATTCAATCATGACATATATGAGAACAACTAAAATGGAAAAATAATTAATTCTTTTATTGTTATAAAATTTTCTGACTAATTTATGAAAAAAAGTTAAATTATACTGTGTACAAGGGTGCATCTTGAAATGTGCATTCTTTTGATGTGTTTTTTAGTTGTTATATAATGTATATATATATATATATATATATATATATATAATTTTTTGATTTATATTTATTTAATATATTAGTAGTTTTAATTGAAGTATCTATATATATTGATGTAGATTTATTTATTTTGTAATGTATTGTATATATTAAAGTGTATTTAGCTTTTCACCTACTAGTTTAAATTGATGTAACTATACAATGATATGCATCTATATGTTATTTAATGTACTTATATGCTAATTTATATTTATATTAAATATATTATACATAGTAGTTTAATTAATGTATTTATATAATTATGTATATTTATTTGTTATTTAATATACATATAAATAATTAATGGACCTTGCTTATGGTGCACCTTGGCAATTTATTACATGCATCCAGGTGTACCTTACTAGATGTACCCTATAAAAATTTATTATGATGATATATGACAGTTATACATGATGACATATGGTAATTATACGTGATGATATGTGATAAAAATTTAGAATTTAGGGTTTTATTTTTCTATTTTAGGGTTTAGTTTTACATTTTCGAGTTTAGTTTTCCATTTTTTGAGTTTAGTTTTTCATTTTAAAATTTAGTTTTGCATTTTTTTATTTAGTTTTTTATTTTAGGATCCCAGAAAAAATCTATCATTCTACTAGTTGTATGTGATGATATGTGTTAGTTATATGTGATGATATGTGTAAGTTAAATGTGATGATATGTGATAGAAATTTAGGATTTAGATTTTAATATTCAATTTCGGGGTTTAATCTTCCATTTTATGGTTTAGATTTTCATTTTTAGGGTTTAGTTTTTCGTTTTTCGTTTTAGTTTTTTCATTTTAGGGTTTTAGATTTTAGATTGAGAATTCAATTATTTGTGATGATATTTATCAGTTTTATGTAATGATATATACCAGTTATATATGATGATATGTATTAGTTATATGAGATGACAAATTAAATTATTGGGTGCACCTTGTAAGGTGCACCCATATCCACGGTATACCGACTCGTGCACCTTGACATGATATAACAACAAATAATTTAAAAAAACAACAAAAAAACAACTCGTGCGGCTGCCTAGCGACAACGAATGACAAACTCATGCACGTGAGAACAACTAAAATGGAAAGATAATTAATTTGACAATCGGGCTTTATATTATTGTAAAAATCAGTCCGGCTGACAGTTGTCGTGCTTCAACAAATGCCAAAGTCATGACACCTGAGAATAACTAAAAGGGAAAAATAATTAATTATATTAATATAATAAAAAATTCCAATTTTACAACGTTATACTCCCTCCGTCCGGAAAAGATAGGCATACTTTTCATTTTTATCCGTCCGAAAAAGATAGGCATGTTTCCTTTTTAAATGTTAGAATACCACAAAAAAGACTAAAACACCCATATTTTGTTTACTTTATTTATTGAAATACTAAAAATTTAAGGGTAAAATAGGAAAAATAGTAAAAGTTTTATAATTCCAATTACAATCATTTTGTCTTCTTAAACTCCGTGTTTTTTCCTACCCGCGGAAGGAGGGAGTATAAATGAGCTTAGGCGGCACACCTAGACCAAAGAAATTATGTTGGTTCCGAGGAACACGACAACTGTCCCCACACACCACCACTTGCTTTTTTTAGCAAAGTTTATTTTGATCCCGAGGAATATGACACTTATCTTTACACATTATCGTTCGTCTTTTTCAGCACGCTTTCTGCATAATTAGTCGGATTCTTTTCGGGATGATTCTTATGAGATCACTCATTCTAATTATACCTCAACTCAAACACGCTTAGATTTGTGTATTCAATTAAAGCCCCACTAAAAATAGAAGATACGCCTACTTAGTGTGGGTAGTCTAAATTAATTTCTTGACCACTTCAGATCTTAAATGTTGAGTCGCAAGTCATCGCTGCCTCCCCCTCTATTTAATACCTTGCAGGCATGATGATTGAATGCAGTCCATATATATCCAAATAAGTAGAAAGTCGCCTTAAACAAAAATTAGGCTCGGTGCCACCAAGAAGAACGGATATCTAGCTTTAGACGAATACTTAGGCTACCTAGGTGGGTAAGTGTCCTAGGTGCTGGGATGTCGTCTATTTAGTGAAAGAAAGCGGCGAGTTTATTATAGCCAATGGCTAGCTCATACTGATATTAACTTTCCATTATAAACATTCAATCATTTCTCATTGACTACATCTGAGAATGTTACATCTATATATAGGAATGTGCCTGAATAATGCAGCCCTAGAAAATATGGCTAGAAAAGCTACAATATAACTTGACAACGGGTACCTAAAATATGTAGACAGTAATGTTATAGTATAATCTGACAGTTGTATTAGGCTGGATGTACTAAACTAGGGTTGACATCATCTGACGCAATGTAGGTCGACCTCTCATGAGACTTGTTGTTACCTTCCTGTACGACCTTCTGGAGACCTCTCATACGACCTGTATGGTCGGCACTCATGCGACCTGAAGTTATCAGGTCGCTGGTCTGTATATGGCCATGCGACCTGATGTTATCAGGTCGCTCTATAATATCCCCCTTTAGTTACAGTTTATTTTTGAGGTGAATGAAGAATTGGTGTGATAGTGGCTTGGCGAAGACATCTGCAGTCTGATCAACAGATGGAAGAAATTGAACTTGTTGTAATTTCTTTGCAATGAGGTCTTTAACAAAATGAAAATCTAACTCAAAGTGTTTGGTACGATCATGGAGAACATGACTGGAGGCAACAACAATGACACTTTGATTGTTAATCCAAATTCTAGGAGCAGCAGGAAGCCTGACATGAAGCTCGTGAAGTAAGGACCGAACCCATATTATTTATGCAGTAGCATGAGCTAGAATGCGATATTCAGCATCAGTGTTGGACCTGGAAACAGAATTCAGCTTTTTAGAGCACCAGGAAACAATATTTCTTCCTTGAAAGATAGAAAAACTAGTAACTGGTTTCTAGTCATCCTGATCTCCGGCCCAGTCTAAATCTGAAAATCCTGTGAGAGTGAAGTACGAGGTTTTACTGTAGTTGATTCCATAATGAACGTACCAGCGAGGTATCGCAGAATTCTCTTGACAGCTCACTAGTGTGTGCTGAGGGGGCAGTGCATAGATTGACACACTTTTTTGACACTATAAGAGATGTCAGGCCTACTAATTGTAATATACTGAAGGGCTCTAATAATACTCCTATAGAATTATGGATTAACAGTTGGTTCTCCTTGGGATTTAGACATGATAGGAGAGACAATTATTGTTGTAGGGGTGGCTTTAGCTCTAGCCATACCAGCTCTTTCCAAGAGATTCATAATGTACTTTCCTTGATTTAAATGAAGACCCTGAGTGGTGTGGGAGACCTCAATGCCAAGAAAATGATGCAGTTCACCTATATTTTTCAACAAAAAGGATGAATCAAGATGAGTAATAAGCTTTGAAATCCCAGCTTTGTTGCTTCCCGTGACTAAGATGTCATCAACATACACCAATACCCATATGCAACCAAAGGAAGTGTTGTTGTAAAAAAGAGAACTATCAGGTTTTGAAGCAGAGAAGCTAAATTGAATAAGAACAGCTTGCATTTTTCCAAACCAGGCTCTAGAAGCTTGTTTAAGCCCATAAATTACTTTGGACAATCTGTACACTTGAAGTTTATTACCATCATTTTCAAAACCAGGTGGCTGGGCCATGAAGATCTCCCTGTCCAGCTCTCCATTCAAAAAGGCATTATTAACATCCAATTACTTTACTGACCAGTTACAGTTGATAGCCATAGAGAGAACAACTCCAATAGTGGTAGCTTTCAAAAAAGAGTTGAATGTTTCAGAAAGATCAAACCTGGCACTTGATTGTATCCTTTGGCGACTAATCTGGCCTTGTACCAAGCTACTGTTCCATCAACATGAGTTTTCATTTTGAACACGTAATTGCAACGAATCAAAGACTTTCCTGGAGGTAGCTCAGAGAGAGACCAGGTCTGATTCTTAACGAGAGTTGCATATTTTCACACATAACTGCTTTCCATCTAGGATGAGTTAGATTCCAATATAAAATGAGGCCTCTCTGAAATCAAGGAGTTGTGTGCTGAGCACCTTATGCTTGTAAATTCCTACTCTATCTCTTGTTACCATGTGGTGTTTTCCTGCAAAAGGATTAGTACCTGTACCAGAGAGAAAAGTAGAAGTATGTGTAGGACTCATAAGTGGTAATTCAACAGTGAGAGGAATAGTAGAGGGACTGGATTGACTGGAGCGTAGTGAGATTTGTTGATGTATAGAGCTGGTCCTATGTGAAATATGAGGTTGTGGCGAGGTCACATGTGATTGTGGTGAGGTCGCTGGTGAATGTGATGAGGTCGCTGGTGATTGTGATGAGGGCCCAAGTGATTGTGATAAGGACGTAGGTGATTGTGGTGAGGTCGCTGGTGTTGCAGTAGCTTGGGGAGCTGTTATAAGAGGAGGTGAACCAAGTATAGATGGTTGATTATTTGAGCAAGAGTGAGGTCCATAATTCTTGGAAAAGGGAAATTTGAGCTCATCAAAAGATCACAATTCTGGTGATCACAATCTGACAGCTGTATTAGGCTGAATGTACTAGACTAAGGCAGACACCATCTGACGTAGTGTAGGTCGACCTCTCATGAGACTTATTGCTATCTTCATGTGCGACCTTCTGGCGACCTCTCATACGACCTGTATGGTCGACATTCATGCGACTTGAAGTTATCAGGCTGCTCTCTAATATTTAGCGCCTAAGGACTTCTAAAATTGTTCTAATATATATATATTATATATATATATATATATATATATATATATATATATATTAATATCTAATCTTAAGTGTACAATGTAAATATAGATATGATGATGAAGGTCGTATTCCATAACTATTAGTGTAAAATTAATGAGTACTAGAATTATAACAATTCAACTTTATTTAGACTGATAAAAAAAAATGTTGTGATGTTTATCTAATAACTAATATAATGAAATGAAGCTAAAATAAACTAAAACAAAGTAATCGTTTAAAATACTCAAGTGTCACGAGCAAATGATAAACGAAGATTTTTCAATACGTAAGAAACTATATTCTAGGGGTTTGAATTCAATGGGTTATTTGTTAAAACTTCATTCCAATTACTCAAGTAATTGTTCGAGACTCGATATGTTATAAAACAATCACAAAAACAATTTAATCCCTCTATTCGACATGATTGAATTGTACATTATAAGTAAGAAATGATATCTCTATTCGAAATCCTACATATAACTAACTCCAAACAGTGTAAATAAATTTTGTCTTCACAACTAATTTCAAGTCTCTCAGTTTTATTGATTTCTGTGTTTTGCATTCATATTCCAGTAACAAAACTCGTCTCTCGATGTATGATTTATTAAAATTGAAAATATAAAAGATGATAAAACAATGCAAGTTAAACCAAAAACACAAGAATAATAAAGATATTGTACTTGATTAATTAGAAATACCTGTGCGAAGAAAAAAAATAAAAACTTAACCCATGTCCAAAAAGGTAAGAAAATTATGCTGGAACTTATCCCGGGCAAAGAACCGACCAACGCCTCGATCGGGGGACTTTTTTTTTCAAAACGACCCTCTATAATGGACTGGCCGTGGGCATCTGATCTGACCTCAGCAAGTGAACTAGAAAACCTTCTTTTCACGTGGGCAACACTTCGATCGCGGCTGTCACCCGAAATGCTTTTCCTTCGTGGTTCAAACCCCGTTTTTGAACTTGTTTGACTCCATTCTTCCTCATTTACAACCCAAACATTAGCACCTCACTTATTTTCAAACTCGTGGCATCTCAACTAAATAATCATTAACCTACAAAACTATCAAAACACATAAAAACTTTAAATGTACAAAATCATGTTATTTAATCTAAAAATCTATAATCAATTTGAAATACAATGAACCCTAAAATAATTTAAAAACCTTATTTTACAAGAATATCTAATGATCAAAAAATTTATTTCGAGATAGATTTGTATGGGAAAATGAACTTTTTGGTCCAATAATTTGGTCTATATAAACAGTCAGTCCTCTATTGTCAAGGATGAGAGAGTGTTGGTCTAATAACTTTTATTTTTTTCAGACACTTGGCCTAGAGATATCTAACTTCGCCAGAAATTGCTCATGTAGACAAAATCAAAGCTGTTTAGGACTAAAAGTTGAGAGATTTGGATGACTTCGTGAATAGTTTCTAAGTCATGGGTTAACTCTTTTTGTAAAGAGGAAAAAAGGAAAATCTTTACATTCTTAAAAATAAATGAAAATGGGAACCCAAGAAAAATTCGGTCATGTTTCCATTCAGTTTCCAATTACTATTGTTGAAAATGTTTCATGTGAAAATTAAAATTAAGTGTGGAATAGTATATGTAATCATTTGAAAGTTGTTATTGTTGGTCTGTGGGATCCATTTCATTCTTTTAAAATTCAATACATTGAATAATATTAATAAGATTGTAAAAGGTGAGTCATATTAGATGGAAGATAATTTAAATAACAATAATATTTTAAATAGATTTTCGTGGTGGTGGTGGACCCCACATTCTAGGATGATGACAACTTATATTTGGCCGTCGCACTCGTCACACATATAAAGATTTGTGTGACCTATTCACTTTTTCCCCTTAATATTGACAATTTGAAATATGAAAAGTGGCATTTTTTTTAATTAAAAAATGTCATTTGTATTTATATTATTATTATTATTATGTTATAAAATGATGTATGCCAAAATAATATACAATGATTAAAATGCAAAATATAAAACGATGAGGCTAAGAGGGACATTTCATAAAAATAATTTGATGATTTATTAAAGGGGAAAAGATTGTAACCATCCTGTACTATACGCGTTTTTTGGGTTTGCATCCTAACGTGTTTTTTTTTGTAATTTAATGCATCCTGTTCTATACAAAATTTTGAAAGTGCATCATGTACTATACAAAATTTAGAAAAAAACTAGTTTTATTAAATAAAAACTCGAATTTATTAAATAAATATGCAAACCATATTTTATCCTAATGTTTACCGGAACTAGTTTTATTAAATAAATAAAATTTATTATTTATTTAGTAATAAATTCGGTAATTTTTGCATATTTAATAAAATATGCCGGAACTAGTTTTAAATAAATAATAAATTAACCGGAACTCACACAAAGTATATGGGTTTGAAAATATGCAACCTCACTCGCGAGACTAGGTGAGTTTCGACGAGTTTGGACGAGTTGATTGGTCGGAGGATGCACTTTCAAATTTTTTTGAAGTACAGGATGCATTAAATTACAAAAAAAAACGTTAGGATGCAAACCCAAAAAATGCGTATGGTACAGGATGGTTACAATCTTTTCCCCTTTAACAAATATGCAAATTAATACTATTAAGACCATAGTGATAGTTCAAAAAAACTGATAATATTAAGATGTAAAAAAATATCAATGTGAATAGAGACGACGTGACAGTGCACCGGCAAATGCAGGACCGAAGCTATTTCCAGCGGATCGTGTGAACGGCTCTGATCTGTGCGATTTCGAGTCGTAGTGAGGGTTTTGGGCTGACGGGCGAGGTGTTGCGAACGAAGATCGTCCGACTACTCTACTTTGTTGGTGCCGGAGGTACGTAATGTAAGTGAGAAATTTCATAAAATAATAATAATCGAATAGGGATATCTTCTAATACAAATTCGTCGATCCTTTTTACAAAGGAAAAATTGAAATCGAAACGCTTATTTAGAATGCGAATCACGTGTTCAACATGTTTTCCTTCAAATAGATTCATCCACTATTCCGGACGTCTGTTTCCCAGGATAAGATGGGTAAATCGAATTACCTTTCGTTTCCGACGAACAGATAATCATGTCTGAATTTTATCACAAAAAATGCAAGAGGCCAAGAGAATTATTTCTATCATATGCAATTGCTTATGCTTATGCAAATATGTGAAATTGCAAATTTATTTTTTTTTTGTACTCTTAGCCTCTTTATATATATAGGCTAATAATTGACCTTTCAAACTTGAAATTAAGACATAATGAGAGGTTACACAATTCAATACACATTAAATTTGAGTGTTACACTCCACCACCACCTCCATTAGACTAGAAGTTACAAGTCTTTATTACTATAAAATTATTCAAATACCATTTTGATAAAAGGTTTAAGAAAATAATAATTTTATTCATTATTTTCCAACAATCCCCCATATGAGAAAATTTTGGACGATAAGTGTTTTAGTGATAAAATCCAACAGTTGAATCCTGCATAAGATAGGTAGGTGTTACCCTTTGAACCTTCAATTGTGAAAGTATATTTACTTTACTGGCTGACCAGTAGACGCGATGTCTTTGAACCGTTATGCCATTTGTGTAAACGATGTTCCCAAATATATTCCAGTTCTCATAGTTATGTTCATTCATAGCACTGACCATACGCCTAGTTCTACAAGAGGTTCTAAGAACTGAGCCTCACACAATTCTCTTCGAAGCGGCCCCATTTCTCTTTCACATAGGTGATTCTTAATTATACGTAGACGACACTACTATGCTCGGCTCTCTGATGCAAGAATCATTAAAAGTCAATGCTTATCCTCTCTCCACAAATATCACTATTTAAATAATGGATAAGAAATAACTTCCCCATAGTGATGCTACGAGTCATTATACAATTAGGCTATCCATTTGAACCTAGATCTTGGGATCTCCGGTCAATTAGGTTGGGTTTTCATTGTATATCAACTCAATTTTTTGAGGCTTAAGCCACATTTCTCTTTATGACTTCACAAGTACATTTTAATTTAACTATTTGGTTAATAGATCCATTTTGTTATTTTTTGATTTCACATAGTCAACAACAATATCATTAATACATAGTAGTTGTCTAAATGTGATCAAGGTCTTCTCATTACTTATAATTTTTCATTATAAGTATAACCTTTCAATCAAATATTTTTACTTTCTTGGGTGTAAGTATAACATATCTTACCCTCGACCTAAAAGCTTCTCACCATATAAAAACCATAAATTTTCTTCAACCTAAGAAAGTGTCTGCCCATTGTTGACCTAATAAAAGGCAATAGGTAGAGCATAAACAAACAATATATCCATATCAATAATTTCAAAACCACCTAAGAAAATAAAAACTGAAATTTATATTGACGACCTCGTCATGTTTGATAAAATTGACCATTCCCGAGTTAAACTACGAGCAACACAAAAATGTCTCATCCTTCAATACAACCTAAATCAAGCTTGAGACACATCTAAACCATAACCATTTAAACCGACCTAAATAAACCTTATCGACCCAATTTAAACAGACCTAAATAAACCTTATCAAACCAAGTTGACCGTATCAACTAAGCCATATCAAATAAACCAAACCTTATAAACTAAATAAACCAGCTAACTCAAATAATCAAATAAACCAAATAATATTAAACCAAACAAATAATATTAAACCAAATTAACCGAATAAATCATGTTAAATATACCAAATAAAATATATAACCACATAAACAAATAAACTCATTAAACCTCACCAAGTAAATCATATCAGACCATGTAAAACAGTTGGTCCCCCATATTTTAAACCATATCAAACCAAGTAATTTAGCTGCACCATATTAATTAACTAAACCATATCAAAATAAATCAAACCCTAAAAACCAAATAAACCAAAATAAATCAAGTAAACCAGTTAACCCATATAAATCAAATAAAGCAAACAATACCAAACCGAACACATAATAAATCAATTTAACCAAATGAACCCTGTTAAATATACCAAACAACCATACAACTAAAACAATTAAATCCATATCAAATCCATACCAAATCAAATTGTTCTTGATTTAAATAAATAATACCATAACTCCAAACTAAGTCATACTATCCAGATAAATCCACCTCGTGCCCTGCGTAATTGATAACAAAATAACCCTTTTTTTAAAGCAGCTTCCAAGTATTTCACAAGGTATGAATCATGATTAAAGTAAAAATAAGTGGCTAACCATGAGTAACCATTAACCAATAATAATTGAACCAGAACATATTCTTGTCACCATTTATTAGACCTACACCCATTAATCTGCCTTTAATAAGGCAATTGTTATTCTCGCCGCTCTGCATAGACTTTATGACTACACCATATGGAAACACCAATACAGTTTCACATATTCCCAATGTTGCATACATATATAAACAATCAAAAATTGATAAAAGAAAATTGATAAATAAGAAACGATTGATAAGGGGTATGAAACTTATCGTGATTTGTTGTCTGCTTTGTAACTTAATTTGTGTTGAGAATTTTATTCTTGACAACTTTTTTTTTGTTTGCCTTTCTTGGGTTCAACATAAATTAGGATTTTAGATTTGTTTTCTAAATGGAGTCTAGGTCTTTATATGGTTTCCTAATTTATGTTTAAGACTTGTTTACCAAGTATTGAAGTCGTGTCTACTTAAGACAAGAAGAGCCAAGAGAAGACGCAACTTTTGATACGGCTTCTCACAAGAGACGCAACACGGATAAAGTAAGGAGAACACAAGCAAGTGAAGGACTTGAGTAAACAAAACAAGTACATCTTCGAAATTGCGTAACCAACGGAGAAGATCATCACAAACATTGCCACAAGTATTTTAGTATCAAGTGTTGATACTAGTCTTTTTCATATATTAATTTGTATTTTTATTTGATCTTGAACGATTTAAAAGTAATATAGTTTTCAGGTTTGAATACCCAAGTTCACAAGCACGTTTGCTTGTGGACGGAATTTAAATTGTTGTGTTCAAAGTGTTTTTATTATTCCGCTGCTTTTGGTTATATAAACTGTGTGATGTTAATACAGGTGTTATAACACCAGTCTTAACATCTATTTTTATTTTGTTATTTACAACTCTTAAGTCGTTTGATGTTAGTTCAGGTGTTGTAACACTGAACTTAACATTGGTTTACTGATACTTATTTAAAATAACCATAGGGTCTACAAACTTACAACTTGTAACTTACGTTTTTCGCCCAATGACTCGATATCACTCTTATTCACACAGACGACGCCACTTGATACGACAAAAAAGATTGGCTCACCAAGAAAGAGGTCGATGCTCCTCGAACTACCTTCTCGAACCCGAGCAACATACAAAATAAAACTCAAGTCGGATAACCCCAATGTAGTCCCTCAGATGTTTAAGTCAATATTCATATGAAAGTGATAAAATAAGTTATCATGAAAATAATCTTAATTCTCCCCCATAATAATTATATGTCTCGTGATTCCATGATCTTAAATGTTATGAAATAAGAGCCTGAATCTCATATTTATAAGATTATTTAAATTTGTCCACTAACCAATAGAATTCCTTCCTAAGATGAGATTAAATCTCCTAATTGTAGAATTCTTATTTTTCATAATTTCATAACAACCATAAAACCTTATTCTTACTATGTTACCGAGTTTTTCATAACTTCATAACAACCATAAAACTTTATTATTACTATGTTACTGACATGTCGGGCCCCATAATCATATTTAACCATAAGACCATGTTATATATTATCATAATAATCTTATACGCCGGGACCTAAAACCTTCTATCTCTTTCGCTAACTTCTTACCATATTAACGACATATTGAAACCCATTTACCTTATTGCGCCACTTGTTTATTTACTTTTTTTTATTATGCAAGACTGAGCCAAATTTTGATGTCGAATCAGTCGGCTAAGTACAGACAACTACAGTTCGGGCCGATAACAAGTGCACTTTGAGAGGACAACGAGTTCGGGCAAAGACGAATCTGGACAGAAACGTAAAATGTTGATTACAATATTTAAAACCTATCTACGCTTTTGTAATGTCGACATACACATACTCATGATTATAAGATTTTAAATCTTTGTAAATCTTTGTCTTTTACTAATCATGTGTAAAGGTGATAAATAAATTAAAATGGATAACTAAACTTCAGACACTTAAATGACTAAATACAAGTTTCTCTATATTTGTATGCTCATGACACCGAGCAGCACTGTTGAACTTAGATTGATATTTCTTAACAAAAAAAAAAAAAAAAACTCCCTAACAATACAATTAAAATATTTATCTATTTATTTTTCTGAAATGAAATAGATAATTTAATTGACTTGATTGACATGTTAGATGATCTATTTATGGATTTTCAAATTTGTAACTTTAAAACATAACTACTTTTTAATTTTCTTTTGGGAACTTAATAAGGAAAGTGTTGATTAAATCATTTTTGTATCGCGTGCATTGTTTTCTGTAATTATTTTATGATTCTTTTCTTGTAAATCGGTTGTAATCCTTCCTATATATAGTGGAATTATTATTTACAATCACTACATGGTGATACTCAAATCATTCTCACATGGTATCAGCCGCACATCGAAACACTATTCTCTTCTCCCTCGCATAATCTCGCCGCCCTCATGGCACTCTATCTTACCGATGAACTTGTCCCCTTCGTCATATATCCAGTCTCTTCACTATCCATGGCAGCCATTTCTGCCTCCGATTCGGTTCCTATCAATACCTTGATTCACTTGGTCACCATCAAGCTAACTTTCTCCAACTATCTCCTGTGGAAAAGTCAAGTTAATGCGATGCTACTATCATACGACCTTCTAGATTTTGTTGATGGCTCCTTCCTTCCCCCCTCTCCTACACTGACCAATAACAATGAGGAATCGGTAAATCCGGCCTACACGGCTTGGCAAACCAAGGACCAGCGAATTCTGTCTCTACTCCTCTCCTCTCTCACTGAGGAGATAATTGCTGAGGTTATAGGATGTACTACCTCTCGTGCAGTCTGGCTTGCACTTGAGGCTGCCTTTGCGCACTCGTCTCAGTCCCGTGCTAATCAACTCCGAGAGGAGTTGCTCTTCCTTAAACGCGGCTCTCTCTCTGTTGCAGAATATGGGCGCAAATTCAAAAATTTATGCGATCAGCTGGCCGCTATTGGTTGTCCTGTTGAGGACTTGGATAAAAGTCCTTGGTTCCTACGAGGGTTAGGTCCTCAATTTGCAAATTTTGCAGATACTCGAATGGCCCTCTCACCGGTTCCGCTTTTTCGTGATTTGTTGCATCAAGCCCAGCTATTTGACATCTTCACTCATATAATGGATGATTCCACCGCTGCTCCAGTCGCCTTCACAGCCTCTGGTCCTGTTGTCCCATCACCACAGCCACATCGCCACACAACCTCCAAAGTTGCTGCAGCAAATTCGTTCCGTGGTGGTTCGTCTGGCCGTGGTGGAAATCTGGGTGGGCGTGGACGTCGCAAGCCGTACGTCCCTCGCTGTCAAACATGTCAAGGTCCTCACTATGCTGATAAATGTCCACAATTCCTTCAATTGCGCGCTCCAGCCCTGTCTTTTGCCCAACTTGCTCAGGCTTTTAACACTTCATACAGCGTTTCAGATTCAGTTTCTGATTGGTATGTCGACTCAGGAGCCTCTGCTCATATAACTGCTCAGCCATCTACCTTGGATTCTTTTGAACAGTACAATGGTAATGGTCAAGTTATCGTTGGTAATGGGAACTCTCTCTCTCTATTACTCATATTGGGACTCGTGCTTTATCTGATAATATTCGTCTACTTGATGTCTTAGTAGTTCCGCACTTAACCAAAAATATGCTCTCTATTAGCAAACTCACATCTGATTTTCTCGTCGATGTGGTTTTTTCTGACAAATCTTTTGAAATTCAGAACCGGCAAAATAAAACAGTCCTAGCTCGAGGAAGGCATGATCGAGGCTTATATGTTTTGAAGCAAGGTCACCCGGCTTTGGTGGCTGCTCTCCGTTCCAAAAGCTTGAAGACTAGCTTTACATTGTGTCACTTATGTTTGGGGCATGTCCCGTTTTCTGTTATTTCGAATTTAAATAAATTAGGACATTTATCCGTTACTTCTTTATTACCAAGTCCCAGTCTTTGCCCATCCTGTCAAATGGACAAAAGCACACGTTTGCCTTTCAATTTGAGCGATAAGCGTGCTTCTAGTGTACTTGGTATGGTTCATTGCGATTTATGGGGTCCTACCCCAGTTAACACAACTGATGGTTATCGATATTATGTTGCTTTTGTTGACGATTACTCACATTTTTCATGGATTTATCCGTTGCATACGAAGTCAGAATTTTATGATGTTCTTGTCCATTTTCACAGCTTCGTCTGTAATCAATTTTCTAGCACTGTGAAAATTTTTCAATCTGATGGTGGTTTTGAATTTGTTAATAATCGTGTTCGTGATTTTTTTGATTTACACGACATTCACCATCGCATATCTTGCCCGTACACTCCACAGCAGAACGGTCGTGTTGAGCGAAAGCATCGTCACATATCTGAAATGGGTCTGTCTATGTTGTTTCATGCTCACATTCCTACAAACTATTGGTTTGATGCTTTTGCCACTGCAGTTTATGTAATTAATCGCCTTCCATATGTCGTTTTGGACAACAAGTCGCCTTTCGAACTACTTTATGGTTCTGTGCCTAACTATGCAAATTTTAAGCCCTTCGGCTGCCGTATATACCCCTATCTACGAGATTATGCTGCTCATAAATTGGATCCTCGCAGCAGGCCTTGCATATTTATGGGTTATAGCAGCTCTTATAAGGGATTTCGATGTTACGATCCTGCATCCTCTCGGGTTTTCATCACTCGTCATGCCCAATTTGACGAGTTGTGCTTTCCTCTCTCCGGTGCTGCCTCCTCCTCCGCGCGCTCTGCCTTGGATATTTCCAACTTCTTGGAGCCATCAGTTCATCCAAATCATCGCCCGCATTGAAGCTTTCTCCATGTACGCATCTACCTTCACCACCCTCGCAACTGTGTCGCCTTTGTTCGAGCACTTCTCCAGAGCCTGCTGCTCCAATTGCTCCAGTCCAGCCGCCGCATATTGCTCCTCCATAAGTTTCTCCTGACACTCATATCGAACCGCAACAGGTCGAATAAGTACCGATCGCACCCGTGCAGCTTCCCCAACCGCCCTCTCATTCGATGGTTACCCGTGCCAATTCAAGTATTTTTAAACCAAAATATCTTGTCAACATTGCATCCACAGCTCTCCTTGCAAATCTATCAACTTCCTCTGAACCTCGTGGCTTCAAGTCCGCTTCTAAATCCCCTGATTGGCTCGCGGCTATGAAAATGGAAATTGATGCTCTTTGCTCAAATCATACTTGGGATTTAGTCCCTCGCCCTCCAAACACTAATATTTTTGGCTCCAAATGGGTGTTTCGAACTAAATACCTCTCCGACGGTTCTGTAGAGCATCACAAGGCTCGACTTGTTGGCCAGGGTTTCACTCAGATTCCAAGTACTGACTTCAATCATACGTTCATCCCTGTTATCAAAGCTGCGACAGTTCGGGTCGTCTTGGCCCTCACGGTCCAACATCGGTGGCCTCTTCATCAATTGGATGTTAAAAACGCATTTTTGAATGGTGTTCTTAAAAAACAAGTTCTTATGGCTCCACCACCAGGATTTGTTGATCCTCGTTTCCCAGATCATGCCTGTCGGCTTAAGAAAGCATTATACGGTCTCCGTCAAGCCCCCTTAGATTGGTTTCAGCAATTCAGTACCTTCTTACTCGGTCTCAGTTTTAGCGCCAGTCGCTCGGGCTCCTCCCTATTTTATTTCCACCGCGGTACAACTGTCATCTATTTATTATTGTATATAGATGACATTATTCTGACTGGTAATGATCCTGTTATGCTTCGTCGCTTTATTACTCGTGCTCATGCTGAATTTGCCACTACAGATCTCAGAGATCTTAGCTATTTTTTGGGTTTGGAAATTTCCTATATGTCGTCTGGTTTATTCATTGACCAGGCGAAGTATGCTCATGATATTTTGAAACGTGCTAATCTTTTGGATTCTAAGCCTGTTGCTACGCCCCTTCCTGCTGGAGAGTCTCTT
Organism: Phtheirospermum japonicum; assembly: GCA_014905375.1. Classification (NCBI taxonomy): domain Eukaryota; kingdom Viridiplantae; phylum Streptophyta; class Magnoliopsida; order Lamiales; family Orobanchaceae; genus Phtheirospermum; species Phtheirospermum japonicum. Next base: position 6,156,290 of record BMAC01000001.1, on the reverse strand, counting down.
GTTAGCACAGGATCGCCTTTTCAGGATCCCACCCTAAATCGCTCTCTTGTTGGAGCATTACAGTACTTGACTATAACTCGACCGGACTTATCGTACTCTGTGAATTTAGTCAGCCAATTCTTGCATTCTCCCACGGAAGATCATTTCTCTGTTGTCAAACGCATTCTCCGTTACATTAAGGGTGTGTTTGAAAAGATTGATCGGATAGAATTGGGTGGAATATCCAACCCAGTCAGGCATTTAAAAACGTCATCACAAGCCCGGACCCCTCGGATTTTGTAATCCTATTTCGGCCTGCAAAGAAAATTACACCTGTATTCCTGAACTAACCTTCTTTTTGTCCATTATGCCCTCAGTTGAGCATTGAATTACGATTAGAAGACATAAATACCTTCCCGCTAGACAAACCCCCATTACCGCGGAGAAGAATTTGAGAGGAGTTTTTTTCCAAATTTCCTCGACGCAACTTCTTTTCCAAACTTAGAATCGAGTAGTAATCCATTTGGGTTTTGATCTGGCTCACCAGGTGAACGTGCTCCTCCGTGTAATTCCGTTCCCCGTTCGAGACGCGATTGCTGTTGACGGAGCTTTCGTCATCTTTCTGCTTGGGGATGATATTCGCATCGTTAGACGGACTGGCAGAGGACGGTGAGTCGAGATTTTCGCAGGCGGTTAAGAGATCGTCGACGGGGAGCTCGTGATTGAGGCGACGAGACTTTAATAGTACTTCATGTTATATTTGACCTGGTATATTTTGTAAAGAAAAATTTCCTCTGTTTTTTGTGTTTAATGAATAACATCTGGTGCAATTATAGGGGTTACCTAGGTTACAAAATCCTGGATGCTTGTATTCGAGGAAAATGGAATTATAAAGTTTTAATTATGAAATTATTATTTTTTGGCGATTTTTATCATACTTATTGTGCCTCGGGTTCAAAACTGCAACGTTGCAGCTCTGGAGCTTAGCTAGAACTTCTTTTCATTTTTTGTTGTACATTTATAAAATTTACGACTTTATTTGGAGATATTTAAGCGCTTATTAATTGCCTTGGTTTTTTAATGTCTGCAATATCTTCTGCATGCGAAATAGGGGATTTGTAGCATAAGATATGCTTCAAACTATACGGGGAGTGAGGACTGAGGATAATGGATTAGGCTTAACTACTTTATTGAAACAAATGGTTCCTCAAACTATGTGTGTGTGTGCCCTTTTGCTGTGGTTTGCTTTCTATCTATTTTAGATTTCTATTTTTGTGTATGTGCGAGTTTGGGACCAGGGGTTGGGTGTTACTATAACTGTGGATAAATGTTGGTATAAATATCAGAGTATGACATAAAATTTGAATATACAAATATTACACAAGGAAGTGGTTATCAAGGTTCAGGACTAAGGAGGGCTAGAAGAGATGCTGCTGCTCGTGCTATGCAAAGTTGGCATGTCCAATGCCTCTCTGGTCATGGTGAGGTTAACGAGCCAATTATAAAGGTTTGTGAGGATTAACATTTTAGAATCACTTTTGTATGACATTACACAGCATAGCTTTTTTAATAACATTATGTTGTTAATTGAATTTTGATAGGACAAGAATCTTGGCAATATGGCAAAGCCTGAGAAAAACTTGAAAAGCATTGGTAAGCTAGTTTTTCTTGGAACGTTTATGTATATGATCTTCAGTTTAACCTCTTTGAAAAGGTAGACCGGTCAGTTTCACTTTAATTTTTTAGACTGTTGGTATCACTTTGTTTCGTTTTGTGATTGTGAGTAGGTTTGCTCAAACAGAAGAGGCCAAATGAAATGTATAATTCAAATAAAGTTGCTTGAACAGAAATATATAAGCAGTTAAGTCTTGTCTCTAATTTAATCACAACTTTTTTTTTTTTGTCGAGTTAATAGTGTAACTTGTGGTTATTTTATATTTGTTAGGGTGTTTGTCACGTTATGATTATTGGTAGGTTATTAATACCCAACATAAATATATATGCAAAATGATTTTTGATTGAAATAATGTCTACTTTTTGTTGGATCTATTAATCTTTTTACATAAGATCCTATTTGCAATTTCTATAGTGGAACATATTCATATGATACAAGTCAACTAAACCTGTATTTTAAAAGTGGGAAAGGGTGGCCCAACCTCAGGTTACTGTACTGACAAGTTTTGATCTTTGGATCTTTAACCATATTTTGACATGTACTGATGTTCTATATATTCTATCTTGCTTTTCTTAATTTATCTTTGTGGAAGAATGCCACCTGTTTGCATGGAGCAAGCAGTTCAAGCAACCAAGCTTATTCTTTTTCTGGCTAATTGCTATCTTCTATATTTTTAGTTCATGTGAAAAAGATGCATTTGGCAAGGGACTTGTGCTTATAGATATATATTCAAAAGGGTGTTCAGTAGTCTATATGAATTTTTTAACGAGGGAATACTCTGTTTTGTTCCAGAAAAAAAACCCTGCTTTCCATATTTTTTTAAAAAATTACTTATTATATTTGCAATGTGCTAAGATACATAAAAGATTCTCTCTTGATAATGGTTTTATACTGGTTTTATTAGTATAAAACTCATTTTAGGCCCGGTGATGGTTTTATTCTAAGAATAGTCTTTATAAATGTAATTACGTACTGATTTTTGGGTCCGATGATGGGTCCAAAGTGTTGTTCCAAATTGTTCTGAGTTGCATTCATTCGCTAACTTAGGATCCTTCTAGTAAGCACCTTCTCTCTTTTAAATGGTACAGTGCTCGAGCGAGATGTGAATCTATGCCTGACCACGATGAGATTGATAGCTCGAGCGAGGACTGTGATTGTGATTATCTTGTGATTATCTTGGCCCTTTCGCGCGGGATGTGAACTTGGCAGGAGGGCTGGGCCCGGCGTATGGCTCCGATACATCGGATGATGACGATGATGGTTGTCAGGACCGCTCCTTCATCACCGACTAATATCCATCGTTCGATGCTACACCTCCTTTCTTCCATTATAGTGCTATTTGTTCCGCTTTTTTGTCGTACTTGTGTTGCTTTTCCGGTGATGTTACTCCATAGACTTGGTTCCGTTTTATGTTTTACCAACCTATTTTATGTTTGATTCCGTTGCTGTATGGATATTTTAGACTGGAAGTCGGTTTGGTTGGTTTCTAGATAATTACTCCGATAATTTTGATATATAATATTTTTCGGAGGATGATTTATGGTCGTTATGCGTTTTGTGATAAGCACTCTGAAACTGTGGTTATGTTATGGTCGTTATGCGTTTTGTGATGATTTATTCGTTATAATACACAAGTGTTACACGTATCAGAGTTAGGTAAGAAAAACAGGTTGTTCCTTCTTCTAAAGTGTAGATATGCCTTTTCACAATTGTTTCGGGACAATCAAGGTTAACAAACGCGGTGATCGGGATAGAAATATCAAGACTAAGGCTATCCTGTACTACAAACAACAAATTACATAATCTCAACAGTGCATTCACGTGGGATAGGATTAAATTATCTTATCCCACCCTACTTTGCAAACACACCCTAAGGGCACTATTAACTTTGGCTTGTCTTTCTCTTGTCGACCGGAATCTTCTATTGTGGGATATTCTGATGCGGGTTGGGCTCGCTGTGTCGAGACACGTAGGTCTACTTATGGCTACTCCATTTTTCTTGGTGGGAACCTTGTCTCTTGGAGTGCCAAGAAACAATCAACTGTTGCGCGGTCCAGTTGTGAATTCGAATACCGAGCTATGGCCAATGTAGCTGCTGAGCTTATTTGGTTGACAAACTTGCTCCGAGAACTCAAATCACTGCCTAGTTCTCGGCCGGTTCTTCTTTGTGACAACAAAAGCGCCATTTTCTTGAGTCAAAATCCTGTAGCTCATAAACGGGCTAAGCATATCGACATTGACTGTCACTTTGTTTGTGAGCTTGTTTCCTCGGGGAGACTTTCCACTCGCTTTGTCCCTTCTCATCTCCAAATTGCTGATATCTTCACCAAAAGTCTTCCACGACCAGCATTTCAAGTTTTACGTTCCAAGCTTTGCGTCGGTCTTCATCCCACGCAATTCTTGAGGGGGGAGGGGGGTGTAATAAGAAAAGTGTTGACTAAATCGTTTTTGTACTGTATGCATTATTTTCTGTAATTATTTTACGATTTTTTCCTTGTAAATCGATTATAATCCATCGTATATATAGTAGAATTATTCTTTACGATCACCACACGATCATATTCAAATCATTCTCACAGAACTAAGCTAAACTTGAGGCTATCTTTTGTAATTAGCTTCCAATGAAATGGCAGGATGGATTTCATCCCAGCGTCGCCTTGGGTTTTGCTTACCTACCTCACCGTTCTTTGTAATTGGTAATACACAAATGTCAATGGGAGTTGAGTTTTGATTACCAATTTTTCTTTGACTCTGATCAATAATGATAATTTTCCAAGTTTTGATCGGAATTTGGTGATTTTCGGTATGGGGTGGACTAGTTTTGCCAAATTATTGTTGACGTGAGACCACATCAGTATCTTTTAAAATGAAACATCGATAAACCATAACAAATATAAATTTTATAAGAAAAATCTAAAAAAATTTTATAATTAGTTAAATTAATAAACAATTAAAAACATTTAACTAAACCAAATTATACTATGAACAAATAATTGAAATTTATAAAATCAGTTAACTGAACTACAAAATTAATGGCATGTACTTTGGTGATATTATACTTCGAGATCACTTTTTACCTATTTTATGTAGTTTCATAGTATAAGAACCGTAAGAATTTATATGTAAATTCTAAATAATTGTTTCGTAAATTTGAAAAAGGAAGAGTTAAATAAATAAAAAATATTATATTTAAATTCTAAACAAGGGGAAAAAAAAGGGTTAAAAAAAAACCTCTGAAGTGTTGCAAAAAAAGAAGAAAGATCCAAAATCGATAGCGATTTAATTTTTAATATACTGCCACCTTCAATTTCCATAGTAAATATGCCGAAAATGCCCTCAAATAATTTATATTCCGACACTATAGTTTATTAATTTAATTTATATTATTTATAATATTTCTGATTATTTTTTTCGCATTTTCTAGATTTATTAAAATGTCTATTTATAACTAAGTTAATTATAATATTTTATATTTTTGACCGAATTAAAGTAATTGTAATTTACTCAATAGCAAATTTGTTTTAATTCTTCATATTTTGTTGTATACTTATTTAACTGATAAGACGTGATTAAACATATAGCACATGTTAGTGGAGCAGTTTCAATGGAGTGGCTCCTTAACCCACTTCTCAAATACTAATAACTACCCTAAATTAAATGTGAAAACCCCAAATATCACGTACAAAATTATTTGAAGCCTTTCTCCGTGTGCAGCTAAAAGATAATATGTCATGCTCATTTTGAAAATGTTTGATATCTTATTTGGATGGAAAAAGGCTTCAAAATGGTATGCAAGGTTATTGCTTCTTTATTTCATTGTGCAGTACGTAGTAAAGTTATATTCTGTATTTAATCATTTCTCTTACAGCAAGAAGCTGATAAAAATGGTCCAGTGCCGGCTCAAGTTGGTGAAGAACAAGAGGTGTTGTATTGTGAAGCAGTTGAGACTGGATGTGGCTGAGCTACTCAAACATGGCCATACTCAAACTGCCTTTCAAAGAGTACTTATGTTATTATTCTCCCATTTCCTACTCCAATAATTAAATTTTATTAAAATTATTAATGTTGTCGACGTCGTATTTCAGGTTGAGCAGATTATCATGGATGAGAGTATGGTTCAACTATATGATCTGTTGGACCAATTTTGTCAATTTATTATTTTTAATCTACCCTACATCCGCAAGCACAGGTGTTTTTATAATAATATATGTCTCTCTGTATCAAAATATATTTGCATCTTTGTCACAGTTCCTTAATTGCAATTATGGAACTCATCAGGGACTGCCCAAATGATATTAACGAAGCAGCATCAACTCTGATATTCTCATCGGCAAGATTCGGTGAGTTACCGGAGCTCATGTCTCTTCGGAAGCTCTTCGGAGATCGTTACGGCCAAAGATTCATCATCACTGCCCTCGAATTACGTCCCGGGAATCTTGTCAGCCCTCAGGTAGCCTTCAAAATCTTGTCCCGGGTTTTTGCCCGGGCCGGGCCGGGCCGGGCCATAACTTTCCAGGCCCAAGAAACCGGGATGTCCATACTTAGCGGCACAAATAATAGGCTCGGCCCGGCTTTGCATTTGGGTCGGCTGGCCCGGCCCGGCCAAGCTATTAGGTGGTACTTACAATTAACTGAATTTTCTTGTTGTTGCAGATAAGAGAGAATCTCTACATTAAGAAGGTGTCAGATGACTTGAAGTACAAAGTGCTTGCTGAAATAACTAGCAGTTACATTCAGCAAGGACCCCTGTTACTCGAGTACAAGGAAAATTACGAAATTACCCCTGAAGAACTTGAGCTTTTCAATGGGACAGCAGAGGCTCCAAGAAAGAATATTATATATCTAGACGACATTGAGGAGTTCGTTTCGCCTCTTAGCAAAGACGAAAATTTCCAGGACCAAAGATTGTTCGTGTTCAAATCACTTGGTATGAACCCTTTGAATGAGAAGGCAGATTACGAAGGAAATATTGAATATAGGCTCGAATATTGTGAGCGAGGCGACGACATAAAAGGGGAATATGAGATTTTTCAGCAGTCTAGTTTAAGGGCAATAACTCTGCCTGCTGAAAGGACTAAAGAGAGTCTTGGAGATAACAACGTTATTAGGTCTAACTCGTTTCCGTATGAACAGCCACGTATTGAATACTCTTCGTGTCGCCATATTCACCCGAAGCTTCCGGATTATGATGAGCTAGAAGCGAAGTTCAAGGAGCTCAAGAGAGCGAATCTTCGGAATGATTAACAGTCGAGAAATGTACGAATTTGGCGGACAGAAGTTGGATTAGTTTAGTTTAGTTGATTTGATGAGTTGCATGCATGCATCACATTCTTGTAGATATAATTGTTCTTGTTAAGAGGACTTTGATTCATTTATGTGGATTTAAACTTCTTGAAATTGCATTGCCTTAAATGGTACATGCCTCCTTTTCTTTTGGAAACACCATTTTTTTGCATGAAGGGCAAAACTGACCTATTACATTAACAAATATTCAAATTTTACATTCAACTTACATTAACAACATATTATAATAACTAAATAAGAAATTAAACTTTTTTTTTTTCACAATGTAGTTGAAGAATTATGAACACTCAAACATTTAATTAATAAATATTAAAGTGATGAATAATAAACGAACAATAAATTAGCATTTTCATGAGCATAAACGAACAAATTCTAATGTTCCTTTATGTTCATTAAGATTAAAAGAACATAAATGAATGCTATCAGGGCTTGAACACGAACTATTTACCACCAAACGCTTCTACTCATTTACAATTCTAACATCAAACTTGATTAACAAATCTATTTCTTCTTCCAGTGGGTTCAAGTCCAACTGAGCCAATTTTAACATAACAGGCCGACCGGCCTATTGGGCCTATCCTGATTTGGTGAGTCCAATTAGGGATAACGCAATAGATACCCATCAACACTCAAATTAGTTCAGGAACCAAATTATTATTGGGAAAATGATAGTTTTGTCGCTCTTTTTTATATATAACATGACAAAATCTTACCAATTACAGTTTGACTTAATTTCTCTTTTCTTATAACATACAATCTAATTCCCAAATTACTCCCCTAATTCACCGACTCTCTCGAAGGCAGAATTGTCACAATTCACCAACATGACGCCATTTTTCTAGAATTCGAAGCAAACATCACAGTAAACATCCACAATCACAAAAATTCAAAGTAAACATACAAGTTTTAATCGATTGGCGACGGAGAAGTTGAATCAAACGAAAGCTTAATTGAATTCTGAAATCTAAAAAGCAAGAATGTAAGAAGGTGATTGACTGCTTACCTTCATTCTATATTCCAACCATATAAATAGGATTACAAAGGATCAATATAAGGGACTCTACCCAATTATACTCCTAGGATTATGCAGACAATTAAGCTATTACAGAATTGACATATTTATATTAGGTAATACAATCTCGATATAATATTGGTTAACACTCCCCCTCAGTCGGAGCAGGAGGAGGGCGAATGTTCAGACTGGACCGAAATTCATTGAACATGGGACTAGGGAGTCCTTTGGTGAAGATGTCTGCATATTGAGAGGCGGAAGGCACATGAAGAACACGAATGTGGCCGAGTGCAACTTTTTCCCTGACAAAGTGAATATCCATTTCCACATGTTTAGTGCGTTGGTGATGGACTGGATTGTGAGACATATAAATAGCACTGATGTTATCACAATAAACGACAGTGGCCTTCCGCAAGGGATAGTGAAGCTCAAGAAGGAGGTTGCGGATCCAACACGACTCGGCAACAACATTTGCAACCCCTCGATATTCGGCCTCAGCACTAGAACGAGAGAGGGTAGCTTGTCGCTTAGATGACCAGGAAATCATGTTGTCACCCAGGAAGACGCAATACCCGAAAGAAGAGCGACGAGTGTCGGGTCACCCGCCCCAATCGGCATCCGTGTAAGATACTAACCCCGTTGCTGGAGATGATGTAAGATGCATTCCAAAATCAACAGTGCCTTTAATATATCGGAGAATACGACGTAAAGCATGAAGGTATTGTTCACGAGGATCATGCATAAATAAACAGGTATTGGAGAGCCCCAGCAAGTTGACGGAAGAGAGTGGGATCTTTGATAGGCGGACCACTGTGAGCACTGAGTTTGGCTTTGGTGTCAACCGGAGTGAGAGACGATTTACAAGAGGACATGTTTGCTCGAGAGAGGATCTCCTACGCATATTGTCGTTGAGACAGAAACAGACCAGTGGATGTCTTGCGAACGGAAATGCCAAGGAAGTATGAAAGTGGACCCAAGTCAGTCATTGCAAACTTGTTGCTGAGCAGAGAAATAAACCGTTGTTTGAGTGTGTCTGTAGAAGATGCAAGGACTATATCATCAACATACAGTAGTAGGTAAGCCATGTCACGGCCGTGACGGTAAATAAACAAGGAAGGGTCACTTTTGCTGTTGACGAAGCCGAGAGAGATTATATAATTAGCAAATCGTTGATACCAGGCTCGTGGAGCTTATTTTAGTCCATACAACGCTTTCCAAAGGAGACAAACATGGTTTGGACGGGTTGAGTCAATAAAGCCATATGGTTGATGCATGTAGACAGTTTCTTTTAAATCACCGTGTAAAAAAGCATTCTTGACATCCAACTGATGAATAGACCATTTTTGGGAGACGGCGAGACTCAGAACGGTTCGAATAGTGGTAGGTTTTACTACGGGGCTAAACGTTTCATCACAATCCACCCCGATTTCTTGAGGTTTTCCATTCACAACCCAGCGAGTCTTGTATCGGGCAAAAGATCCATCTGCATTCTTTTTATGTCAAAATAACCACATACCACGAATTATATTGTTTCCGACAGGTCGAGGCACCAAATCCCATGTGTGATTTTTAACCATGGCACTGTATTCATCAAACATAGCAGCATTCCAGTTCGGGTCGGCAAGAGCAGAGGTGTGCGATTTAGGCAAGGGTGAGATAGAGGAAGTGGAAGTAGTCGTAAGAAGATATTTAGGATTGGGCTTGACAATTCCACTTTGGCTGCGTGTTTGCATTTTTTGGACTGGAATGGGTGTGGCAGTTTGTGGTGTTACCGGGATTGGATTTGTCTGAGTAGGTGAGCTGGACGGGGAGGCTGCGATGACAGTAGAGTCTAGTGGATCATGAGTTGGGTATGTCTCGACACGGTTTGAGTGAGTGTGGATTTATGTCGTGGCGGGAAATATGGTTGGTTGTGGTTCCGTAAGATGTTCTGTAGGAGGAGTGTATGGCGCACGTGGGATCACTGTAGGCACTACGGTTTTGACTAGAAGGGGAACACAATCCTCATTACTTAAAAAAGTATAGTCACAAATATGCGGAGTGTAATGGCTGGAATAGGGAAAGACACTCTCATCAAATACCACATGACGGGAGATGATCACCTTTTTGGTGTGTAGGTCATAACATCTGTACCCACGATGAGAAGAGGATACCCCAAGAAAATGCATGGTGTTGATCGAGGACTGAGTTTGTGTTTGGCGGTTTCAGAGAGATTTGGGTAGCACGGACAACCAAAGGTGCGTAAGTGATCATAGCGAGGGACGCGCTGAAAAAGGATTTCTAAGGGAGTGATATTATTAAGGAGACTAGAGGGGCGAATATTAAGCAGATATATGGCCATGTGTAAGGCTTCAACCCAAAAGGAGGGTGGTAGAGAAGCATGAAATAAAAGAGAACGTATGATATTATTAAGAATACGTATCATACGTTCAGCTTTCCCATTTTGGGGTGAAGTGTGAGGGCATGAGTGACGATAAATAATTCCAGTGGAGTTTGAAAAATGTGTGAAATTTTGATTATCGTATTCTTTACCATTATCACATTGCAAAGCTTTTATGGGTACTCCAAATTTGGTGGTGACATAGGCGTGGAAATTGGAGAAAGTGGAAAACGTGCTTGATTTGTGTTTGAGTGGGAAAGCCCATAAATAGTGAGAATAATCATCTAGAAACAATACATAATAACAGAAACCAGAGGGGCTTGAGATCGGAGACGTAAACAGATCGCTATGTATGATATCAAATGGTTTCTGAGTCATAGAAAGAGACGTAGAAGATGGCAATTTGCAATGTTTCCCTAATTGACAAGCATGACAAATAGTGGAGGGAATCTCCTTATTACACATAATAAATTTATTTTTCTGAAGAAAACTTAAAATAGGTTTGCCAGGGAGACCAAGACAATTGTGCCAAGTTGAAGAAGGTAGGACCGCATTCAAAGATGGTAGAGTGGAGGATGGAGGCGATGGAGACAGGGGATAGAGATCGCCCAAACTACTGGACCTCGTCAAGAGGGCCCCCGTTCGAAGATCCTTCACAGAGAAACCAAAAGGATCAAATTCTATAGACACGTGATTATCTTTTGTAAATTTACGAACAGAGATAAGATTTTTAACAATATTAGGGGCATACAGAATATTGTTTAGAGTAAGTGAAGGATGTAAATTAGAAAGGGTGGAGGAAGCCGAGCCACGAACCGGAATTTTAGAACCATCACCGACCAAAACATTGGAATATAAATTGCGCCAATTGATGATAGACGGAAGTGTGCCTGGATTGTTCATGACATGAGAAGTGGCGCCGGTATCCATATACCAATTTTCATCTGGTTGTTGGAGGGACAAAGTATTAAAGAAGGCTGGTAAATCAGTCGGTTGGCAACCATTTGTGAGAAACGCCTGAGTTTGCTATTGTTGGGCTCGTGGGCCAGGTCCTAATATTCCATTACTTTGAGTTGGATTTCGCCACTGGGCCGGATATGGGCAGGGGGGAAAGGTCCATTGTGGCATCCATTGACCAGTCCAATTATAGTGCTGTGAAGACCCACGTCTAGCTCCTGATTGGCCAAATCCACGCCCATTTCACCGCCTCGACTCAGCCCCTTTTTCCCTTTGAAATTGCGGCCACCATTTACGCGACTCCCATTGTCCCGGTTGCCACGGCCACCATTTCCCAATTGTTGCTGCTGCGTTGGAATGGTCGAGATATGGTGGGATTCAGTGGAGGCGACAAGAACAGTTGAGGGTGATGTGCCCTTTATATTATTTTCGCGGCTCATCCGATCTAGATCCAACATCGAACAAGCTTTGTCGAAGGGAGGCAAGGGATTGAGTTGTTGAATGATGGTGGCGATCGTGGTGTATTCTTCGGTAAGATGAGTGACTAATTGAAGGACCAGACGCTCCTCCGAAACTGGGTGACCAATTGCCGAAAGTTGAACGGAGATCGTCTTAAGGGTTTGACAGTATTCAGCCAGAGAAGAGAATTCATCGAGGTATGTAGCACCAAATTGTTTTTCAAGATGCACAACTCGAGTGCCCTTGTTGTCTTGGAATAGGTTGCGTAAGCGTTCCCAAGCCACCATGGTCGTAACCTCTTCATCAAGTATTTTATATAGTAGATCGGTAGAGATGGTGCTGTAAAGCCATTGCAGAACGATAGCATCGAGACGATTCCAGAGATCGTCATCCACATCTGTTGGTTTCGGTAATTTTTGGATCAATATGATCCAGTACGGTAAAGGCCCTTTCGGTGTTGCGAAAGAGAGTTGCCCATGGATTATATTGTACTTTGTCGGCATCTAGGGTGGGAGGAACAAGGTTGCGGATATTGGTGATATTCAGGGCGGGATGATACACGGTGGAGACAACATAAGTGTTGCCTCTAATGGAGGATCGATCATCGTTGACCATTGAAACAGGGGGAAGGAGGATCAAAGAGAAGAAATAGTCTGCAAGGTTTGGTTGAAAAGCAGAAAGCGGAGAAAAAGGGGCAGATTACTGGTTTCTGATACCATGTAAGAAGGTGATTGACTGCTTACCTTCATTCTATATTCCAACCATATAAATAGGATTACAAAGGATCAATATAAGGGACTCTGCTCAATTATACTCCTAGGATTATGCAGACAATTAAGCTATTACAGAATTGACATATTTATATTAGGTAATACAATCCCGATATAATATTGGTTAACAAAGAAGATCCGGCGAAAATCTGACCAAACAAGGTAATCTTTATCTTTAAATTCAACTAAGATCCGACTAAATACAATTTGAAATTCGTTATTTTCATACACATTAATTGTTTCGAAAACAAATTAACCGATTCTATAAATTTCAAATCACATTACTTTTTGTATATTCGCAATAAATTGATGATATCAAATGAAGTTTTTGCAATTGAGCTTGTTGATGTTGGTGATTCTTGTTTGCATGTTATTATTTCAAAAAATAATTAAAAAAAAATCTCCGTGACTGTTTCATTGTGGTTTATTTTCTGTATATTTCGTCGTAAATTGAGAATTTTGGATGAAATTTGTGAAGGTGCTTGTTGGTGGTGGTGATTATGGTTTCCAAGCCCTTGTTTTTATTTATTTTTTTCTCGTGATTGTTTCTATGATGTTTTTATATTTGTTATTATTATTTTTTTTTTTATATTTTCAAACAAAAGTATATGTTTCAAATATTCAGAATTCATTGATGTTTCTATAAAATATTTCAGAATATGTTTCAAAGTATTATGTTAGTATAATTATTGTGGTGTGTTTTATAATTTATTATTTCATTTATGTTTTAAGTTTGTTTCATCATGATATAAATGCATGTAGATGATAACTATATTAGTATTAGTGTCCAAATTAAGTGGCAAAAATATTTTTATAATCCGGTAAGTGACCACTCTTTGATATTTAGTCCGGTTTTTGGTCACACTTGAAAATTAGTCCACTAAGTGGACTAAATGCTGATATTTGTTCCACTGACCGCCTAAAGTAGGTCATCTTTACCGGAAGCTGACGTGGCCACTTACAAAAAAATAAATAAATCAAAAACTGAAGGTCACTGGAACAAGAATCAGCATTTAGTCCACTTAGTGGACTAATTTTCAAGTGTGATCCAAAACCGGACTAAAAGTCAAAGAGTGGTCACTTATCGGATAAAAAAAACAATAATTTTGCTGCGTTTAAAACTATTGGTATGTGTGATGATAATAAGTTACACTATAATTAGACGTATAATGTAATCTGCAAAATATTATTTCATAATATATAAAAGTGGAGTTATTTACATTTAATTTGTTTTAGAGAGCGAATATACGCACTCTATTTATTTACGAGTTCACCCCATAAAAAAATTCAACAAAAATGTCAAAACTATCCCACAAATACTAAATACCCAAAATACATCATCTCCTCCAACCCTCCACCACCACTCCAATTCTTCCATTAGCGTCGCCCATCACATTGTCGTCGCCACCGCCATAGCTGTCGTCATTGTGCCACCGCCAAATAGGAAGAAGAAAAAATGTTGGTGGGTAGTGAAAGGTAAGTGACGGATCTAGGCGGTCAAAGGTAAAAAATAAATGCAAAATAGGGGTGTTCGTATCTGGTTTATCGAACAAAACTCATGTGTTTGAACATTTTGATAAATAAGCAATAGAATAAAAACCTACAAGTTATAAATAAGTAATAGAATAAAATAAAAAACTACAATTTAAAATTAAAAATAAAAATAAATAGGGATTCTTTTTCTCCCAGACATTTCATTTTTATTTTTACCTATATCATATTTTTTTTTGACAATTGCCTCCTAATTACACTTACTCGCTAAAAACCTACAATTATATTTTTAGTCCGGTAAGTGATCACTCTTTGACTTTTAGTCCAATTTTGGATCACACTTGAAAATTAGTCCACTAAGTGGACTAAATGCTGATTTTTGGTCCAATGACCTTCAATTTTCGATTTTTTTTTTGTAAGTGTCCACGTCAGCTTCCGGTAAAGATGACTTGCTCTAAGCGGTCACTGGACCAAAAATCAGCATTTTGTCCACTTAGTGGACTAATTTTCAAGTTGACCAAAAACCGTACTAAATGTTAAAGAGTGATCACTTACCAAACTAAAAAAATATTTTTCCAAATTAAGCATAGGCAAGAGAGTAAGTGTTACACCAACTTTGAAACAACAAGGAAACTGGTTCAAAAAAAATGCGCATTCACAATTCTAAGAGAACTTTTAGAAGAGCAAATACAAATTAACAATGAGTAAGAAACAGTACAGATTAAAACCAACTGAAGGAACGGCTGACACCAATGAAGATTGAAATCGCAAGTTTTATTTGCAAATAAGGGAAAATTACTTTTTTAGTCCATTATATTGTCGACTTTTCAAAAAAGAACCATGATATTGTCCAATATTAAAACACTTACACTAAGTTGGTAAAATTATCAAAAAATGTACAAAATTATTCCGATCGGACTTTTTGCTGATGTGGCATGATTTAATACTTTCTTATCATTTTTCTTTAATTTTAAACATTAATTGAAAAAAAACTTGAGAAATAAATTCATTTTGGTCTATTATATTGGCTATATTCCAGAAAAAGGTACGTGACATTGACCATCATCAAACCACATCTGCTAAATAGGCCAATTAATTTAAAAAAATATATATTTTTTGAGACTGTTGGGTTATAAATAAATGAAAGAAACCATAAAAAAAAAGTAATATTTAAGTTTAACACTCCATGACGTTAACAATAATTGTTGTTTAGTAAAAGATTATATTGATACAAAATAATTATTGTTCTACAGATTTAGGGTAATTATATATATATATATATATATATATATATATATATATATATATATATATATATATATATATATATATATATATATATATATATTGAGTTATACCTTTTATTCATTTATTACTCATTCATTTCCTTATATATTTGATATAGAGAAGAAGTGGGTATTGAGAACCAAAATAAAAAAGAATAATAATTTAATACGCTAATACAGTTATTCATCTTATTTTCTTAATTCTTGCGCTCAATCCTAAACAATACACATTGTAAATCGGATGAAATATTTGATTAAAATTTACCGAACTCACAAATGATCAAATGGAAATTTAAAATTACCATAAATATGAATATTGGATTACAGTTTATACACAAGGTGCAATTATTATAAATTACAACTTAAAGAAAAAACATAATGAACGAAAGAAATAGGGAATCGAGCTTGAACATGATTATATATATATATATATATATATATTATATATATATATATATATCATAACCCCTTCGACATTTATGTGATCTCAACTCGTAAAGTCATCATTTACCAAATAATAGATTAACACTATTGTGACCACTACTATAATCACCACTGGAAGTAGAAGTACATGTATACTAATATTACCACCAAATTCTATCATATATTTATTGAAGGTAATGGACGAAATGATGCATGGAATAATTATATTGATGGTATGGACATCTCAGCAGAAGAAGACAAGCTTGACAGCTTGTTGCAAACGTCTAAGAAAGGAGCAACGGTCATAAAGGACAAAACATATGTTGTGCGGCCAAGAATGGTGACAGCTGGTGCAGGAGATCTTTCTAGGATCACACATCTCTCCATTGGATGATTGACACATATATGGAGGGTCTAGAATGTTCCTAAGATGCTTTAATCTAAATATAACGTGCCACATTCAATGTACATTCATTCAAGCACCAGAAATTAAAAGAATCAGCTTCTTATGATAAATTAGGGTTCATATTTCTTCATGTTGTTTGCACTGTTTTTGTTGCTTCTTTAATATGGTATCAGAGCGGGTTGATCCTGCTCATGATCCATTTTCTACACACTTTAAATTTGTTCATTCACAAGTTATGGCAATAGAGGAGCCTACTGCAAGGCAAAACAATCCAGACTCAATTGCAGCTCGAAGTATGAAAATTATTCACTTACAATGCCAGTTAGTGAGCATCAAATTGAATGATAGCAATTTGCTACTGTGGTAATAGTAGGTTCTAGTAGTTACGAGGAATGGACTAGAAGAGTTCATCAATGGGCAGCAGGTTATCCAAAACATGGTGATTAATGAAGGTTCATCATTAGGTATCACTGTTAACCCTGAGTATGTGAAATGGATGAAGCAAGATCAATTTATTGTCTCTTGGGTGTTATCTTCTTTAAGTGAAAATGTTCTTATTACTACTGTTGGTCTGAGCACAACTAGTGAGATATGGAATTGCATAAGGACAAATTTTTCTAGTTATAACAGAGCCAAAATCATGCATCTTAAGCTTTAGCTTCAGTCTTTTAAGAAGGGAAATTTGCAGATCAAAGATTATTTTGACAAAGTTAGATCTGTTTGTGATATGTTGGGCTCTATTGGTGAAACGGTCAATGAAAGTGATAGATCATGTATCTTCTGAATGGATTAGAAGCTAAGTATAATTCTCTCATTGTTTCAATCACTACTGGACATGGAAGATCACTATTATGGAAGCATACTCTATGTTGCTGAGTTTTGAAAATAGGATTGAGACTATTGAAGGCCTTGGTGACACTGATAACTCACAATTTAGTGTTAATCTCACCATACAAATGTCTTATTCTGGAAATATAGGAAGATTTAGAGGCAGGAATGCTTATCACTTCTAAGGCAATAGAGGAAGAAGCAATGCTGGAAGAGGTAATGGCTATAGAGGCAGAGGGGACAAGTTTGGGATCAATAGGGCTAGGTGTCAAATATGTGGTTACAATAATCACGCTGCAGATAAATGATACTACATGTTTGACTCCAACTATCAAATGAGCTTAGGAAATAAGACTCAACAAGGAGGTCAATCACCTGGAAACTTTGTGGCTAATATAGCAAGTTTTGGAAATGGAGAAGCAGAAGCAGGAGAAGACTATTGGTATCCAGACTCTGGAGCAACAAACCATCTGACCTATGAACTGTCCAACCTCAACATGGCCACTGTCTACAAAGGTTTAGAAAATATTCAGACAACTAGTGGAGCAGGTATGCCTATTGCTCATTATGGTAATTCTGTAGTGAATGGATCTGACTATCCTCATTCCTTCATACTGAACAATCTTCTTCATGTTCCTAAAATAACCAGAAATTTACTCAGTGTCTCTCAATTTTCTAAAGACAATAATGTCTTCTTTGAGTTTCACTCCTCTTTCTCTTGTGAAGGACCAAGTATCAAAAGTTGTTCTACTCAATGAGAACCTTAAGGATGGACTTCACCACTTTCAACTATCTCCAAACCAAGAACATCACATATCACATTTCCAATCAAGTGTCAACTTTGCAGAGCTCAGAAATAAATTAGGCCTAAATCTTTAGCATTCTAAATTAGGTCATCCTTTTTTTGATGTTGTAAAGAAAGCTTTGACACATTGTAATTTACCTATTTTAAATCAAAGTGATGATTCTTTATGTATTGATTGTCTCAAATCCAAAATGCACAAACTCCCCATTTGAAAATCAAACCACAATATCCTTAATACCATCCATAGTGATGTTTGGGGACCATCTCCTGTCACTTCTCATAATGGTTTCAAGTATTACACTAGTTTCGTTGATGATGCATCCAAATACACCTGGATTTATCTGCTCAAAACCAAATCTGATACTAAGGTTGCAATCATTCACTTCAAAAACCTTGTTGAAAATTAGTTAGGCACCTCTATCAAAACCCTTCACACTGATGGAGGTGGTGAATTCATTGGTTTGAAACACACCCTTGATCAAGATGATATAAAACATATCCTTTCCGGCCCTTATACCCCAGAAAAAAATGGAATGGCTGAAAGAAAACACAGACACATCATTAAGGTTGCTCTTTTCTTAATTTCTCAATCCAACCTCCCTCTTAAATATTGGAGTAAAGCCTTTATCAGTGCCACCTATCTCATAAACCTAGCTCCAAATAAAATCCTAAATTTCAAGTCCTCATTTTAGGTTATCACTAAACAGAAACATGATTACACTCACCTCAGGAATTTTGGGTGCTTGTGTTTTTCTTTCCTAAGACCTTACAATAAGAACAAACTTGAATCTAGAAGCCAACCTAGTATTTTCATTGGATACAGTCCATTTCACAAAGGCTACAGGGTCTTCATTCCTTCAAAAAAAATTATAATCACAAGACATGTTCACTTCCAAGAAGACAAATTCCCTTTCCACACCACACAACCTGACACTTCTCCTCCTGACATGAACAAGTCCTTTGATTACACACCACTGATCAAAATCAAGGACAGTGCAACCTCAATATAGACTGAACCTTCATCACCACCTATCATAAATGAACATTGTCCATCTCCTCCCACCTCACATAATTCTACACCTCACTCTACCTCCTCTCATGCATCTTCTCACTCCTCTACTATACTCATTGGTCAGATCACTATAAACTTACCTATTGAGCATGGCAGCATACCTATCACCACTAACCATTCATCTAGTGCTCAGACAGTTGCAGGTACACACTATATGCAAATCAGATCCAAATCAGGAATATCCAAGCTTAAAGCTTATGCTACAATGACATCACATAATGTTGTTGATTCTAAAACAGCTCAGGAAGCACTATGTATCACAGAATGGAGAGAAGCCATGAGCTCAAAACATCAAGCCCTTCTCAAGAATCATACATGCCTGATAGGAAATTAGTTGGGTCCAAATGGATATTCAAGATCAAGAAAAACTCAGATGGCTCAATTGCTAGATATAGAGCCAGGCTGGTATATAAGGGATACACTCAGTTTGCAGGCCTGGATTACAATGAAACTTATAGCTCTGTGGTAAAGCCTGCCAGCATCAAAATAATACTGTCTTTGGCTCTGACTAAGGGATGGAAATGAGGTAGCTTGATGTTGATAATTCCTTCCTAAATGGAGATATTGATTCAAACATCTATATGGAATAGCCACCTGGTTTTGAGGCTCAAGATTCACCACATCTTGTTTGTAAGCTGAGAAAAGACTTATATGGTTTGAAGCAAGCCTCTAAAGCTTGGTCCAATAACTTTGGCAATGCACTCATCTCCCTTGGTTTTTCTATCTCTCAATCAGACACCTCCTTGTACATCAGACATACTACGGACTCTTGAACTATCATAGTGGCTTATGTTGATGATATCATTATCACTGGAAACAAAGATGCTGAAATTGATGCAATAATTTCTGGTCTGGCAAAATATTTTTCTCTAAAGGAACTAGGTTACCTACATTACTTCTTAGGAATTGAAGCTCTTCCTACATCTAGTGGTCTTCTGCTCAGACAAAAGAAATACATTCAAGAAGTCATTGAAAGAGCAGGAATGAAGGGGTAAAAGGGTGTTAACTCTCCTATGATGGTCACTCATTCTCTTTCAAAATTTTCTGGCCAGTCAATTGAGAATCCAAGTCATTATATACAAATTGTTGGTGCTCTAAATGTGATACTCTAACCAGGCCTGATATTAGCTTTGCTGTTAACAAGGTGAGTCAATTCATGCAGAACTCTCTAAACAAACATTGGAAAGCTATGAAAAGAATAGTCAGATACTTAATCAAGCCATTAACAGGGTAATTCTTTGACAGGCTCAAAAACAAGTTAGGTGTATTACCTGGAGGGCATATTGAAGGTATAGATTGAATGATGTATGGAATAGTGAATGGAATGATGATCTTATGGTATGGACAACTCAGCAGACGAAGACAAGCTTGACAACTTGCTGCAAATATTCAAGAAAGGAGCAACGGTCATAAAGGACAAAACATGTGATGTGCGGCCAAAAATGGTGACAACTGGTGCAGGAGATCTTTCTTGGATCACACATCCTTCCATTGAATGATTGACACGTATATGGAGGGTTTAGAACGTTCCTAGGATGTATTATAAATAGAACGTGCCACATTCGTTGTAATTTATTCAAGCATCAGAAATTTAAAAAATCAGCTTCTTATGATAAATTAGGTTTCATATTTCTTCATGTTGTTACTATTTTTATTGGTTCTTCCACAATATTCTCTAAAAAAATCAAATAAATATTTTTTCACATCGACTACTATTACACTCTATATATTAGCATCAACAACTTAATAATAAGGAAATAAAGCATCGTAGTAAATCTCTGAATATTTAACATAGGATCAAATAACTTAGCAACTAAAATATATTAAAATCATGTCGTCGATTATGTTTTCAACCAAAACCTTTGCCACCATGACCCACGGATTAAATCGGATTTAATCCAAATCGATGAGCACCTCCGAGTTATATTTAATTTCTAAAATCTAACATACTATTCGTATGTGGGGCATGGAACATCATTCCTTCATATAGTATTAATATAATTTATTATTATTATTTTTTAAATATGCAGACGTATACATGCATTTATATAAGTTTTAATAATTTATAATTAATTAAAAACACTCCATGGACATATTTGGTTTTTATCTTGAAAACAGGGTGGATTTATATACTATGCAAAGGGGTACCTGCCTATAGTGGATCTGTTTAATATAGTATTAAGAGGTGTGCAGTGGTGGCTGCTCCAACCTTACATCCAGATCGATTCCTCCCATCATGTTTCTTTTTTCTTTTTTTTTTCTTTTTTTTCTTTCTTTCTTTCTTTCTTTGTTCTTCCTTCCCGTGCTTCTCTATTTTTATTATAAAGCCCAAGTAGAGAGTTGTATTTCTCTTTCTCAAAAATTCCTTTTTAACTTTTCTCCTATATAGGTCATAAACGAGCTGATTTTAGATAGTTTAAACTTGCTGATTTATCATCAAATTGAATTTGAGCTTTTTTTAACGAATATATCAATGCATCGCCAGTGTTTTGAAAATCGGATCGGACCGGTCGGTCCGATCGAGTTAACCGGGAACCAATCCCGAGCCCGGTCCAATTTTTTACTTAATTCGGATGGCTAATGACCCAGTGTTACCCGGCAAGAACCGGTAAAATCGGTGAACCAGTGAACCGGTAAAAATCGGTTCTAAACTTTTTTTATTATTTTTTTTTAGTAAAAAAATAGGTAGTTCCAATTATTCCAAATATCAACTTAGTATCAAGATTGTCTTAATTGATCTTAAAATTTTAAATGATTTTGAATTTTAAATGATCAAGATTAATTATTTGCAAACTTTTTATTTCAAGATTATTTTAAATGATCCTAAATTTTTGTTATCATAATAAACTCATACAAAATGAGATTGGTTTTGAATGGATGTGTTGAATAAAAGAATTGTACGTGATATATATGATATTAATATTGTTGCTATTTATATTGCATAATTATTATTATTTAATATATATATATATATATATATATATATAAGTTTGATGACCGGTTTTTAAAAAATGGTTCAACCAGTCGGACCAGTGAACCAATTATTGACCCGGTTCGATATCCGGTCCGATTTAAAAACATTGTGCACCACGAGCTTTTTCGAGCTTAATAATGAGTTCAAAAGATATTAATTATTAATTAAATTATATCCATTTAATTACAAAAATAAAATAAAATATTTTTTAAAGTAGTTATACATTTACTAAAATATGTAAACTAATAAGTTATATATATTTCTATATTTTTCATATGAACAACTATAATAATAAAAATTAAAATCAAATCATTAGTTTAATTTAGACAAGCTCAATAATGAATTTAGGGATTGGTCGGTAAGGTATAACGAACTTTTTTGTCCATGCCGATACCGTACCGAACACATACCTAAAATTTCATACCGATACCGTACTGAATATGTCAGTATACTGAACGTCGGCATGCCGAATATTCGGTAAATTACACGGCACATACCGTGCCGTACCAAAAAAACCGGTATACCAAACTCATGGACTGTATAGGTACTATACCGTTTTATACCGAATGCAACAAAAACAAATCACAAAAATTTTATACCGACTACCGATATTTTTCAGTATTTAGGTGTATATATACCGAAATATCAATATTTTTTGGTAAATCGGTATATACCGAATTACCGATTTTTTTTTTTAAATTCGCATATCGATACCGTACCGTAATATTTCGGTATTGATATCGTACCGTACCGTACCGAATATCACGGTATACCAAAAATACGGTATATTAGTTATTTTTTCGGTACGGTAAATGCGGTATTTCGGTATTTTTTCCACCCCAAACAAATTTACTCTAGAACTCACTAACAAATTCGTCGACGAGCTAACGAGCCGAATACATTGATTAGAGTTTGCTCGTTTATTAAATGAGTCTTTTTAAACGAGTTCGAGCGAGCTTTTATCGAGTCAGTTAGCGAATAATTCACCAACGGTTTGTCTCGTTTACACCCCTATCCCTAAACTACTTAATTACGGTATATTCCTTAAAAAAACCGTCTTCATCTTTAAATAATATTTATTTATATTATTTTTAATCAATAAAATTATATTTCGTGATAATAATTATTAAAATAGCTTTTATTCTTTAAATATAATAATAGAGGGCCTATTTGATGAATTGAATTTGATTTTTAATTTTTCTTATTCACTCGAAAGAGTTAGATTTCTTTGTTCCACACAAAGACCCCAGTAAGTGAAATTAGTGATAATAAATCTCTCTTACAATATTTTCAAACTTATGTGATTTTTAATTTTGGGAAGAGATATTTGCAAGATAATTACACACGTCAAATGGATATTTGTCTGTAAGTTTAATATACCGACAGTTTTTATATAATTACACTAAATTGGCAGTAGTTTTGTAACCATCCCATGTTATTATGGAAAATTGGTATATAAGTCCATGGCAGGAACGGAACAATGTTAGTCTAAACTCAACAAAAAAAAAATGTCTTGATAATGAATCATCTCCTTTTCCTAGGTAACAATCACCATTCTCGTATAATAATTTAATACCCTCCATGAGAGAAATAAACTAGACTATTTGTCTTATAAAATATAATTCTGATTTTTTTTGCCAAGAACTCCTATGTTTATACACGTGTTAAAAGAGAACGTGTTTGAAATAATATAAGAGAACTACTTATAATCGAATAACTCGTTTTTGTTGGTTTATGGGATTTGATTGGTCAAAGAAAAGGACTTCCACTTTTGTTAACCCACACACCTATTTATCAGGAATTTTGATTCCATTGAATTTGGACATCCTTGACAAAATCAAAATCCACAATGTCAAAACGTGGACACTTGTCCATCCTATAACATCTCAATCAAATCGGCCTTAAAAAATGTCACACATGGAAATTCCTAAGCATGAACTTATGCCATTCACATGCCCTTGTAATATGTGCAACATAGCCATGTCTGGTGAAAGGAAAAACAAGAATAACACCTTTTTGTGTGTGTTTTACTTTCTCACAAAGAACTGCTTTCAGCCTAAAAGTTGATGCTATTTGTTAGACACCTTGAAGAACAGCATTAATTACCTCTTTTTTTTTTTTTTTTTTTTTTTTTTTTTTTTTTTTCCCTTTTATATATAAAGAAACAAAGAGAATGAAAACCGATTAGCATACTAAGGACACGATTGCTTATGTTTTGAAAGTAAGATTTTATTCAATTTGGGTACTATGTTCAATATACATAAGAATGGACACCGAACTCATTTTCAAACTTGTGTAGGGCATTGGGATATTTTAAATTTGATGCCATTTTTATTAATAATATTATGTTGGCTCACTCCACAATATTTTATTAGTTTGGGAGTTTTGTCAGATGCCAATAATTATCATGAGGAGGAAAAATCACACATCAATAGAAGAAGAAAAAAGGAAAAAAAAAAATGGCAAAAATATCATTAAGTTTCGACAACCACAACAACCGACCGAATAAAGGGGGCATAGCGGACCTGGGTTGGGCAATAAGAAGGCGACGACAACGATTTTGGATGGAAGAGACGTCGAGTTTCGAGATTTGGGTGTTTGTGTTTGGATTGGTGTTTGAGGGTATTGTTTTTTTAAGTGACTCAAATATGAGTGACTGAATATTGTAATTTTTTTTATGGTGAGAGGTTGCGTGCTCCGTCTCCAGCTATACTTCTCTCTCTCTCTCTCTCTCTCTCTCTCTCTCTCTCTCATTCGTGCTGGACCGATCGATATACCAATAATAAAGTATTCAGTCAACTGGTGGAATACATCATTAGCTGATCTAATATATCAATACATGTTTCTGTGCCCATTCCAATCTTGTCTAACTTTGCTAACTCCCCCTTATCAACCACTATCTTGTTCYTTCTGGAAACACGTCTTCCTATTCCATCTTTTCTTGAATCTCCTTTAAAGGAAGAAATATAAGCTCGAGAAGGAATACCAAAACCTAGTTCACTCGCTGAGTCTCTTTGCATCCATGGCTGAATGGTTAAAGCGCCCCAACTCAACATTGGCGAATTCGTAGGTTCAATTTCTACTGGATGCACGCCAATGGAACCCTCCAATAAGTCTATTGAAATTGGCTCTGTACCAATGGAATCTCATTATCCATACGTAACGAATCGGTGTGTTATATTCATATCATAAGAATGGTTACAGTTTATTGTAATGTGGTTAATTGCCATTTTTTTAATTCAATAAAAGCATTTGCAAGAAATTAAAAGGCACAGTAACTTTGACTCGCACACATTTCTTAACTAATTCTCATTAATTCAAAATTGAGATAAACAAATTCATCTTAGAAATGAGATAGGTGAAAGGATACATAGGCAAGTGCAGCCTAACTCGCGGAATTATTTGATCAAAAGAATCAATTTATAAAACGTTGTAGTATTGGGTTTTGAGTAAGAATAATAGTTTGATACATTATTACTTATCTTTACAAACTTTAAAATCAAAGATTTGTCATCTTACCGAAGCATTTGAAACCAATAATTAAGTTATTTCAGCACATTGATAATTAAGTAACTAATGCTGTCAATAAAAAACCAATAAATAATATAGGGCAAATGAAAAAAAAACAAAAAATAAAATTAAAGCTAGGTTTCATGAACCAATAAATTAAGGTCATAACATATTCAAATCAATGATTGATTGGTGATGAATTCAGAACAAAATCGGAAGCTTAATCAAGACTTTCTCCTTAGTTCCCTTTTAAGATTAATATCTGAAGTAGAAAACAACGTTTTTGTATTGCGATGAGGGGTGGTGGGATGTGAACCTTTTGTTGATGGAGAAAGGCTAAAATTCAAATATTATTAAAGCTGAGAATGATGAGTTGAGGTGACGGATGGGCCACCGACACGTGCCGATTTCAAACCGACTCCCACAGACACAGTTATGTTGGTTGACTTGCCTTTTTTCGGTGGTGGTTGCATTGCATGCCCACGACAAAATATCTCACCCAAAATGTTTCTATTTCTCCACCGAAAGTTAGACACAACCGACGTGTATGTATATGCTAATCCAATTATTTCTTTAAGAAAGAAAGAACAACAAACCGAAGAGAGAGAAACTTAAGCTTATCATTGTCGTGAGATATTTTATATTATCCCTCTGAATTCTTAATTTGTTATTCAAAACAAACATTTGTACTATTATTAACTATCCGGACGGATCCTCAATTCTAAAATTATGTCTCATTTATTTATTGTTTTAATGTAGAATAATGAATGGCCCAGCGAATATTTTCATATTTCAAAATTCCAAATGTATGTTTGGTGTACTTTGGTGGTGAGAATCATGTAAAAAATATCTTTTAGTCAAGTGACTTTTCAAAAAACTTCGATTCCAACTTCTCTATAATAAGTGATTTATGAAAATTAGAAATTTTATCCCAAACTCCATTCGAAAAGTGTTCACAAACAAGCCTTAAGTTATCACGAAACTTGCCGAAAGCGATGTGGTCCAATGTCAATTATTGGAATATCATGGATCCAGATTCAATTATACTCTCATGATTAATATACAAAAAATAAGTTATCTCTCTCTCACACACGAGAGAGAGAGAGAGTTGGACCCAATGGGTCCTACCAAAAAGATTGTGTCACCAAAAATATGGGGTACTGACCTCAAACGTGAAATCAGCGACATGAATAGTTTCAAATAATGTCGCAGCGACCTGATTGATCCTCAAGAGTTTCATGGCGATCTGATAGATCCTGCAAAACAACACCTAACACCAAGGCGGTGGACGGCCCCGACGAAGGCCCTCCGATACTTAAGTTAACGAGTGCGAGAGATCAAAATACGTAAAATACCCAAAATCAATTCAAACCATAATTTGTCGGGACCCCATAACCATCCATATTAGCCCATTCGGGCCCAAAAACCATGAGGCCCAACACCCAATGCCAATCTACCACTTAGCGTCGAGTTGGTTATAATACATGTACCATAAGAGCCCGCTTCTCCTAAAGGAGGTCTCATAGAGGAGAGCTTGCCATAAGCCCATAAATTCATCCATAATAATTAGAGATGAGAGAATTATTTATAAAGAGAGAATAATACATGCTTCATGATCCATGAGAGAGAGATATAGAGGACTCGAGAGAGAAATATAAGAGTTGTTCAGCCCCTGAAGTAAGGGCGTGAATCCCTTATTTATAAGATTATTGTGACTTGTCCACCAAACAATAGGATTCCTTCCCAAGGTAGGATTAAATCTCCTGATTATACTCAATATCCATAATAAGGAAATACTATCATATTAGGATTCTTAGTTTCCATAATTTATAATAACCATAATTATATTTTACCATATACACTGGGACCTGGAATTTTCTATCCTTTCATTATTTTCTTACCATTTAACTGAAGCTGACATTTTGTGTCGTATCAGCTAGTCTCCCATATTCCGGCTGATTGAGGTACGAAGTCAGGTAGAATATAAAAAAATAAACACAAAAAGACATAAACCATTTGTTCGACCCGAATCAAACAAAAAGTCACTCCATACCGTAAAACATAGCCATGAAATATTACTTAAGCATCGCCTTATAACTATAACCATAATAGCCCATCAGGGCCCAGATCGCATTAATCATGAAACCCAACTCTCGATACCGAGCTGTTATAATACCATTTACCTAATAAGAGCTCGTCACCTCACATAATAGATCATTTAAGAGCTTGCCACTCGAAGACAGCTCACGCTCCTCGCAGAAGGATTGCACCTTCTAGAAGAAGAGGTCGCTCATAAATCTAAATAAAACCCGCATATTCGATGATCTGAATATTTGTCAGATCAATACCATAAACCTAAAGACCATTACACATTTCATAAAATTATAAGACCATCTCCCATAACTTATTACTTAAGTATCGTTCCATAACCATTAATACCAACGAGCTTTTATTAGCCATAAAATCACAAAAAACCATAATGCCATAAATCATAAAGATATCATCGACCTAAAATAGGTCGGCCAAAAAAACTATTGCATCCATAAATTATCGCCGATCTAATAAAAGCGTCAGCCCATTCCATATAAGCCATCACCATCCTAACAAAAATGTTAGCCCATAACACACTCATAGAATATATGCCGATCTATGTAAGATTTAGCTTAGTAATGTGTATCACAAAATTAATGCCGACCTGACACAAGTTGACATGTTGAATCAAGCAAAAACCATATTAAACCACATATGACCCAGAAAAATCATTCAGTCCCCCGAGTTTGAATAATTTGAACCAAGTAAAATATTTAGACCATACACAATTCAGGTGCAACAATATAACAATATCATGGGACTGAGAAAACCACCCAGTCCCCCATGTCCAAATAATGCAAACAAAGTGAAGCAACCAGGTCGCGTCAACTCAATAAAATTAAACCAAAGGCAATCAAGAAAATTACGTAGTCCCCCCAAGTTAATGCAATCAAGTATTTCAACCAGGTTATCTATCGGCAACATGTTAAAGGAAATGCTAAGTAAACCTGTTTTACACATAGGTCGCAAAATCAATCAAACAGAATAACAAGCACAGAGTTAGGGATGGCAATGGGGCGGGGCGGGAACTACGAGACCCGAACCCACCCCGTCAACCTCACGGGCCGAGGCGGGGCGACCCGCCTATATAATTTTTTTTTAATTTTAATTATAAAATATCAATTATTATTAATACAAAAAATTAAAATATTAATATAAAAATTAAATATAAGACTACAAATTTAATAAAAACAACAATAAACCAAAAAAAAAAAAAAAACAAATTTATTATACATTTATTAGCTTATTTATAGATTTATTTATCATTTATTTTATTTTATTAATGTATATTATTTATAAAAAAATATCATTATCAATGTATAAATGTTAAATATAATATTAAATTTATAAAATATAAATAATCATATAAATTATATATATATAACATATAAAAATATTTTTAAAAAATAAAAATATTGTGCGGGGCGGGTACCCGCGGGGCGGAAGTGGTACTCGGACCCGCCGCGGGGCGCCCCAAATGGCTCGTGCCAGGGCGGGCTGGGCCTAAATTGTCACCCTACACAGAGTCTGCCAAGAACATGAATATCAAACATGTTCGAAGAGTGTGTAAGAACATATAAGTTAAATATGTTCCTACACATAGATGAGTAAAGCATATAAATCTACACAAACCACAATGACTGAGAAAATTATGTAAGTCAAACATATCTTTTCCAAAAACGACCTCGAGTATGTAAATCAAACATACTCAAAATTGTACAAAACCATGTAAATCAAACATGCTCTTCACCAAATCATTCACCTCCATGTCCATAGAAACCATAAAGATGCTTGAGCTCGTGAAAGAACATGTAAATCAAACATGTTCTTTCACCCATCCATTCATTCCCATATCCATAAAAAGCCATAAAAAATATTACGAAGTGTTCCGAAATCTCCATTATATATCATAAATAGGTATCCGCCCCTAAGGGTACATGGATTAGAAATAAGTGTCCGCCCCTGAGGGTACATGAATTAGAAATAGGTATCCGCCCCTGAGGGTACGTGAATCAGAAATGGGTATCCGTCCCGAATGGTACATAAACAAGTATCCGCCCCTGAGGGTATAATTAAATAGATATCCGCCCAAAAGGGTATAATAAGTTATACATAAGTGCTCGCCCCTAAGGGTATATGAATAAATGTCTGCCACTGAGGGTATACGATTCAACTGTCGACCTAATTAAAGCGTCGAGACTTAACCAATTACCATAAAATCTCCAGCCAATCGGGGCTTAACCATTTTCATAAAATCTCCAGACAATCGGGGCTTAACTCTTTTTATAAAATCTCCAGCCAATCGGGGCTTAACCATTTTCATAAAATCTCCAGCCATTGAGGCTTAACCCTTTTTATAATCTCCAGCCAATCGGGGCTTAACCCTTTTTATTAAATCTCCATCCAATTGGTGCTTAACCATTTTCATAAAATCTCCAGCCATTGAGGCTTAAACATATTCATCAAATCTCTGGCCGTTGAGGTTTAAACATTTTCATCACCACAAAGCCATACTTGGTTCTATATAATGAGGTCGAGAAGACCGTAATGAGGTCGAGTAGACTGTAACGAGGTCGCGGAGACCGTAATGAGGTCGAGGAGACCGTAACGAGGTCACGAAGACCGTAACATGTTAATTATACAAATTCTCCATAACTTAGATCATAAAACCATCAATCCATAAACCAATAATTAATACGACATAAACCAAACTTGCGACCAAACCTTAACCATTTAAGTTAAATCACACACCATAACCATTTAAATCTACTCAAATATCACTTTAAGTAAACCATATTAAATCACATAAATCAGCTATTCCCCCATGTTCTAGCTAAAAGATAAGTAAGGTAGAAAATAGAAAATCATTCCTTTCACGAGATTTTAAAGAGCGTACCTGATACGTATCTAATCTCCTTGAATATTTGGACACGCGGCCTAATACATAGCCTTAAATTCTGGCGACTCTCGTCGCGTTGAATTGACCATCCCTCAGTTAGATTTTGGGCAGCAAAATAAATTAACCCTTCAAAACCATCATCAATATAAAACCATATACCATAACAATAATCTCCATATAAATCCATTAAACCAAATAAACCATACGCTTATCCCCTTTAAATATATTCAATAAGAAAGTCCGCCATATGTCAACCACCAAAATTAATACGAACTAAACAGGTAGACCTGCACTCAGTTCGTTAGTATACGATCATAAAAATAATCGATAAGTAAGATGCGAGCATCGCAAACCTTACTCAAGCCCATAGACCTGCACTCAATCCGTTAGTATAAAATCATAAAAATAATCTATAAGTAAGATGCGAGCATCGCAACCCTTACTCGCGCCCACATACCTTCACTCAATCCGTTAGTATACGATCATAAAAATAATCTATAAGTAAGATGCGAACATCGCAACCCTTACTCATGCCCACAGACCTTCAAAATCGATCTCCACCATTCATATTTAACCACTATATCTCGTATATATTATATCTAAGATCCAGCTTCATCCAACGGTTAGATTGTGCGTAATTTAATTTTTAAAAGAAACTAGACAGACAGTTTTGGGAAACAGGATCAGTTCTGTTCAAAATTCGTTATAGGATTTTTCCGAACTCATATACAAATATCCATCAATAATATTGAACTTATATATGTGTGAAATAAAATATCAAAATTTTGGCTTGATCCAACGGTTTTATTGTGCACAATCGCATATTGGAAAACGCTGCACAAATTTTTTTGAAAATAAACCTGCTTTGTTCAAAAATTTATATATATTTCCTCGTATCTCAGAATCTAATCTCCATCGTTCAAAACGTAAATCAACAGGTCCTTGAGGTTTTTCAAAAATTATAATGCGATCCAACGGTTGAAACGAAAGAAAACAATTTACAAATTTATAGCGCAATTAGATTTTAGACCTACGAAAATTGTGTATTCTCACGTCTTTTGATCAAGGACTTGATGTCCCTATTTCCCAAAGACGACCAAAAATATTGGTTCACCAAGAATATAGGGTATTGACCTCAAACATGAAATAAGC
This sequence comes from Phtheirospermum japonicum, assembly GCA_014905375.1. Lineage (NCBI taxonomy): Eukaryota > Viridiplantae > Streptophyta > Magnoliopsida > Lamiales > Orobanchaceae > Phtheirospermum > Phtheirospermum japonicum. Next base: position 6,124,817 of record BMAC01000001.1, on the reverse strand, counting down.
GACCTGAATAGTTTCAAATAACGTCACAGCGACCTGATTGATCCCCAAAAGCCTCCTGGCGACCTGATTGATCCTACAAAACAACACCTAACACCAAGGCGGTGGACGGCCCCGGTGAAGGCCCTCCGATACTTAAGTTAGCGAGTGCGAGATATCAAAATACGTAAAATATCCCAAAATCAATTCAAACCATAATTTGCCGGGACCCCACAATACCATCCATATTAGCCCGTTCGGGCCCAGAAACCATGAGGCCCAACTCCAAGCTACCACTAAGCACCGAGCTGGTAATAATACCTATACCATAAGAGCTCGCTTCTCCTAAAGGAGATCTCCTAGAGGAGAGCTTGCCATAAACCCATAAATCCATCCATAATAATTAGAGATGAGAGAATTATTTATAAAGAGAGAATAATATATGCTCCATAATCCATGAGAGAGAGATATAGAGGACTCGAGAGAGAAATACAAGAGTTGTCCAGCCCCTGAAATAAGGGCCTGGATCCCCTATTTATACGATTATTGTGACTTGTCCACCAAACAATAGGATTCCTTCCCAAGGTGAGATTAAATCTCCTAATTATACTCAATATCCATAATAAGGAAATACTCCCATATTAGGATTCTTAGTTCCCATAATTCTATAATAACCATAATTATATTTTACCATATACACCGGGACCTGGAATCTTCCATTCTTTCATTATTTTCTTACCACATAACTGAAACCGACATTTTGTGTCGTATCAGGTCCAATTATTAAAATGAATTCGTAGGGACAAATCTCAGTCACTCACTAGGTTTAGATTTAATGAATATAAATTGGATGGAGGATGGTTGACTAATAAACATATAGCATGTATTATTGTATATTTGTACTATTAGATGTGCATCATCGAACATGTAAATGTGCATTAACAAACTATTAAGTGTGCAATAAAACTATTACAAATTGACTTGAAAAAACATGACATATAACATTGCCATTCTAATAATGCATAAATGTACTTCTAAATGTGAAATGACATACATCTAAATGTGCAGTGAATTTCTATATTTTTATTATTTGGTTTTTCACAATACTTTCAATTAAAATTCTTAAATGTATTAACTGTGTTGGAAAATGGTATGGGTATTGTTCCTTAGGTCGTAAGGAGTAATATGCTGTAATTTATTTTGGCAATATTTATATTTATTGATACATATAGAGAGATTTAAATAGATGGAAATTATTAATTAAGGAGAGATAAAAATATAAATAATGTAATTTATATTAGTTAATAATATTAATATTCATTTAAATATTAATTGATGCATATTTAGAAAGAAGGAGATATATTTGTCACCCAATCTAATTTATATCCATTGGATATATATATATATATATATATATATGATTAGGTTCAAATGAGAACCCCGTCATTATATGTGAACCTAGGGACTAATCCTGGCCTTAGATCTAATATTGCACAGTACAATTATATGTC
>BMAC01000001.1:6039975-6112389 GCA_014905375.1 Phtheirospermum japonicum | reverse complement strand
CCAGTGCGTCACATGGTTCCTCCCCCTGACTGCTGTGTTGGTTGGCGTAAAAGAATCTGGTTTCAAGGAAGTCACAGTTCATTGTGGTGAACATTCGGTGTGTTTTCGGATTGTAACACCTGTAACCCTTTTGGTTCACACCGTATCCCAAAAACARACATTTCTCTGCACARGGATCAAGTTTATCTCTATATGTCTTGGGTATGTGAACAAAGACCGTACACCCAAARACCTTAGGTGGGAGGGTGAGTGTTGGAGGTATTTCAGTGTATTTTTCAAGGGTTTCCAATGGGGTGTTTAGTTTGAGAATTTTAGTAGGGAGACGGTTTAGAAGGTAKGTGGCGGTGGCCAAGGCTTCTGGCCAAAAGGACTTTGGAACATGTGATTCGATTATGAGTGCCCTGGTTATTTCGAGCAAAATTCGGTTTTTTCTTTCGGCAACTCCATTCTGTTCAGGGGTGTGAGAACAAGTGGTTTGGTGYATTATARCTTTTGTTTGAAGAAATGATTTCATTRGGGAATTCACATATTCTCCACCATTATCGGTTCGAACAATTTGGATTGATTTMTTGAACTGGGTGTGGACCATGGTGTAAAAAGAAGTGAATTTTTCAAAAACTTCACTTTTATTTTTCAAAAAATATATCCATGTCATTCGTGTACAATCATCGACAAAGATAACATAAAATCTAAATTGCTGCCCCCCAATTACAGGGGCTGGCCCCCAAACATCTGAATGAACTAACGAAAAAGGAGTTTCAAKACGAGTATTATTATGTTTAAACGATTGTCTACGGCTTTTAGCTAAAATGCAAGTTTCACAAGAAAGTGATTTATTCGTCGYAAAAAGTGCAGGGAATAAAATATGTAAATAACTTSCAGAAGGGTGGCCCAACCTTCTATGCCATAGCCATGCTTCCCTCTCTATTGTTCCATGTGCCAAKATCACAGTACCGGCTTGAATAACTTCATCAACATAATATAGTCCATGTTTTTCAGTGCCACGCCCAATTATCCGTCCCGTCCTGATATCCTGTAAGAGACAGAAAGTTGGATGCATAAGTACCGAACAATTTAATTCTTTCGTCACATGGCTTACAGACAATAATTTATGTGACAAGGAGGGAACATATAAGCAATTTGGGAGTTTGATATTTGAAGAGATTTCAATTGTTCCGCCTGCCTTTACATCCATTTTCCCTTGGTTTGCAGCTTGGATGTGGGTTTTCCTCGGTTTTGACATTTCCGAAAAATCAGATATGTCATAAGTCATCGTATCAGTTGCCCCYCAATCAAATATKCACGGCTCATTTGTGGTTTTTTYGCWGCTGTGGGCTGAAAGAGCCGATCCATTYTCAACTGGMTCATGAGGAGTTTTAATAGTCGGCCCATTTTGGGCAGGCCCATGAGGGTTTGACCCATTATTATTATTATTCTTATTATTATTATACATATAAGGAAATGATTTATTCATATCCGTTAAAAAGGAATTAAAAGATTGGGTGGGATATTCATGAGAGAGAAACTCTCCTTCTCTCTCCCTGTTACCTGTCACGACAAACTCATCCCCTTTTTCTCCATTTRCGGCCGCCGCCAGTGCCGCGAGACCACCGAAGCCTTTTCCTGTCTCTTCTTTGTTGCTGGTGTTGGCTTYTGCGGTAGGGGCCCCGATCTTTTCCTTCTCCGATTTAGGGTTTCGTGTACCCCTTTTGTGGCCATCATTCCACCAATCGGGGTAACCAACGATCCTGAAACATTGGGATTTTGTATGTCCAATCATCTTACATTCGTCACACTTGAGGTGTGACTTATCTTCTTTGGTGAACGGCTTCTTTCCACGATAGCCCTTACTCGTTAAACCGACCCCTTCGGGTTCGCCTGACCCGACATGAAACCCGGCTGCGATTCCTTGATTCTCACTGTTAGTTGCTCCCAGAATACTCTGGTGAGCGGCTTCTTTGCGTACGGTAGCATACGCGGTTTCTGCGGATGGGAGGGGATCGAGTCGAAGGATTTCACGTTTGATTGGATCGAATTTCCGATCTAATCCATGAAGGAACTGAAAGAGCTTTTGTTCGGATCGAACTTTGGAATACTTTTTGATATCTTCGGCGCATGACATAGGGTTGGGGTCGATTCTGTCGATCTCTCCCCATACGCCTTGAAGTGCGATCCAAAATTCTTCAAGTGATTTTTCATTCTGTTTGAGTTCGTTTGCTTTTACATGGAGGTTGAAYACTTGTAGCTTGTCTCTTCCYCTACTATACYTTGTTGCCAYGGCATCCCACAACYTTTTTGCCGTGGGATATTCGGTAAGATTGCCTGCTATTGTTGGTTCTATGTTTTGTATAAGCCATGAGAAGACGATTAGGTCGTCTTGCTCCCATGCCTCAAACAATTCGTTTGTTTCTTCTGGTGGTTCTTTGGTTAAATGGGTTAARAYTTTTTTTGATTTTCCCCCAATGGCAACCCGAATCATACGGYTCRATAGAGCATAGTTTTGATTGTTTAACTTGAGYTTGATTTGGAGATTGTCGGATAATTTCGGGTTTTGTGGCTGTTGGTTTATGTTGGTTTTCAATATGTTTGCTAATTGAATAGCAAGTTCTGACCCAGAACTGCCGTCTCCGGACATGGCGGRTCAAGGTGGTTGTCGGTTATACGAGGGATGGTTAAATGGTAGATGATGAGGTCGAACAAGGCTCTGATACCATGTTTCGACAAATAAACTGAATTGTGGTTTTTTATTATATTGAATTATTCTTGAATGATAATACAATGTCTCTATTTATACAAGAAAACCTATGAGCTATATATGGAAAACAATAATGTCATTGGCTGGAATTGGTTTGCTTGGTCCATAATTCTCTCGTCCATTTATGTGTTGATATCTTCTAATTGGGGAAATGATGTTTGACTGATCCCACAATATTTTCTATTCTAACATTATTTCCCCAAATCGTTATTTATTTTTCTCTTCTTTTCTCGCTCAAGACTTAAAAATCCTAATTTCTTACCATGATATCGATCTATTCTCAAATCTTTATTCCAATTTCTACTCAAAATCAAAAATAGGTTCTCACCCGATACGACGTGGCACTAAGCGAACATAGCAAGCAGTCACATTGTGTCAGCCACTCGAGCTAATTGGTGAGTTTTCCAATTTCTTTGATATCTATATAGCACTTGAGAAACGATTATATATTGAGATTACTTGTGTGAATACTCTAGTTCTTCGAGTTTAAATACATTTCTTTCGGTGGGCGTCGTGATAGACCGAGAATTTTGTGAGGATGCTTGTTTCAATTGTTAAACGGGACCAAAAAAAATCAAATCAAATCAAATATCAAGAATCGTAAAAACAAAAGCGAACTCAAACCTATTCTTTTGGTAAGATCCACAATATCAAGAATAATTAGATGACAAAAGTGTTGTTTTAATAAGTTGGATGAAAGAAGGAAAAAAATCATTGAATATACTACAATATAATTAGATGACAAAACTGTTGTTTTAAAAAGTTAGATGTAAATAAAAAAACAAACAAACAAACAAAAAATCACAGGACATATATTGTTCCTGAAGATGTTGATTGTTCCTTTAATATTTTTAAATTCATTTTCTTAATATGCATTGGGGTATAGATGGTTTCCTCTGAAGATGTTTAACGGTCTGGTCCTATCGATTTTGGACCAACTCTAGCAGGTTTCGCATTAAACCGTGCGGGCCAAAATAAATCGAATTTAAATAGGCTAAAAATATGAGGATCTAATGCTAATCTTATCGGGTTTGGGCTAAATGGTCACTAACGAAAGTGAGTATACTATGAACCCAGGTGCACTCAGTCCCACATCCAACATACACTCGATCCGCACGTGCACAAGCTTCCCTCAAAAAATACTCAGCCCACACTCGGACTTTTCAATTTCTCACTCAACCCACACTCATACTTTTTGATAAGCAAAAAGTTTCACTCTACCAACGCAAGCTTCTCTGACGATTTCTCACGTAATGCAAAATACACGTAAAGCAGATTTCTCATGCGATTTTCATCTTCTCTAAAGTTTGTCAATTCTCCGACAACAGATTTTTACAGTAAGTTTTTGATATTTTTTCCCTCTAAACTTTCATTCGTTTACAAATTGGTAGATGTTTCATCATCGATTGATGATGTTTCATCTTTGATTGATGTTGATTTATCACAAAAATCCCCAATAAATTTTAATTATATGCTTCTGATTCTTCTTGTTCTAGATTTTAATTATCGATTGATAATATTTCGTCATCCATTAATGTTGATTCACCAAAAAATACCGATGAAATTTTCTTATATACTTTTGATTTTAGGGTATAACCATCGGTTGATGATGTTTAATCATTGATTGATGTTGATTCATTTGTATTTTAATTATATGCTTTCGATGCTTTAACCATCAATTGATATGTGTTGGGAATTTTAAGATTCTATGATTTTATTAAAACTCCCCAGTTCAATTTTAGATGTTATATGTAATTTATGATGATATGCGCATATTTGTGTGATGATATATGTATGATTTGTGTGACGATATGTCATTTATGAAATTTTTATTCTATTTTTTTAAGAATATATATGAGTTTTTATGAAGTTCGTGATGATATATGTGCATGTTTTGTGTAATGATATATATATATATATATATATATATATATATATATATATGATATGTGTGATGATATTTGCATATTTTTTGTGATGATATTTGCATGTTCAGTGTGATGATATGTATAGGATTTGTGTGATGATATGTGCATGTTTTATGTGATAATATTTGCATATTTTGTGTGATAATATGTGCATGTTTTGTGTGATGATATTTACATGTTCTATGTAATGATATTTTCATGTATTTGCATATTCTGTGTGATGATATGTTCATATTCTGTGTGATAATATGTTTATGTTTTATGTGATAATATGTGCATTCTATGTGTGATGATCTTTGATGTTTATTTTATTGTTTTGTGTGTAATTATAGAAATGAAGAAGAAAGCACTAAGTGTAACTCTGGAGCAACTAGATGTACCCATAGTAGTTGGTAATGCACATGGTACAGGGCTCACTCTTCAAAAGGAAGACCTACAACGAAAAATGTATGAAAAAAGAACAAAGTCACGAAACAAGGAAAAGTCTAAATAGGTTCCTGCTGCTCAAGCACATGATGCAACACAAGTGGTCGAGAAACAGGTTCCTCCTACTCAAAAAAAGAAGGGAGTGCAAAAGAGAATTACCAAACAAGCACCTGATACAACATTAGTGGTCGAGAAACCATCAGATGCAACAACTTCTCAAAAGAAAAAGAAACAAAAAATGGGCAAACGTGGTTGTGAAATGGAAGTGGAGAAATTGAATGTGAAGGAACTGGCCTTAGAGAACCATTTGAATAATGAGAAAAAAAAACTTTGACTATGAAGTATCGTAAAACACAGCTACCTAAAAAGAAAAAAGTGAAAAAGGTTTGCTATTTTTATTATTTTGCAATTATGACGGAAATAATATTCATATTCGAATACAAATTAAACAAATATTCCATCTATTTACAGGTTGCAGCAGTGCTGGACAAAAAAACTCATATTAATGAAGAAGAAAGGATTAAACCTGTTGATGTTTGACCTTTTTATCCAAAATTATAAAACACTACTGTCATGTCATGTTATACACATATAATCATATTAATAATTTTTATTTATTTTGCATATCATCACGTATAAATGACACATATCATCACATATTAGAGCTATGTATCATCACACATTTCGACATATATAATCACAAATTAGAGCCACATATCATCAAAAAAAATCAAATCAAATCCTAAACCTAAAACCCTAAAATAGAAAACTCAACCCTAAAACAGAAAATGAACTCTAAATCCTGAATCTTTGTCAAATATCATCACATATTCCAGCCACATATCATTATATACACCGGCCACATAACATCACATACATCATCCACATAACATCACATACAACATCCACATAACATCACATATTACTGTTATATTCATCATACACATTTACTCGTATTAATATTTCCGGTTATTTTATTTCATTTTCAGCTTGTGTTGCAGTAAATTCGTAAACAAAAATAAACCAGGTTTATATTTTAGATTCAAATGCATACAAGAGGGAGTTGGATATTAAGACACATATTAATATGTACGTAAATTTCCCCCTATATTTGTGTCTCTTATTTTTTTGAAAAGGTAACTTGCTGTTCTTTTTTACAATAACATCATAAAAAACAAATCACTGTCAGATCTTTATTATCAATGTAGTAATGTATTGATTCTTTTTTGTGTGCAATTGTTTCATGGGCAAGTTGTTTCATAGCATTAATGTAATTTTGCTATTTTCCACAACCTAGTTCTTTCTAGAGCCTACTCTGTGTGTTTCCATTCATAAAATCGCTTGAAGTTTTTCATTGGATGTAATATTAGATTGGGTGGTTCATCCGCTCATTTTGGTTTTAAAACTGTAAATGATTAATATATAGGTAACAACTTCTTATTTTTATTGAAATAATACTTTGCGTGTTATTAACTCCTTGAGTGCAATGATTACTATTTGCAGGGCAGTTCTGACCTATTGGACAAGAAAAGCAAAAAGAGGAGGAAATATGGTGTGGAATAATCTGTCGATAAGTTATTTTTTAAGGTATTAACAATAAAATAGTATATTTATTGGTTACCCTAGTAGGCAAGTTAGTAAACTTCTTCGACCCATTTCATTTTGACTCACCGATAGATTTATAGATAGGGGGATATTGATCTGCTTTCATATGATTTCTGTAGTGTAATCAACAACCAAGAGGCAATGAGTGTGGTTATTATGTCATGAGGTATATGTATGACATTTGCTCTGCGTTCAGTATTAATTTTTCATTAGACAAGGTACGTGTAAACTCATTTTTATTAGTAAAAATTACTGAATATTTTTTAAATTCCAAACTTAAACTTCATTTTTAAAATGAAAAATTAAAATCTTGAATCGGAATGTGTAGGCCTCATTTGGAGTTGAACCATACGAGCAAGAACGAATCGACGAAATTCGTGAGCTATGGGCAGAATACATTACTCGGTAAATTACTCGTATATATGTATTTTTTACTCATTTAATTACTTTTTCTTAGTTATTAAGTAATCTATTTTGTAACTTGGTGAAGAAAATTGTGAGGAGGTTGGTGGATTTCCTCTGGATTTTCTTAGTTAATGTTGACTCTTATTCATTCACAGGGAAAAGCTTGGAATGGCAGATAAATAACAGTAAAGAGGTTGTCTAAGGATTCAGGGAAGGGCAATCTGGAATTCAAGAACGAGGTGTTGTTAGTAGCCAAACTTCAACACAAGAATGGAGGAAGGCTCTTGGGATTCTCCTTTGAAGGAAACAAGATGCTTCTTATTTACGAGTTTAGTTTGTGAGCTTTGTGCTGTTGAACATGATAGATTGTTGTCGTTTAAGTTTTTAAGTTTTCATAATGACATGGTTTGGGTTTGTTGCTACTTGTGCGATGAAATAATTAGTTCAAATTGAGTTTTATTAGATAGGATGAGAATTACTGCATTTGAGTTATTTATTATTGAATAAAATACTTTTTTGTATTAAATTATTTTTTTATAAATGGTAATTATCAATTTATTGGACACGTATTAAAATGAAATTTTGGAAATTTTGGAATTTTTTATCAAAAAAACCAATGCATATAATCAGAAGTGGCATCGGTTTGGATGACAACAACCGATTCTTACATGCTATTTTTAACATTATTATATACATCGGTTGTTGACAACAAAACCGATGCCTACAAGTAGAAAATCGACATCGGTTACTTGACAACGACCGATGCCTATAAGTAAACTATAGGCATCGGTTATGGGATTAAAACCGATGCCTATAGAGAGTCACGAAGCATCCGTGATTTCAGAACAACCGATGCGTATACATAAACATCAAGCATCGGTTATGTTTTAAAACCGATGTCTACAGACAGTATTGAGGCATCGGTGGTTTTAGAACAATCGATGCGTATACGTAAACAATAGGCATCGGTTATTCGTCAAGACTGATGCCTATATGTATACTATAGGCATCAGTTGTTTTACAAAAACCAATGCCTTTAGAGAACATTAGGCATCGGTTCTTCATCAAAACCGATGTTTAACATGAACCGATGCCTTTAAAGACTGTATATCGACAATAAGCATCGACTTGTGATGACTATATGCATCAGTTTTGGTCAAAAAACTGATGCTTATATCTATTATTAGCATCAGTTGCACAACCGATGCCTAAACTCCAGGTTATAGGCATCGGTCTAATAAGCATCGGTTGTAAAACCGATGCCTATCAGCAAAAACAACCGATGCTGTTAGGTGGTTTTTGTAGTAGTGTCAGAAGAAGAAATTTATGCGTAAACAAAACAAGGAATATATCCAATTCACAACGTCTCATAACCCCCTTTTCATGCTTATCGAGAATCTGACTGACGAAAAAAAGTGGCAGTGAGGGAGATTGGGTTTGGTGACATGTTTCAGCTACCAACTCGAAAAAATCATGTTGAGTTGATAACATTTCTAGTGTAAAAGTTTGATTGCTATAGATGCTTCATTAGACTGAAGAATGACAAGTTGAAAATAGAGGAGGGTGATGTAGTTTTTGATGATAATATGTGAAGGGTCTGTGTGATGTTATGTGCAAGGTCTGTATGATGATATATGAATATGTTATTCTTTTTCTTTTTTACGAGGACTGGTGATAAATATATATTTGTAATTTGGGATGATATGTGCATGATTTGTGTGATGATATATGTTTGACCTATGTGATGATATATCAATTATGAATTTATTATTCTTTTTTCCTTTTTTGGATTACCAATGGATTTTTATGAACTTTTTGATATTACATGTTCATGGTCTATGTGTTGAAATGTGCAGGGTCTGTGTGATGATATATGGATATGTTATTCTTTTTCATTTTACTAGGACTGGTGATGAATATATATTTGTAATTTGTGATGATATGTGCATGATTTTTGTGATGATATATGCATGATCTATGTGATAATATGCCAATTATAAATTTATTTATTTTTTCTGGGATTACAAATGAATTTTTATGAAGTATAAGATGATTATACGTTCATTGTTCAAGTGATTATATATGCGGGGTCTGTTTGATTATATGTGCAGGGTTTGTGTGATGATATATGAATATGTTATTCTTTTTCTTTTTTACTAGGATTGATGATGAATATATATTTTTAATTTGTGATGATATGTGCATGATTTGTGTGATGGTATATGCATGATCTATGTGATGATGTATCAATTATGAGTTTTTATTCTTTTTTTTTTTCTGGGATTACAAATGATTTTTTATGAAGTTTTTGATGATATGTTCATGGTTTATGTGATGATATGTTAATGGTCTGTGTGATGATATGGGAAGGGTCTGTGTGATGATATATGAATATGTTATTCTTTTTCTTTTTTACTAGGACTGATGATGAATATAGATATTTGTAATTTGTGATGTTATGTGCATGATTAATACGATGATCTATGCATGATTTATGTGATGATATATCAAATATTAATATAATATTCCTTTTTATTCTGGGATTACAAATGAATTGTTGTGAAGATTTTGATGATGATATATGCACGGTTTGTTTGATGATATATGGATTTTTTTTTATTAGAACTGATTATAAATATATATGTAATTTGAGATGATATTTGCTCCATGTTTTGTGTGGTGATATATTAATGATCTGTATGATGATGTATCATTTACAAATGAGTTTTTATGGAATTTCTTCTTTCTTTATTTAATGGGATTACATATGATATTTTATGTTTGTTGTGATAATACATACATATTCAGTAGCTCTCCTCTTACCATCTCCATGTATTATTTAAATATCAGTGAAGTACTGTTCGAAGGGTGTGGAACGGTTTTAAGAAGGCACAAATTTTACATACTCTCATAAAGTCAGTGGGTCGTCCAAACCAACATCGACGCCTCGTGCCTCAAGCTAAATATTGATAATAATAGAAGAGCACCTGGAAGACCTAAAAGAGTGTTTTTCTCAACAATGCCTCATGTAAGTACTCAATAAATTTTATATCGTCAGATATTATACACAAAATTCATACGTATCAACTGTTAATAATGAGGATGAGAGCAAGAAATCTTTCAATAATATGATTGATAATGAGCTGAGCATAATGAGCAACGTCAACATTGATGATGCAGATCTAGTAAGTATATATGTATGTATGTATGTATGTATGTATGTATGTATGTATGTATGTATGTATGTATGTATATATGTATGTATATATGTATGTATGTATGTATGTATGTATATATATATGTGTGTGTGTGTGTTTATATGTGTGTGTGCATTTATATAAAGATTTTATGAATATATCATGTGCTAATCATATGTAAATGACATGTATTTTTTGTTGTGTTGAAAGATCCTCATTATTAGTGTGCTTCAATTTCAAAGACCGTGCGATATAAATAATTCACAACAGACCGCTTGCACAATGCACCAGTATTGCAGTTCATTACAAAAACGGTCCGAAGAAGATTGCAAGTACTTTGCGATAATAACTACACATTCATCTCACAAAAGAATGTAAATATATTTTTATTTATGTATTGATTGCATTTCATTGTATTCAATTTTCTCAGACATCATCATTCAACAGATATTTGGAGCTCAACAATTTGAAGAAGAATATAAACGGGCAAGATTTCCGCAATCAATTATCAAAATGTCATGGTGATCAACAAATAATTTTGATGATTATGAAATTAATTGCATGAGACATTTAGAAACATATTAGGGGAAAGCTGGACGTGGATGGGTGGAATGCAGGTTTCAGTAAGGATGACATAAGCAAATTTAATTATAAGTTTATAATTATTTTCTTTGTATTTATTTTCCTTATATGTTTTTCCAATAGGACAAGTATTTATTGAAAACATTGCGAGCAAAGTACTGTTCAACAATCATAATGATGGAGGAGAATACGAGGAAGAAACAAGTGTTAAAAGATGTAAGGCGTGTAGTTTGTCTGTTGTAGTGATAATCTTAGATATCTAACGACTTAAGAGTATAAACGATATTGTATAATTTCTTGGAATTCTGGTTTATGTGTCCTTCTTAGTTCATGCCTTTAAATTATTGGTAGCAGGTTGAGATGTTTAAATATTGTATAGTTTTTTGAAGTAAAAGAAATAAAAGGACAATATCAAACGAAATAAAAGAAAGACAATCTATTCTAACATCTAATTTGGTATAAGACCTAATTTTTTAAAAAATTATGATTGACATACTTGTATATAGTTAGGTCTTAAGGGTCTCATTATATACAACATGAGTATTATACATATAGAGAAAACTATAGAAAAATCAAAAGCTTATTTTCTATTTTATTTTATAGTTGGATTCAAGATTCAAGTATATGTTTTTATATCATTGGAATATTGAAATCTATAATTTCTTTATACTTGGGATAAACATCATTTCATCCCAGAGGGTGTCCATAGGTGCTACAACAGTTCACGTGTTAGTCAGAAGATTATTTAGAATAGTTGGTATAGTGTTAGTTCGTTTAGGAGGAGTCTTATTCATGTAATTCCAAGCTATGTTTGCAGGAAGCAGTAACTCTTCTAATAAAAAGTTCTAAGAAGAAGTGGGACGGTTCTCTGTGGTTAAATACTTGTTATTATTTATTGCTTCCGCCTTACTTTATGTAATTACATAAAAAAATTATTTTTGCACAATATATTCTGAAATCACCCTAATATTTCATTGCCAGCAGAGCGGGTTTCTATTGTTTCATTTTTCAAGATAAAGATCCAGCTGGCTCTGTATCTGGATGTTTTAATTATTCCTATTGGAAATCCATGATGATAATCATTATGCACTCTCTAGGACAAGGTGCTTAGGAGATCATTGAATATGGATGGTCATGTCCCAACATCAATTTCTCGTATGTTGGCCATCTACCCATCATCGAGCCGTTATTCCACCCAACTTGACTAAAAAGCCAATTCATATTGTCCTCAATCCCAAGCACTTGCATGAACATCAGGCTTGCATACTTCATAGCTCAGACTCCCAATTTGCTAAGCCGATCCCACTTTTTTCAGCTCTTAAGCGAGGTCAAATGTACCCTGAGTAGCTCCGGACCGGTCTCCGGGTTTGGTACGTATTCCTCTTCCTCATTGGATGAGAAAAGGGGTGAACATGGTGGTGATAGGGTCAGCTTCTTTACTTGGAGTGCTCTAGAGGATTTCCTCCTCATTAGTTTTCGTCATGTCATGAAGCCATTTCCTACAATCAAATAGTTCAATTCAATTCGACTCTAAGTATAATAAAAACTATTTGTGTATATAATTAAAAAACAATTCAAACATTCGAAATTCAACTTCATTCATTTTTTGTCAAATATACTCATAATGAACACAAATAACTACTTAATCATGACAAGCATGCAATTTTCAAGTAAAAATCAAAATTTACAAGTCCAACCGATCATCGTGTCCATGTTTATCCACCAAACACATGAAAAACCCCCTCAAACATAAAGAAATCAAACTCATGGATACAACATCAAGGGATAAGAGTTCATCATTCTTCGATTATCATAAAATCTATTAAAATTTCAAGAATTAAGCATGCATATTACGTGTTCGACGTTGTCTCAATGAATATTCGATTCTAAAGTTACAAATCCAAGTAGCCCAACTACGATATCAAGCATAATCGTTAATATGAGCATTATTAAACATCAATGAAAAAGTGTGTTTGCTTAAATTCACCCATTCATGAAAATTCCCATAGTTCAAAAATGAAGAACCATAATTGAGAAATTGGAGAATTCGTACCTTGTTGTTGGGTTTTGATGATGAAATGGAGAGCTATTATTTTGGTGTTGTGTTTAGAACATAATTTTGACAAGTTATTAAAAACTCTGAGTTTTCCCTTTATAATCTATGTTCTGCAACTCATTCATGACCTGGTTCGCGATTGTGAATGTGGTCATGAACACATGCCTTGAGAAATGCTTCTAGCAAAGATCTGGGTCAAGGAAGCAACTCGGGTCGTGAACATATCCTAAAACTTAATTTAAAAAAACACTAACTATGTACGTTTATTTTTTGGTTTACCTCCCAACTAGTGCTTAAATTTACGTCTTTAGATAGATGCTTTCTTTCGTTAAGAAATCTTTTTGAAGACCGGTGACGACATTAATGTCTTGTTTGGTTCCTTCACAATTATAGCTTGTACTTTCACTCTTTTGACCTTCCTGCATACATTCAAAACTTTCCCAAGTATCATCAATACTAAAATAAGAATCAAGGGACTCATGTAATCAAGACATTATCAACACAAGTGTCGAATTTGTCTATCATTTTACATTCTTCATTTCTTTGGACATTTTCTTTCTCGCAAATTTTCATATTACGATAAATATTAAAAAACTTTAAACTCATAATTGATATGAATTGTGAGTTCTCTCATTTCCACGTCAATGAGGGATCAACTCAATGCTAAGGACGGACGCCCAAGTATTAATGGTATGTTCTTGTCCTCCTCTATGTCTAAGACTATGAAATATATCGGGAAGATGAAATAGTCTACTTTTACAAGTATATCTTCGGCTATATCTTTTGGGTATCTGGAGGATCTACCCATCATTTGGAGTGTGATATTCATCGGTTTAATCTTTCTGATTTCTTAAAAATTGATAACGGCATTAGATTAATACTTGCACCTAAATCTCACAAGGCATTCTTAAACAAACTCCCCCTCCCCCAATTAGGCAGGGGATCTTGAAAATATCTGGATCTTTACATTGAGTGGGATCTTCTTCTGGATTACTAACTACACTCCTTGGTTAAGTTCAATACTTCACTCTCTTCCAACTTCTTCTTCTTGCCTATTACTTCTCTCAAGAACCGCCTGCAAAGTTTGACATATGCAATAATTGTTTTAAATGTTAAAAAAGAATAACCTAATGAATTAATATTCCAGAATGATGAGACCTGATCTCTTTGGTTGGTAGGACTTGCGCCCAAAAACAAACATCAGACGGAAGAATTTTTCGGCGAACCCCCTCCGATGCTTAAGTTAGTTTCTGGAGAGATTTTGGCAGAATAAGGGCTTTATTAGAAAAGAATTACCTTGAATTGATTTTGTGCTTAACTATTTATAGGTATACCTTCTTTAGGGTTTTCGCGAAATCAGGGACGTTATGCCACGTCATCCTACAGGATCTTTGCATGTTGCTCTACCCCAAGCCTAAACCTTGAGATGTTTTAGGTAATCGATGCCTGGTCCCGAACCTAGTTACAAAACCCCACCGTTAGTTCTAGTGCATCTTCGGGTCGGCTCCCAACTAATATTTTGCCTATCCCTATCTCCAAGCAGTAGCAAAGGTCTGAGGGTTGCCCTGACGCAAAAGAGTGGTGTCGAGCTCTTTATCATGCCCAGTGCTGGAATTGGCACCTGCCTTTTTTTATCCTGACACAATTACTCCCCCACCCCCCCACCCCCACCACCTACTATGATCACTAACCCTTCATAGGAGTGACCATAGTGAGCTTCTCCCCCACAATTACAAACCTTCTTGTAGCACCGAGCTGGGTACCCTGACTTAGATATACCTTGTAAGCATTTTAACTCCCCGAGCTCAAATAATAAATTTGTATCTTTGCACCCTAGGCCTACCGGGTATTCCCTCAAGGGTTCTGGCCCAATGTACGCCACCCCTGAGCTCTTTGAGGCCCATTAAGCCATTCTTTCACCTTTTTTCGACCTAATTTTGGCCACCCCCGAGCTTTTGAAGCCCGTTAAGCCATCTTTCCCCTTTCTTCCGGCCTAATTTTGGCCACCCCCGAGCTGTTGAGGCCCATTAATCCATCTCCCTCTGTTTTTCCTGGCCCAATTCTTGGCCACCCCTGAGCTGTTAGGGCCCAAGTCTATGAGTCCACTTAGTTAGGGTTTTTTGCGTTTGCCTAGGAAATCTAACCCTTCCATTTCCTGGAAACCAACGGTTGCGACGGTGTCCCTTGGAATTCTTTTGATGCCTCTTGGAATTTTCTAGCTTCATATTTTCTAATTCATAAGACTTCAGTCTTATTTCCCATACTTCCCATCTCTTGTTTTCACCTACTGTCAGAAATTCTTTTGCTCTAACAAGATTATCTTACACCGCTGTTCTTCATCAAATCTTTAAGTTGGTTTTTGCCAGAAATTCCATTTGCTTTGCTATTCTTCATCCAATCTTCAAATTGTTCTTGAGTTTTCTGGAGACCCAATTGCTTAAATAGGTATCATTCAGTCCCTTTTACTTATCATATCTATTATTATAGTTGTTTGTTTGCTTTTTCCTTTTTATTTATTATGTTTGTCCCTTCAACATCTCACACTCCTACTGATAACCTGGGGATCCTCCTTACTTCTCCACTATCATCCCATGATCTTGGCGAGAGATCGGGATCGGCGGGACCTACCGCTTCACCTCGGAGTGAATCTTCTTCTACTCCTTACTGCTCGGGTGAACCTTTATCTTCGGTACCCCCCTGTTTTGGACCCTTGCCATGTACCACGTACTGCCACCAATAAAACTCTTAGGTACATCCATTATAACATTGCCCTTCCTTCCTTTTACCAAATAATTCTTCCTTCTAAGGAGGATAGAGCCCCCTATCCACCTCCCGGCTACCTAACCTTCTTTGTTGGTCAACTAGATAGGCATCTCAACTTCCTGATACATCCTCTCTTTCTGGAAATCTCATGCCTCTATGAGATTCCTCTGAATCAGTTTGCCCCAAACTCTTTCAGGAATATGATTGGTATCTTAATGGTTGCCCGATTTTTAGATATCGGGCCCACTTCTTCTCTCTTCTTCTCTCTTTTTAAAGCTAAGTCCCTCAAGCCTTTTGGGTTTTATTACTTTTCCTCCCAAGGCGATGCCAAGTTCCTGGATAAAGCTCCTTCCTCGAACCAGGAATGGAAGCAACACTTCTTTTCTGCCAAAGCCTACAAGCCTTGGTACTTTCTCACCGAGTGGATATGGCACATCCCTATCCAGAGAAAGTACAATATCAAGAAATAGTCTCAAGGCACACATAGTCTTTTAGATCAAATAATGACGAGAACCTTCGATCTATCCTGACTTATCCGCTCCTCCTTGCTTTATCATACGGTCTTAGTACGTTCGAGTCGCCTTTGGAAGCAGATATCGGTAAACAAAATACTTTTGATTGTAACCTGCTTGACCATTTGTTCTTATTACTGCTCTTTCATCTTGCTTTTCTTTTACAGACACCATGTTCAACAAGTGTCGAGCCAAGACAAGAGAGCCACGGGAGAAGTTCGTGTCCGTGGTTCGGGACCTTCCCAAGGCACCTGCTGCATCTACTACCGCTTCGATTGGCAACCTTACCGCCATAAGCTTCGATGAGCCTTTACCCTCAAAGAGGGCTTTAGTTGAGGCTGACCAGCCCCACCCGAAGAGAGCCAGAGTTAGTCCCCCCTCGGACCTAGAGCTACCTCATGGGCCCTCCATCTCCACCCCAAACTAATCATTTTTCACACAAAACGTGATGAAAAATGAAGATGTCCACACAACTGTTCAATTCTTGCAGGGTGTTTGCCCGACCCCCGACCGAGAGCTATTTGAGAAGTGGGGAGATGCAAACCTGATTGACAACTGAAGTCTAAGCCTTTTGAAGGTAAGAAATCCCGAGCTCTTTAGACTTGTATTTTTCCACGTTTCATTCTTAAACCCCTTCCCTCTTTTCCCTTGCAGGCTTCGGCTATGACTTCTGCCTTTACTGCTCGTATGTGCAACGATTTCAATGAACCCTAGCTAGTCATTAACCTCAAGGCTTCGTAGGACAGGGTCTCTCTTTTGATCTCTAAGATGGAACACTCCTGAGCTGCTCTAAAGAGAGCCAGGATACTGCTTCTCAAGATCAGGAGGATATTTCCTCCTTGACGGCCTAGCTTGAGGCTTAAAAGTGAGAACATGTAGCAGAAGTCGAGCGATCCCATGATGAAGGTGTGAAGATAGGCCGAGAGAGCTATCTCCAATCGGAAGAAGGTCTATCCCTGGTGCAGCGAGTCCGCGATGCTAATCGTAAAACTTTTATCCACTTCGAGGATGTCTATGGTACTCTAGTAGAAGTGGTCCCTTTCTACGAGGATTACGCTGTAGAAAAGGTGAAGGAGTGGGTGGCCTCTCGAAGCTTGGTGGATACATTTGACAAGAATGGTGTTTTAGATGATGCTCCCGATCATCCTGACCTCTTTGCAAGTGATGAAGATACGCGGATTAACTCAGTTGGGGTCGTAGACTATTTGGAATATGTCCTTCATCATTTCGAGCCCGAGGTCCCAGCCACTAGCCCTGTAGACCCTGCTCCTCTTATCCTATCCGTCCTTCCTGACAATACCCCTGTTATAGGGAGCGAGGGGTTGGATCTCGGGGATGATCGGTTTGTCCCGATGATTGATACAGGCATCTCTACCTCGTACTACGGCGAGTAGCCCACTTAGGCTCCTAGAGTTTTTCGTCCTTGGGATGGATTGAATTTCATCCATGTAATTTCTTTCTATTTTATTTGTGTATGATTTGATATCCAGCTGTAACCCTTTTTAACAAAGTTTTAATGAATGATTTCCTAATGCTTACCTATTTTAACTTATCTTCTTGCACGCATTTTTTTCTAGTTTTCCTCTCATTTTACTTGGAGCTCTTAGCTCTCAGCTATTTGGGCTTACCCGAGAATCAACCCAAATCTAACACATTTGGCAAGCTCGAGAGATTTTTATCTTTGGCCCGCGCTGTTTGGGCATACCCAAGCCTCAACACTTACCTATTCTAACTTGTCTTTTTGCATCCATTTTTTTTATTCTACCCAAAGCTCTTAGCTCTCATCTGTTTAGGGCCTACCCGACACTCAGCCCAAATCTAACACATATGGCGAGCTCTGGAGGTCTCTATCCTTGGCCCATTTTAGGCGGTCCTTTTATCTTTTCATAGTACAACATTTCAAAAACACCGGCGGGAAAATGTGATTTATAAACCCCCATCATATTATCATTCCTCACAACACTTCTCACGTAAAATCATGTTTGAATCTTCCATTAAGGTTCATGTGGCTCGGTAGGAAGTGAACAGGCTCCTCCGCCGCCTGGAGAAAAAGGGGCAGAACAATTGCAAGTGTATTTTTAGTGGTTTTGAAAATAAGGGTTCATGTGACTCGGTATTATCGGATTTCGATTCAATTGAAAGATCCAATGTGTTTGCAACTTTAAAGTTTAAGGAAATGACGAAAACTATGAAAATAACTAATTAAACTACACTAAGGAATGTAAATGCAAGTTGGTCGGATGCCTCGAGCGTGTGCCGAAATTGAAAGTGCAAAGCAATAATGAAAACAATCAAGTACAAGCAAAGTTTCACCAAGTACAACTAAAGCAACCTAAGGTACAACTATGCTTGCATGGACATAAAAATCTAAATAATGTAAATTAACAAAAATTGAAAGCACCAATAGAAAGAGCAATAAAAGTTGACGTGAAAGTTTAAAACTTTACGAGAAATAACAAGATACGAAGAGTAGATCTAGGATTTAATATAAAGCAATGCATGAAAATAAAAACCAAAATAAAGCATATGAAATACTCAAAATAAAAACGATCAAGGACTCGATCTATGATCTAGGTGTATCACTCACCTAGATTCCATGAAAGATTCACAAGATCTAATAAGAAGTCTATGAGCTAAGGAAAATGCATAAATTGAAGACAAAGCATGAAATTGAAGAAAAGCATGAAATCAAAGAAAGCTTACTTGAATTAAAAAGATAATCCAAAAGTTTGAATGGAATTACAATCAAAATTAAAATTCAAGGGAGTACTTAAATTTTTCTTGAACTTACAAACCCAAGGAAATGCTTGAAATTAAATATATAGAGAGAAATTAAGTCCTAAACCCAAGCATGGCTTGGGAGGAAGTGTTTTTACAAAATGAGAGTAAGGTTCTATTATAATAGGTTTATATGGGTTTAAATGGGCCAAATTAGCCAAAATATTTGAAATTCTCGAATTTGACCAAAATTGACCCGTGTTGACCTTCATAGCCACCTGGCTTGACCATGGGCTCAAATTGGCTCAAGGTGGCTCGGCAATGACCAATTCTTGGCGCGCATGGCTCGACAGGTGGCTGGGCGGCTAGGATGGGCTAAGGCGCTGGGCGTGAGTTTAGGCATGATGTTGGGCGCAAGGTTGGGCGACGCTGGGCGCCAGGTTGGGCGCAGGGATGGGCGACGCTGGGCGCTGGCGGGCGCCGACTTTGGGCAGGCGCGGCGCAGGACATGGCGGCAGGCATCGGGCGCTGTCGGCTGGCGTGCGGGCGCTGCGCACGCGCGGGCATGCTGGCAGCTGCCTGGGCGCGAGTTTGGGCACGAAAATCGTGCCCTTTCTTGTGCCAAGTCTAGGCGTGGTTTTGGTCAAGGAAATGGGCAAGTCTAGGCCACCATTATAGATTGTTAGCCATTTTGGAGCTTGCTCTTAGCACCGATTTGGGCATGCAAATGGGTAAGGCTGTGTTTGAGTTTTGGCCTCCATGCCTTATCTTGAATTCAAATCATTAAGCCACCTATTAAATTAGAATTTTGTATATCAAAACCCAAGAATTACACCAAACTTCCAACTAATTGAAACCATTTAACCCAATTAAATATAAAATTAACAAGAAACACGAAAAACAACAAAACAAGAAAACAAACGAATAACCTAATGAAATTCGATTAAAAACTACTAAAATCAACATAAAACTCTAATTAAAAACACGAAAAAAATGCCACAATTACATGCAAAACAACCACCCCATACTTATCGGTTTGTTCGTCCTCGAAAAACAAAAAGAATCGAAAATGTACATGCAATGAACATTATGTAATAAGAAAAGTCCTTGTGCTTATCCTACTTAATATGATAAATGTATCAACATAAACTCGTTATCGGAAAGCATTGCTCGTTTTACCCCTTCTCAAATGAAAACCAAATCGATGACTTCCTCACAAATGGAATTTTTGAGGGTGTTCGCTCAATTCACTCAAGTGTGTTTTTATAAGGGACGTGTATACGCTCAAGTCAGACAATGCATGCATCTCGACAAGATTTCACAAATTAGAAACTCGAAATCACCCATTGTACATGACCGAACAAGGATCGGAAGAGGTCTTTATTTTGGGTTGTAATGTTGTCTCTTTGGTAAGGTATGGAATATTTGGATATAGTGGTTAACACACGATCAAACTTGACCAATAATGCACAAAACCCTAACTTCTAGAGCCCGAAGCTTATGATCGCTTCTCCCTTCCCAAATTACCAAAGTTTCAATCGAAACCCTTTCATTCGTACTCACTCTTTCCCGACTTGTATTTCACAACACTTAGAATCTTTTGAACTCGCTTCTTTTTAATAAACTTAGCCTTAAAATTAGGCTTTTCACTTGAACGCACGCTTTATCACTTTTCGTGATTTGTGTTGGAGTATTATTCTCTTTTTTTTTTTTTTTTGTATAAGCAACTCAAAACCCATAACCCAAAATTGATTTCCCTCACATTTCTAGTCAACTAACAACATAATCTCTCACCTAACAATATATGAATACATAAGAGCTAAAATCGAGCTCGGCTAACAAGAAACGCGGTATAAGCTCAAGGGGGCTCATTTGGGATATTTAAGTAGCTTATATATTTGGATATGACCAAAATAAGGGTGAAATATGTGCCTAGAGGTCATTTCCAAATTCAATCATGTACGAGCGAAATCAAGCCACCTCAATGAAATTTCCATAAAAAATGCAAGCAAAACCGATAATTCACACAAGGCTACTTACTAGTTTGCACCGGGTTTCGGAAACAAAATCAAAAAAGCTTATAGAACTTTGCAATCTTTCACGAGTAAATGTTGATTATATATATATAGGCGGGTTTTGGACGAAGCACAAAAATTCAACTCCTTACACAAGAGGGCATAAACATGTAAAAACCCGACAAGTAAACTATTCAAACTTCCAAGTATATGGTGATTTCTCAACAATGTAATAAAGACACAAAAGACACAAAAATGACTCAACCATATAAATGCGCAATTAGTAAGCGTCACTTCGCCAGGGCTCGAGTTAAGAAAGACAAACAATGCTTTGTGACACCCGGACCCATTCGGGGTGGGGTTCGTATATTGACCACCAACGTACCCATTCGGACTAAAGCCTCCATTATACATGTTCATGCACTGATTGGGAGCAATATAACCACCATATGGCCCGGATGTCGGATTATGCATATTCGGGAAGTGATTCGGAGCACCATATCCTTCATACGGACCATTCGTACCTGAGGAGCCGTTAAACCCGACATGGTTTGCACCATGCCCTGCCATGTCGTGTTGTTCATAGCCGATTCCACCATTGGCAATGTGGTTTGCACCATGCCCTCCCACATTGCCAAATCCATTATACACCCCATTCCAAACATGGTTTGCACCATGCCCTCCCATATTGGGAATGTATTCACTATAGCCACAAGTACCTAACATACTTAGCAAAAACGTCAAATACAAAATAAAGCTAGAAACACAAAGAAAATACCAGAAAATCGAAAGCCTTGACCAAGCCGAGTCGCGACGGCGCCATTTTGAAAGAGTGGTTTTAGTGGTGTATAGGGTTCATTGGCTCGGTATTATCGGAATTCGATTCGTTTGCAAGGTTTCAATGTGTTTGTAGCTTGGGACAATGAGAAATTAAACAAAAAACTATAAAAAAAAAAAACTAAGTAACCTAATGAAACATGTAAATAAATAACTAGGAAATGAAATTGCAAGTTGGTCGAATGCCTCGAGCGTGTGCCGAAATTGAAAGTGCAAAACAATAATGAAAATAATCAAGTACAAGCAAAGTTTCACCAAGTACAAGCATGAAATCTCAAAGTACAACCATGCATGCATGATCATAAAATCCTAAACAATGAAAATTAACACAAATTGAAAGCATCAATGGAAAAAGGGAGAAAAGTTGACGTCAAAGTTTAAAACTTTACGTAAAACAACAAGACACGAAGAGTAGATCTAGGATTTAACATAAAATCATGCATGAAAATAAAAACCAAAATAAAGCATGTGAAAAACTCAAAATAAAGATGATCTGAGACTCGATCTATGATATTGGTATGTCACTCATCTAGATTCCATGGACGATTTACAAGACCTAACAAGGAATCTATCAGCTAAGGGAAAATGCATAAATTGAAGACAAAGCATGAAATTGAAGAAAAGCATGAAGTTAAAGAAAGCTTACTTGAGTTAGAAAAATAATCCAAAAGCTTACATGAAATTGCAAGAAAATTAAAATTCAAGGGTGTACTTGAATTCTTCTTAAGCTTACAAACCCAAGGAAATGCTTGAATTTAAATCTAGAGAGAGAAATTAAGTCCCAAACCCAAGCATGGGTTGGGAGGAGGTTTTTTTTTTTTTAACAAAATGAGAGTAAGGTTCTATTTATAGTAGGTTAAATTGGGTTTAAATGGGCCAAATTAGCCAAAAAGGCTTGAAATTCTCGGGTTTGACCAAAATTGACCCGTACATGGCTAGGCAGGTTGCTGGGCGCTGGGCAGCTGGGATGGGCCTGGTGCGCTGGGCGCCGGGATGGACATGAGTTTAGGAATGATGTTGGGCGCAAGGTTGGGCGACGCTGGGCGCAGGGACGGGCGATGCTGGGCGCTGGCGGGCGCAACTTTGGGCAGGCACTGGGCGAGAGCAGGGCGCCATGCGCGCGCGTGACTTGGTGCAGGCGTCGGGAGCTGTCGGCTGGCGTGCAGGCGCTGCCGAGTGCGTGCGGGCGCTGTGCATGTTGCGCGCGCGGGGGAGTGCTAACAGCTGCCTGGGCGTGGAAATCGTGCCCTTTCTTGTGTCAAGGCTAGGCGTGGATTTGGGCAAGGAAACGGGCAAGGCTAGGCCACCATTCCAAATTGTTAGCCATTTTGGAGCTTACTCTTGACACCGATTTGGGCATGCAAATGGGCAAGGCTGGGCTTGAGTTTTGGCCTCCATGCCTTAGCTTGAATTCAAATTATTAAGCCACCTCTTAAATGAGAATTTTGAATATCAAGACCCAAGAATTACACCAAACCTCCAACTAATTAAAACCATTTAACCCAATTAAATATAAAAATTAACAAGAAACACAAAAAACAACAAAACAAGAAAACAAATGAATAACCTAACGAAATTCGATTAAAAAGTACTAAAATCAACATAAAACTCTAATTAAGAACACGAGAAAAATATCACAATTACATGCAAAACAACAAGCAATTCTACAAAGACCATTGGAAGTCATCGAATCAGCATATCCTGCACCTCCGCGAAGAAGTGTTAGATCTTCGCGATTAGGCGGACCGCTTGTTCAAAGTGAATGAGGCCCTAGCTGCCAATGCAAGAGCTGAAGCTCATCGTGCTGACATGTACTACCTCAAATTAAGTGAGATGGATCATGAGCTGTGGAGGTTCAAAGACACTCGACGTCGCCCTTCTAATTGATTATTTCAAGTACCTTAATTGATTCTCCGTGTTTGGCTCGAGCTTTTTGCTCTTTTGTCTATGTAATAAAGAGTATACCTTTTTCACGTCTAGCCTTAATAAAGAACAGCCACACTAATAGACGTTTATCTATGTTTTCATCTACTTTGAGTTTGTGTTTGGGCATCCGCTGTATTAGTTTGAGTGACATCTGTCACTTTGCAAACCCCGAGCATCCGCTCGACCCATCGCCATGTCGGATTTTAAAATGACATCTGCCATCTTGAAAATCCTGAGCATCTGTTCGATAATTTGCGATCCACGAGGTTTTGTCAACATACATTTGATCTACTCGTGATAAATCTAAATTAAATCCGCTTTAAGAGATCTACCTAAATAGATGCAGGAAACCTTTTCTTATTCAAAATAAGCTTTTAAGTTGGCTACATTCGTGGCCTTGGTTCCCTCCTTCCGTCCATATCTTGTAACTCATAGCCACCCCCTACCAATACTCCTGCCACCTTGAAAGGTCCTTCCCAATTGGCCCCTAGCTTTCCCAAGTTCTTGGTTAAGCCTACCATTCTCAATACCAAGTCACCGACCTGGAAGCTCCTCTTCACCACTCTATTGTTGTAAGCTGTCCTCATCCTTCCTCTCATTTCCTCCATCCGGAGAAAAGCTATTTCTCTCTTATCTGCTACCAGATCTAGGGAGTCCCGTATCATCATTTCATTCTGCTCCTTGTCAGACGCAAGTATTCTGTGAGTTTCAGCGTAGACCTCTGCTGGTATGATGGCATCCAAATCATACACCAAGCTGAACGAGCTCTCCCTAGTAGCCTCTTTTGTGTTAGTGTAATAAGCCCACAAACTGAGTGAAGCTCTTCGACCCATCTCCCTCCGACTTTATTTAGACGAGTCTTTATTCCCCGAGCCATGATCTTATTAGTGGCTTCTACCTGCCCGCTAGCTTGTGGATGATACACTGAAGTGAAACATTGCTTGATCTTCATCTTACTGCACCACTCTCTTAAGCCATTCCCAGCAAACTGGGTTCCATTATCTAACACAGTATGTGAGGTACTCCGAAATGGCATACTATGTTCTTCCACAGACACTTTAGTATAGCTTCCTCTGTGATCTTTGCCAATGGCTCAGCTTCTACCCATTTGCTGAAATAATCTACGGCCATCACCAGGAATTTCCTTTGACCCAAAGCCATAGGAAAAGCACCAGGTCCATTCCCCATTTCGCAAAAGGGCAGGCTACACTCATAGTCATGAGCTCTTTTACTGGCCTATGCATCAAAGGGGCGTGCAGTTGGGACTTCTCACACCTTTTTACCATCTTCTCTGCGTCGGCTTTCAGGTAGGGCCAATAGTATCTGGTTCTCAAGATCTTCTAGGTTAGTGTCTGGGCCCCCATATGGTTACCATAACATCCCTTATGCATTTCTCGGAGTACCTATTCACTCTCCTTTGATCCCAAGCATTTGAGTAGGGGGGCCACGAAACATCTTTTATACAACTTTCCCCCAATCAAACAAAAACGTGTGCTCTAATCTTAAGCCTTGCCGCCAAGTTTCGATCCTTAGGCATGGTCCCCTCCTCTATGTATGCCTTTATCTCCGACTGCCAATCCCCCATCTCCACTAGTTTGGTTATGGTATTTTGTATCACCTCTTCGGGCGCCATCAAGAGGGTTATTTGCCTTTCTTTACAGCCCACTACTGAGCTGGCCACTTTCGCCAAATAATCCACCCGCCCATTTTCCTGTCATGGTACCTACACCATCTCTAAGTGCTCTAGCATCTCCTGGAACTTCTTAAATTCTTCGATGTACTTTCTCATACATTCTTCCCGTACATCGAACTCGCCGCTGGTCTGGTTGTATACCAGCTATGAGTCTAAATGAACTGATATCTTTCTGTGCCCCAGCTCTATGGCCATTTGTATCCCCCAAATGCAGGCCTCATACTCCGCCTCGTTATTAGATGCTCGAAAGTTTATTCGGACAGCATATTCCATTTTGTCTCCTTCCGGGATAATCAAAACTATTCCCACCCCGCAACCTGCGTTTCCTGCGGATCCATTGACAAAAATTCTCCAACGTCCCCCTGTCTCTTGGGTTCATGTCATCTCTTGCGTAAATTCCACTAAATCTTGAGCCTTAATAGCTACCCGAATTTGGAATTCTATCTCGAATTCCCTCATCTCAACTACCCACTTGATGAGCCTTCCCGACGTCTTTGGCTTTCTAAGGACTGACTTTAGTGGTAGGTTAGTTTTGAACACTATCTTGTGAGCGGAGAAATATGGTATCAAATCGTCTAGAGGTGACTACAAGGGCTAGGGCTCCTTTCTCAATTTCAGCATACCGAAGCTCTGCCCCCTTGAGCACCTTACTGACATAATATACTAGGGTTTGCTTCCTTCCTTTTTCCTTTATCAGCATCGTACTTATCGTTGATTCCCCTATAGATATATACAAGTACAAAGTCTCTCCTGGGCTAAGTTTTTTGAGTAATGACGTGGCCCAGGTAAACCTTCAGTTCTTCGAAGGCCTTTTGGCACTCTGCATTCCAACTGAACCCGGGAGCCTTTAGAAAAATATTAAAAAAAGGGAGATTGCGCTCTGCTGCTCGAGAGATGAACCTGCTTAACGCTGCCAGTCGCCCTGTTAAACACTATACCTCTTTTGGTTTTCTTAGAGGGGCCATGTCCCGGATAGCTTAAATCTTCTCTGGATTAGCCTCGACTCCCCTCTCAGTTACCATATATCCCAAGAATTTACCCGACCTCACCCCAAATGCAAAATTTTTTTGGATTTAGTTTCATGCGCGATTTCCTTAGTGTGTTAAAGGTTTCTGCTAAATCGGCTACATGCGACTCCGAATTGACAGTCTTTACCAACATTTCATCTATGTACACTTCCATGTTTATTTTTATTTGCCTAGAGAACATCCTATCTACCAACCTCTGATACGTAGCTCTCGCGATCTTAAGACCAAATGGCATCACTACATAACAATAGATGCCAAAGTGTGTGATGAAACTCACTTTCTTCTGGTCCTCTTCTGCTAAATTTATCTGGTGATAGCCTTAGAAGGCATCTATCATACTCAACAATTCACACCCTGAGGTCAAGTCCACTAATTAGTCGATCCTCGCCAGAGAGTAATGGTCTTTAGGACACGCTTTGTTCAGGTACCAGAAATCCACGCACATTCTCCAATTGTCCTCTATTTTAGGAACCAGTACGACATTGGACAACCACTCAGCAATATGTGTTTTGCCTCTAGCAACTTCTATACTTCCGCTCGAATGATGACTTCCTTCTTAGATCTGAAATCCCCCTTCTTCTGCTTAATTAGCGTAAATGAGGGATTGATATTAAGTCTGTGCTCTGCCACATACGGGTCAATCTCTACCAACATTTGGTGACCAGGCAAAAACATTGGCATTGTTACATAGAAAACTAACCAATTCTTTCAAGATCTCTAGAGATAGAGTGGTTCCCACTCTCATAATATACCTCTTCCGGGATTAGCTCCACCATCATCAGCATTTCATTTGGCTCCACATGTTCCGTTGATTCTTCTTATGATTTAGGGACCTCCAAGGTGTCTCCTTTGTCAGGTATGTCTTTCCTTATTCCTTGCTTGACACTCTGCACATATAATTTCCGTAAAGTGTATTGGTCACCGTCGACCTCTCCGACCTCACCTCTCACTGGAAACTTCACCTTCATATGATATGAAGAAACCACTGCTTGGAAAGTGATGGTCTTCCTAACATGGCATTATACGCTGAAGGTGTATCCACCACCAAAAAATGGATCATCTTGGTTTTCCGACAGGGTGCCTCACCCAAAGAGACAAGAAGCACTATCATTCCTAGAGGTTGTATGGCCCCCCCTGCAAAACCAACTAAGGAGGTTTCCACCAATTCCAACTTCTCCTTGAGGTCCATTCATTCATAGCAGTCCAGGAACAAGATGTCTACTAAGCTTCCTGTATCGACAAATATACGTCCTACTTCGTAGTTAGCTATCATTGCCCTGATGACCAAGGCATGTACATGAGGCCTCAGTATCTCCCCCACATCTTGAGGCCCGAAGTGTATGATTGGGACATTTGCTACTTGCCCGATCTCGAGTCCCCTCTTCCTTTCTGGGTCAGCTGCTCTGACATAACCCTTTCTCAATCTGTTTTAGTCACCATCTCCCGGTCTTCCCATAATCATGTTAATTACCCACCTCTTCGGAGGGTTATGCTCATTTTCTTCAGCTCTTGTCTCTAGATTACGCTATGGTGAAGGGTGTCTCCCGCCCTTCTAGTAACTCGCTTTGATCTTGTTTCGTTCCATGAAAACAAACTCCTTCAAATGTCCCACCTGAATAAGTCTCTCTATTCCATCCATCGGGTGGGTACATTGCTCTGTTATGTGTCCGTAATTATTTTGAAAATGATAAAATTTATCAGACTTATCTCTTCTAGGGTCACCGAATATGTGCGCAGCCACTTCAGATCGGGTCTGCATTCAATTGACACAAAGACCTTGTCTTGTGGTAGTGACAAAGGTGTGTATCGATCCAACCGTGATCTGCTGATTACTAGTTTGGGTTTAACCTTTTTGCCCGACCCCGATTTCCCCTTTATCTCTTCGCCTGTCAACCTCTTCCTTCACCTGGAAAGCTTCCTCCAGGTTACCGAATCTCTCAGCACGAGCCAAGAGATCCCCAAAACTCCTTGGGGGCTTTACTACCAAGTATTGGAAGAAATCACCCTTCTTCAGAACTTGGGCTAATGCATTCATCAGCGTTTCCTCTGAGGATGACGGGACCTCTAATTTGTCTATAGTAAAACATTTCACGTAAGCTTTCAAGCTTTCTCGTTCTCTTTGCAGGATACTGAATAACTCTAATGTTATTTTCTGGTATTTCCTAC
This sequence comes from Phtheirospermum japonicum, assembly GCA_014905375.1. Classification (NCBI taxonomy): domain Eukaryota; kingdom Viridiplantae; phylum Streptophyta; class Magnoliopsida; order Lamiales; family Orobanchaceae; genus Phtheirospermum; species Phtheirospermum japonicum. The sequence goes on along the minus strand of BMAC01000001.1, from coordinate 6,083,777 downwards.
AGCTAGAAAATTGGTGCAGGAATGAAGCACTGAACTCGTCGAAATTGTGGAACGATCGCGGTAGCATCTGACTAAACCATAGTTTTGCCGATTTGGTGAAGGTAGTGGGGAAGACCCTACACATCACCGCGTTCGAGAACCGCAATACCATAGCAGAATTTTTGAACCTACATAAGTGATCTAGTGGATCTATGGTTCCATCATAGTCAAACCCCATCGACTGATAACCCGTGGGAAATTCGTCTCTTAAAACCTACTCTAAAAATGGGGTCGCCCACCGAACACTCCCCGAAGGAGCATGAGCTGTTAAATTCCTCTTCAACTCTTGCACCTCCTTGTTCAAACCCTCCACAACTTTTGGTAAATCCGAGGCGTTCTTGCTTAAGGTATCATATGTCGATACGGCCGTGCTTTTGTCATTTGCTGCCCTCGACGTGTGGGTTGGCTTGCTGGCAACTCCTCTTGTCAAGTAGACAATTTGTGGCAGTACTGATGGCGGTGGACCCATGTTAGCCATTGTCTTGTCCACTGCTTCCTCCACATCTCTTGCTATGGTATCGAAAAGCTTCGAGGAACAGCAGTCCCCATGGGCCTGTTCCTCCCATTGGCAAAAATCCTAGTCCTAGAGATGGATTGGGCACTGGGTCAACAGGCCTTGCGGTCGCCTCTTGAGAGACACCTGGCCCTTCCATAGCTATACCCGACGTGTTATTTGTCGGGGTTTTGTTCACGTCATTGGCAAGATTTCGCCGCACCTCCTCCATATCCACTATCGAGCCCTCTTCTTAGATCTGGGTCTAAAGAGGTTCTCACAGACGGCGCCAATTGTTTTACAGGGTTAAATAAGAATAACCTGATGACCTAATACTCCAGAATGATGAGACCTGATCCCTTTGGCTGGTAGGACCTGCGCCCAAAAACAAACGTCAAACAGGGATTTTAAGGGTTTTCTGGCGAACCCCCTCTGATGCTTAAGTTATTTTTTGGAGAGAATTGGGCAGAGTAAGGACTTGATTAGAAAAGAACTACCTTGAATTAGTTTTGTACTTAACAATATATAGGTTTACTTTCTTTAGGGTTTTCGCAAAATCAGGGTCGTTATGCTACGTCATCCTATAGGATCTTTGCCTGTTGCTCTTCCCTGAGCCTAAACCTTGAGCTATTTTAGGTAATAGATGCCTGGTCCCGAACCCAGGTACAAAACCTTGACATTAGTTCTAAAGCATCTTCGGGTCAGCTCCCAGCCAATATTTTGCTTATCCCGATCTCCAAGCTGTACCTAAGGTCTGAGGGTTGCCCCGACCCAAAAGAGTAGTTTCGAGCTCTTTATCATGCCCCGAGCTGGAATTGGCACCTGCCTTTTTTATCCCGAAACAATAATGCATCAACAAAAGGAATATTAATGTTGATTTCTCGAAAAATATCAAGAATCTATGAAAATTGTTCATCCAGTTTTACAAAGAAAGTAGAAATAGATTTTAGATTCACAGCCCCTTTTTCAATATCCACTTCAACAATGTCCTCCTCAGCATCTTTATCCGCATCCTTCGTATATGTTCAGGATCAAGGTTTGGAATCTATGGGCCTTTATACTCCTTTCCATTCCTCAAATGATCGCATTCACTTGCTCTTTAGAGTTTACTTCCGTATTTCTTAATAATTTCCCTTTCTTATGTTGGTTTTTGATAATGATAGCCAACTGAGAAATTTGAGTTTCAAGCAACTTCATGTGGGTCCCAACTGACCCACCCACTTAAGCTAAACTTGCTTCGATCATATTCATCCTTATTTCGCCTTTCTTGAAACAAGCTTTTGTTTCACCCATAAATGAGGTGAACATATCTTCCATGCTCAACTTCTTTCCCTTGATGATTACCCCATTAGTAACCGAAAATCCTAGTGGTATTTGGAGTGAATTGTTTAGATTAGCATATGAGAAGTTCGGTGATGAAACAACATGTCCGTTTGAAATCATACTTAGAACTCCAAATGTTTAAGAGGTTTATACAACTTAAAAGATTTGATCAGAGGTTTTACAAATCATCATTAATCTCAAATCTCTAGATATTATTGATTAAAGTGTTTCATGTTTGAAACCCTATTGATAAATCTCGTCTCTTGAATTATAATTATTCAAGCTAGTAGTTTTGAAAGGTTGCCAATCAATCGAAACACAAGCAATTATTTATCACTCATGATCAAGAAACTAAAACACAAAAATAGCAAAAGGATTATACTTGAATTGAAACAAATATCATAACATTATTCAATCATTGTTGTTCCAAACCCTAGAATAAAGAAACTTAGCCATACATATTCAATAAGTCAATCACACAATTCATTAAACACATTATAGACATAATGAAAAGTAATGGTAGAAATAACCAAATGGTTGATATCAATCCGTGATTTTAGTTATTTCTCACTTACAAACTCTATGATTCTTTTCAAAAGAAAATCAAAACTGGACTATGCTGGATGATAATATGATAACATGATGTTTTCTCCTTAAGGATTGATGTATTTGGACCTCTTCTTGTTGCCCTTTTATAGCCAAATTCAAATCCCAACCATTAAATTCAAGATCGTAATATTTTATAAAGCCTTTGGGTCATTATCGACCGATAACCTAGTTGATAACACTTGTCGTGAAACCTAGGCTATCGATTGATACTCTGGTCGATAGTGGTCTTTTGGCCTCCTTTGGTCCATTGGGCTCGTGGTCTTGCTTGGTCCAGTGTTCTCCTTTCTTCCTTAACTCTGGTCCAAATATTCATTATTATCATCTTTAAGCCCATATAAGCTCCAAAATCCTTGAAAAACAACAATAATGTACCAAACACGTGATAACGCCCAAATAATATAAAATTAAGTTAAAAGATATTATATATGCACAAGCAATAATTGAAACCTAACTAAATAAGTCCCAAAATTGTATTTATCAAACTCTCCCAAACTAAAGGGTTTATTCATCCTCGAAGAAAAAATATAGAGAAAATATAGATATAACATGAGTATGGACATGGAAAATGGTGATGATGTCTTTTTCTTTAGAAGTATCGTGTTTCAATATATAAACACAACATCAAGAACTTGGTCAAAACAGCTTTAATACCATTATTTCTTATTTTCAAATATCAAATCCTTACCTAGTAAGTGTTTCACTCATAACACAAGTATTTGATTAGGACATGTATACGCTCGATATCAAATCAATACATGCACTCTAACATAAGCTTTTAAATTATTTACCTCTCCATTGTTTGGTGTGTATGAAATGACAAGAATCAAATAGGACTTTTATTAAAGTTGTAGTGTAGGCTCTTTGCTTAGGTATGTAATATTTGGATAAAAGTTACTATAGTGTGAACTAATGCACAAAAAACCACCATTACCCTTAATTAAATATTATGATTCACCTTAACCCGATAGCCCAAAGAAATTATAGAGCAAACCTATATGACAAAGTCTCTCAACCAAACCTAAGACTACTAATTTTCATTTACTTGAAGCTTTTGAAATTGCTCCTTTATTTACTAAGGCTTTTTTTCACATAACTCCCTACACCTAACATCAGTCAACTTAGTTCAATCATAAATATTAAACTCTCAAATTCCTCACAAAAATCAAAGACTTTTAAAAAAGACTTCAAGAGCATGTATTAAGCTCATGACTATCAAGGAAATGGAAATAAAATGTCAAATGGGACTAACTAGGGATAATTTTATCTATAGTAGTCTATATATGTACAAGGTTAGAATCGAGTTTTCAAAAATTGCCTAAATCATTTTCAAGTCAGTTCTTACACTTGAAACCTCGAGACAAAACCAAATCAAGTTCTAAAGAGATGCACACATGACCGTTAATTCAATCAAGAAAGAAAATGATTATTTTTATGATTTATCAGTCAAAAAGTCCAAATCTCATTTATTTCACAAACAAGAAAATAAAGAGTTTTTAGTTAGGGTGTAACAACCTTGTTCAAGAATGTATTTTTTATACATATAAGTTTCTCATTAATCAACTCATCCTTAGCACATCATAAACACAATCACAAAAGAGGTCTATACAAATGAGATTCCATCAAAATAATATCAAATATTATTACAGACCCATAATCATCCACACTTTTATTTCTAAATCTAAAAGGCAATTAAACGTGCAAACAAGAGAAAAATAAGAAACATGAAAATTAATTTGAAAAATAATTAATGCAATCCTATATGAAATGAAGAAATGTAATGTACAAGACCAAAGTAAGCCATAATCCATTCCCACCCACCACCACTGCTACTAAGTAGTAATAAGTTTGAAAGTGAGTGAGTGGCTTACTTTAACTGAGTCACAAAGATCAAGTCGAGTTGGGTCTAACGGCATAGTCATTCTGAGCGATGTAGAAGTTGTCCATTCGCCTCACCATCCGCATCATTCTTCATATATCCTGCCGCATCTCAACTTGATTTTCATGAACCTCACCTACTTGCTCTTCCAACCTATCAATCTAGCTGGAAGCATGCTCGTCCCTATATCGGCTTCGTGAGAGTCCAGCCTCATTGTCATTGGCTCACGAGCCTCTAAAAGCTCGTATAAATGCCTGATACTCTTGCGAGTCAAGGTCTAATTCAATTTTTCCCAGAGATTTCTGGGTGAGGTGAGTTCTAGATTGGGGAGTGGGAAATTATTGTTAACCCGTTGTTGGAACAAAACCTGATCACGATGAGGAATAATCATTATTTCTATACACAAGTGCTCGATGCTCCCAGGAGCGATATCCCATTCTGGAAGGCTACTGATTCCTAGCGATTCGATGATGGGCATTATCATGCCACCAATCCAAATAGGCCCCTACCTATTATTTGATTATTGGACAAATTATTCAATAATATCCCATGTGATATTAAATGTCGTTCCCAATAGCATACACCCTAATGCCAAGAGTTCTTGTTCTTGCATTCCTCGTGACATTCAAGCATCATTGATAATATTACCCTTTTAATATGTTAGAACACCGATTTCGAGTCTCCAAGGCTTTTGACTTTTGAATATTATACTCTTAGCCTCATTCCCCCTCTCTCTTTGTAATGTTGGAGTAAAATTCATCCCGGCTGAAGTTCATTGGTCAAAATTCACAAAACCCTCCTCCTGTAAGGTTGAAGATGTTTGTAATCTTGGCCAATGTGGGGTTTTAGTTGGTGTTCCCCAATCGGAAGGAGATCACTATCGGATCTCTGAATGCCCTTGACCTTTTGAACTCAAGGGTGCTCAAAAATTCCAACGTTATCCTAGAGTACATTGGCCATCTTTAATTCATGAGCCCCTCGTTCCACCCAATCCAACTGAAGATTTGGTTCACATATTCAGTTCTGAGTGCTTTCATGCACTCGGAGTTAGCATACTTCATTGCTCAGACTCTTAACAATCTAAGCCAATCCCATTTCTTTCGTCTTTCAAGAGAGGGTAAGTGAATATCAATTTATACCGATTGGTTGTCGAGTTTAGAATATACTCATCTTCTTATTCAGATGAGTGTTGAGGAGTTGATGGTGTTTAGGGGTCAGTTCCCGTACTTGGGGACATTGGGAGGGATTACCTTCTCATCTGCTCCTTGCTTATCGTGAAGCCATATCCTTGTTATTAGACTTGTAATGATGAAGTGAGGTTTTCTTGGTGTGGTTTGTGTTTAATACAAAATTTAGTTGAGAATTGAAGGGAAAATGAAGATTTTTGCTAAAGGGAGGGGTTTTGTGTGCTTGGGAGTAGAGAAATTTTTGTTTTTCTAAGTTTATACTCATCTGTAGCTCGATATCGACCTTGCTATGATAGTCGGGTCAATAACGGTTGCCTTTGAAATAGACACCCAGTAGCAATCAGTTTAGAAGTCGATACATGGGTTGATAGTTCTTGCTTTAAAAACATCACCAAGTAGCGACCTGGTTAGCGGTTGTTATCCAGGTCGATAGTTGGGTAAAAAACTTGATTTTTCTTTTTCCTTTTTAGAAATCTACCTATTTACCTTTCAATATTAGGTTACCTCCCAACAAGTTCTTTCTGTTTTCATATTTTAGCTAACATTCTCTTTCTTCAAGAGATGGGTATTCCGAATGGTGATGCCGTCACCAACTCATCCTTATCCTTCAATTTATCATCTACATTTTCTCATGCTTTCTGCATACCAACAATTTTCATATCATTAGAACAAGAATTAAGGGAGTTATGAAAAGAATAATTAGATGGTGTAATCAAGTCATATTCAACATTAACGTCAAGATTATATATCCTCTTACACCCTTTGATTCGATGCACATTATCACATAAATTCAGAGAATTATATTTTTAGAATTGTATGATCATCATTGATACACAATGTGAGTTCTACCTTCTCAACATCAATAAGTGCTTGGGTCATTCCTAAGAATGGTCATCACAATATCAATGGAATGTTATTATCTTCCTCCATATCTAACATGACAAAGTCTACGAGAAATTAATAGTCATTGACTTTCACCAATACATCATCGATTGTGCCCTTGGGGTATGTCAAGGTTCGATCAGCTATTTAGATAATGATATTCATTGGATTGATGCTTCAAGTCTCAAATTTCTTGAACATTGATAATGTAATGAGGTTTATTCTTACACCGAGATCACATAAAGCGGTGGTCAATAAACTTCACCCGGTTGTGCACAAAATCTTGAAACTCTCGGGATCCTTGCATTTGAGAAGCAACTTCTTTTGGATAAACACACTACACTCCTCCTTAAGGATCAAGGTCTCATAGTCTTCAAGTCTCTTCTTATTACTTATCACCTCCTTCAAGAACCTCCCCTAGTTTTGCATCTGCACCAAAGCATCAACAAATGGTATGTTTATATGGATTCTTCGAAAAAATATCTAAAAACTTAGAAAATTGCTCATTCAATTTTCTCAATTTAGTTCTTTGTGGAAATGGTAATGAATTGGAAATATTAAGGGGAATAGAGGTAAATTTTGGCTTCTCATCTCCTTTTTTTAATTTCTTCTTCAACGGTATTCTCCTCGGAATCCCCTTCCACTTCTTTCGTAAGTTCTTATTCAATTTCTGACATCTTCGGTCTTTCATAACGCGATCCACTCCTCAAATGAATTTTATTCACTTGTTCTTTTGGGTTCACCTCCGTGTTTCTAGGAAATTACCCCTTCTTGTGTTGGTTTCCAATAATGATAGCCAACTACGAAATTTGAGTCTTGAGTGCCTTCATGTTGTCTCAACTGACCCATTCATTTGAGCGATATTTTCATTCATTTGGTCCATCCTTGCTTCATCTTTCTCGAACTGAGACTTCGTTTCACGCATAATTGCCGTGAACATGTCTTCAATACTTAGCTTATTGTTCTAGTTGATTACTCCACATGTCACTGAAAAAAACTGGTGGTGGTTAAAGTGCATTGCTAATATTGACATAAGAGAAAATTGGATGATTTTACATTCCCGGATGTTATTGATTTCTGTCTTGGTTGCCTCTATAATTATTGTTGAAGTTTTCTTTGTTTGACAAAATTTATTTCTTTAAACCCTTCGTGCATGACAATTCGTCGCTTCTAATTGTTGTGTCATAGAAGTCATTAAGTCATTCACACCCACCATGGAGACTTTCTTCATTATTGATCATTCTATCAGCCATTGATAACTATTGGCCGCTATCTCTTCAAGAATGGTCATCGCTTCGTTGGTACTTTCTGCTAGCAAAGCACATCCGGATGAAGCATCTACCATAACTTTTGTGTGACCTCTCAACCCATTGTAGAAGTAGCATATTTGTTGATCTTCATAAAAATCGTGTTGAGGGCACTTTTTTAATAGGTATGATTTTTTCTGCCCCCCAATGTATGCAGTTTTTTACATCTTACCCACCGAAGTATTTTTTGTTCCACTTTACTCCCTGATTTACATTAATTTTCGACGTTGCCCCCTAAACTTTATGACATCATAGTAATTAGTAATATAATTAAAAACATATTATTAAAAAATTATCTTATTAAAAAGATATAAAATTTATATATATATGTGTGTGTGTGTGTATATATATATATATATATATATATATATATATATATATATATGAAATCGTGATATGATACCATAGTAATTAGTAATATAATTAAAAATATATTATTAAAAAATTATCTTATAATATAATTATAATTGCACTTGGACGCAAATATTAAACTATTTTTGTACTTTTTCTCTATGTAATATGGTAATTCAATCTTATATAATAATGTACTCGTGATTAATATAGTATTTTAATCATACTTTTTATACAAATATTAATATTGAATGATAGTTTTATTTTTCGTATCATAATATTATAATGCATATACGAAGTATACCTTTATTTTATTTTGTTTAATCATAATATATAATATAATATTATTATGTTACTTAGCCTAATAGTTTACATAATACTTAGTCGTGTGTTTTATATTTAATAATATAAAAGATGTATTGACAATATTTATATTTAGAAAATAATAAACATTAATTGAAAATTTTATGGGTTTTTTTTGTTTTTTTTAATTGTAATAGTATTGAGAACATTGTGTGTGTATGAGTATAAGATAAAAATTATATAGCTTTTTCAAATATAAAATTTTAAGAGAAAAATAATTTATTTATATTATTTCAATTTGCCCCCTAAACTTTATGATTTTTTGCACTTTACCCTCCAAACTATAAAATTCTTGCACTTTGCCCCCCAGCTGTCCGTCGATAGAATCTAGAAGGAATATTCCACCAGAAATAAAGTTTAGGGGCAACGTCAAAAATTACATCAGGGAAAAAAGTGGATGTTCGTTGAGTTTTCGTGGTGTTGAAATAAATCAACGGGTTCATGGCTTGGGTTTATCGGAAATCGATTCAATTGCAAGTTTCAAGGTGTTTCAAACTTGGAAAATAAAAGAAAAATAAAAATAAAGCAATTAAAATAGCTAAACTAAGCTAGAAATTGAAATAACAAGTTGGTCGGATGCCTTCAATGAAAATGCAAGCAAAATCGAAACTTTAGCAAAAACAAGCAATGTTTCACCAAGTACAAGCATGCATGCACAAGGTACAACTATGCATAAAATCCTAAATAATGCAAATTAGCAAAAATTGAAAGCATGAATGGAAAGAGCAATGGAAATTAACAAGAAAGTTTGAAACTTTAAGAAAAACAACAAGAAACAAAGCCTAGATCTAGGATTAAGCATGAAACAAAGCATAAAAATAAAATTGCAAATAAAACATGTGAAAAACTCAAAATCAAGACGATCCAAGAGCCGATCTATGATCTAGATGTGTCACTCATCTACATTCCATAGCCAATTCATATGTTTTATCATGAATTCAAGGTGCTAAGGCTAAAAGCGTGAAATGAAGAAAAATGCATGAAACATGTAAAATAACATGAAATTAAACGATCTAGGCCTCAATCTATGATCTAATTGTGTCACTCAACTAGATTCCATGGATGATTCACAAGATCAAGCACAAATTTTAATACCTAAGGCAAAAAGCATAAAACAAATGAAGAACAAAGCATGAAATTAAAAGAAAGCTTACTAGAATTAAAGAGAGAATCCAAAAGCTTGATTGAAATTGAAAGAAATTAAAGATCCAAGGGAGTACTTGAATCCTTCTTGATCTTACAAACCCAAGGCAAAGCTTGAAAATTAAATCTAGAGAGAGAAATTAAGTCCCAAACCCAAGCTTGGGTTGGAAGGAGGTGTTTTACAAAATGAAAGAGAGGTTCTATTTATACAAGTTAATTAGGGGTAAATGGGTCAATTATGACATATGAGCTTGGATTTCCATGCATTGACCAAATTTGACCCAAAATGGTCAAAATAGACCATTTGGGTCGAGTTGGGCTCGATTGGCTTGGCAAAATTGCAAGGTGGCTCGGAAATGGGCGAGATGGCTCGGCGCTGGGCAGGCTGGCTCGGTCGCTGTCGGCAGGCATGGGCGGACATGTGCGGGCATGGCCGAGCGCTCTCGGCAGGCATGGTCGGCAGGCGCGCGCAGTCGATCGACTGGCTCGGCAGTCGATCGACTGCTCTCGGCAGGATGGCCACTCTCTGGAATTCAGTCGAGCCGACCGCTCGGCAGTCGATCGACAGCGCTCGGCAGTCATGTGCGGACACTGCTCGGCAGCTCTCGGCAGCGTCGGCAGGCGTGGGCGGACACTGCTCGGCAGCTCTCGGCAAGTGTGGGCGGACACTGGGTAACCCAGTGTCATATCACGTACCCAGTGTCAGCCATATTTCTTCAATTCGAGCCCCGATTCCGCTAAAACTCCAATCGTAAGCCCATGCTCGACCATATACAGACTAGAATACTTCAAAACACCTAATTTAAATATAAAATTAATTAATTAAGATTAAAATAACCATATTAAGTAGAAAATCAATAAGAAACACGAAAAACATCAAAACGAGAAAACACACGAAAAAACTAACAAAACTCGACTCAAAAACTACTAAAATTAACATAAAATCCTAATTAAAAACACGAGACAAACACCACAATTACATGCAAAACAGTGGAACAAAAAATACTTCGGGGGGCAATGTGTAAAAAACTACATACACTGGGGGGCAGAAAAGATTATCCCTTTTTAATAACTCCCTAAATTGTCCCCACGCTTCGTGTAATTGTTCTCCATCTAATTAGCAAAATTGTGTAATCTCAATTTTGGATTTCAAGGTTTTGCTTGGTGGATAAATTTGAGTAAAGACTTTCGACACATCTTGTTCTATGTGTCAATGAATTCAAAGCCAAGTGTGTTGTACTAAAACTTTGCTTTATCCCTTAATGAAAAAGGGAATGAGCGTAGTCTTATTGCATCTTCCAAGACTCCATTCAACTTGATGGTCCTGCATATCACCAAGAATTTGCCATGCGCATTTGGGTTATATGTGGCACTTCCTCCAAATTTGTTTTATTGAACCATTGCTATCTACCCCATCTTCAACTCAAAGTTGTTAGCTTGAATTGCTGGGTCTTTACTCCTTGTGAGCTAGGTTAGCAAAGGAGTTGGTTCTGCATTTTGTTGAGGTTATGCTTGTTGTTGCATTTGTGCATTCAACGCTTGTATTTGTTGTTGAATTTGATATATTTGGATATTGATATTGTATAGATTCACATCAGTCTTGCTTCTAACTCATTTGGGCTTGTTTCACCTACAAGTCACCTCGACCTCTAGGTCGATGGGTTCCAAAGGTTTCTCTTTAGAAAGTGTACGCATGCATCACCTGCAATTCAACCAATTTAAACTCCAATTAAAAGATAGAACGTGTTTAGAGTAATATTATTTTATCAATTATTATTATCTACTTAAAGTCAATGGTCCCCAGCAACCACCAACTACTTGATTGCTCCCTATTTTACTATGTGTTGGTTTGAGTAATAAAAAATTATTCATTCAAATACTCTACCTAAGCGCAATTATATGGTGTAGATGACGTATGAAATGATTAAGGTCGAGTCCAGTATATGGTTTAAGTTTGACGAGTAATATACTTCAAATAATGTAGTATTATCTAAATGATAGAAGATTAGTTTGGATTGTTGTTGTTACATAATACAATTAAAAACTAACAAAAACTATGAACTATGAAAAATAAAATATAATACGATTTTTGGAAATAAATCAAAATAGAGAGTATTGTGGGTTTTGGTTACACTATGATATCTCAATGTTATTCATTTTTAATCAATCAAGTATATTATGATTCAATTCACAATAACCAATCACAATAGTAGTTTAATCCTTCTCTTAAAGTGATTAAATCGTAGATTCAAAGTGTGAAACAACATGTCTTTTTGAGATCATACTTAAAACTCCAAAAGGTTTAAAAGATTTGTACGGCTTGAATGATTTGTTCAAGGTTTGTACAACTTCACTTTAATCTCAAACCTCTCGGTCTTGTTAATTAAAGTATTTTGTATTCAAAAGCCTATTGATAAATCGTATCTTTGGAATTATGAGTTATCAAGCTGAAAGGTTATAAATCAATCAAAATATAATAAACACAAGAAATTATTTATCACTCATGATCAAGAAATCAAAACACGAAAATAGCATAGGGATCATACTTGAATTAAAACAAATATCATAAAATTATCTAATCATTGTTGTTCCAAACCCTAGAATAAAGAAACTTAGCTAGACGTGTTCAACAAGTCATTCATAAAATTCATCGAACACATAATAGACATAACAAAAGGTAAGGATAGAAATAACTAAAATGGTTGGTATCGATCCGTAATTACAGTTGTTTCTCACTCTCAAACTCTATGATTATATCAAACGAATATCAAAACTAGAATATGGTGGATGATAACATGATAAGATGATGTTATATATATAAATTCCGCCCTTATATATATAAATTCAAATCTCAGCCTTTAACTTTAAGATTATAACATTTTGTAACGATTCTGAGTCGTTATCAACCTGGATATTAGTCGATAGCCTGGTCGATAACACCTGTTATGAAAACTGGCCTCCAGTAGCAACCCAACTATGGACTAATACTCAGGTTGATAGAGGGCTTCTGGCCTCCTCTATTCCAGTGGGCTCGTGGGCTTGCTATAGGCTTGGTCCAATGTTCTTCTTTCTTCCTTAAATTTTGTCTAAATCTTCATTATTATCATCTTTAAGCCTGAATAAGCTGCAAAAAAAAAAAACAACAAAAATATATCAAACATGTAATAATGCCCAAATAATATAAAATTAAGTTTAAAAACATAATATTCGCACAATAAGTACTGAAACCTAACTAAATAAGTCCCAAAATGTGCATAAAATCGTGTTTATCACCCATTGGTGTTACCAGGTTTGGTGACATCAACATCTCAAACTTGTCATTCATCGCCACTAATTGTTGAGTCACAGCAATGATTTGCTTCGTTCTCATTCACCATAGCAGTTTTTCCAATATTGAACGCTCCATCGTCCATTGATAATTATTGGACGCCATTTCTTCCAAGATATTAGTAACATCGGTGGTACTTTTTGCTAACAATGCTCCTCCTGGTGAAGCATCCACTATTACATTCATTTGCCCTCTCAAACCATTGTAGAAGTAGCAACTTGTGGATCCTCAGGAAAGCCATGTTGAGGACACTACCTCAAAATCTCTCTCATGCTTCATAAAATGGTTCTCCATGTTATTGGCGAAAGTGGGTGATCTCGCTCTTTAATATTAATGTTTTGATTTGAGGAAAGAATTTGAGTATAAATTTTGAAATGTCTTGTCCCATGTCTCAATGGTTCCAAAGCTTAGAGTGTTTTACCAAAACATTGCCTTATACCTTAATGAAAAAGGTAATAGGCAAAGTTTTATCGCATCTTCTGAAACACCGTTCATCTTGATAGTCTCGCATATCTCAAGAAATTGCGCCAAATGCACGTTTGGATCATACGTTGCAGTTCCCTCAAATTAATTTTATTGAACCATGGCAGTCAATCCCGTCTTCAACTCGAAGTTGTTGCCAGAATCACTGGCTCATTTGCTCCTCCGTGTGCTAGATTAGCATCAGGTTGGAACATGACATGAATGGTCGATTGTGTATTTTGTTGGGGAGGTACTTATCATTGGACTTGTGCTTGCAACGCCTAAACTTTCTAGAGTTGGTTGACTTGATCGTTCATGTCAATTGGATTATCCACCATCTTTCCTCTAACTCTTTTGAACTTGTTTCGTCTACAAGTTGCTTCGGTCACAGGATCAATAAACTCTAAAGGTAGTCTTTTAGAATGTGAGCGCATAAACTACTTGCAAACCAATCAATATAAACTCTAATAAAGCACAAAATGTAATAAACGTTTAAATTAAAACTGCTTTACCAATTATATTATTATTAATTTCTAATTAATTAGTCCCTGAAAATGGTGCCAAAATACTTGTTTACTTATTTTATTTTATGTATTTCTAGCTAACCGCAAGTGTATGTTGTAGATGTAGTAGACAACGAGTAAGGTTGTATTCCAAAAGTACCAATGTTTAGAACTCCACAAGTAATATAATGTACATAATTTATCTTTATTTTAACTAATATAAAAGATGGGTTTTGTTGTGGCGTTACCTGACGAACATAAAATAAATAACTAAACAAATTACTTTCAATCAATTTACCAAGAACAGTAGCAAATATCAAGAATAGCGAGTTCAAATGAGGTATGAAAATTAAGGGTTTTATGGGCACAATGAACTATCAATGTAAATCATTTTCAATAAACCAAGTATTATTTTTGATTCAATTCATTATAAATCACAATTTTAGCTCTATCCTTCTCTCGAAGTGATTAAACAGCAGATTCTAAGTATGAAACAACGTCTCCATTTGAAATTATATTTAGAACTCCAAAAGGAATAAAAGATTCATAAAACATCACTACTAATCTAAAATCTGTCGATCTTGTTGATTAAATTTTTTTGAATTCAAAACTCTATTAACAAACCTCGTCTCTCAGTTTATGATTTGTTAAAATAGATAAGCATAAGAGATTGTTAATCAATTATCCATATAATAAATTCAAGAACCAAAACTATTGAAAGGATCATACTTGATTGAAAGAAATATCAAAACATCAATCGTTCATCGTTTCCAACCCCAAGATTTTATAAGATTAGCTAGACGATTCATCAAACACATGATATTCAAAAGAAAATTTAAGAAAAGATGAAAGCGAGGGGATTATGGTGGAGTATTCGATCTTCTAGTTCCAATCATTTCTTCTCTGAATCACTTAAAACTACTTTAACTCACTCTTAAAATTGTTTTTCCTGGCTCAAAGAGATGAAGCCTGGTGTTGGATGATGTATTTGGACATCATTTAGGCTCCTTTTATAAGTTCAAGTCGAAATCCCAACATGTAAACCGTATAAGTAGCTATTTCTAGCCCGTTCGCGACTGGTATCGTGACGGCAAATGGGATCGTGAACGGTCAACGTGAAAACAGTCTCCAGTAACACATCGAGTCCCAACCGTCAAGGGAGTCGTGACTGGGTTTCTAAGGTGCGTTGACTTGTTGACTTCGTGGGCCTGCACCATTATTAGCCCAATGGACTCTTAATTATATTCAATTCAATCCTTCATCCTTTGTCTATTTGTGCTTCTTCAAGCCCAATTCATCTAAAATAACTTCAAAAATTACGTAAAAATACAAAACACGTAATAATGTCTAAATAATACAATTAAAGTAAAAGGATATTAAAAATGTTCAAACGACATTTGAAACCTAATCAAATAAATGTACGTAAAAATTGTGCTTATCAGCAATAGGGATGGCAATGGGGGGCGGGTCGGATACTATGAGAGTCGGACCCGCCCCGTCAATCTTGCGGGCCGGGTCGGGGCGACCCGTAGCGGATCACGGGTCGGATCGGGGCGACCCAGCTAAATGTTTTTTTATTTTCAATTATAAAATATTAATTATTATTAATAAAAAATCAAATATATTAATATAAAAATTAAACATAAGATTACAAAAATAATAAAAACAACAATAAACCAAAAAAATAAATTTATTATACATTTATTAGTTTATTTATCATTTATTTTATTTTATTAATGTATATTATTTAAAAAATATTATTATAAATGTATAAATGTTAAATATAATATTAAGTGTATAAAAATATAAATAATCATATAAATTATATATACATATATAATATATAAAATGTATAAATAAAATAACATTATTGTACGGGGCGGGGCGGGGCGGTTACCCGAGGGGCAGAAGTAGTACCCGGACCCGTCCCGCCGCGGGGCACGGGGCGGGGCTCCCAAAATGGCACGGACCAAGATTGTCATCCCTAATCAGTATGCAGGTTAATTTCAATATTTAAAGTTAAGATATTTTGTTTTAACTTTCAATATTAGAATTAAACTCAATTCCTTTTTTTATTCCTCCCGCTAGTTCCATTTGTAAATTGTCATTTGAATTTTAACTAGTAATTTTCAAGTTATAACTTGTATGTATGTATATTTGTAAGTTTGTATAATTGTATTGGATTTGTATTTTCTTACATAATTAACATGTTGCAGTGTTTGTATTTTTTATAAATTAATAATTGTGTTAATGTTAAGATTAGTTTGTTAAAGTCTCCTTTTTTTTTTTCAATTTCAAAATACATATTAATTACACCACTTTAAAGAATCGGCTAATCGCCGATTACAAATCAGTAATTAGAATGACCGTAATTAGTTTTTATCGAGTTTAATTTAGGTTATCCCATCGTCGGTTATTTTAACCGGCAGTTAAAAAAATCAACTTTAATCGTTTGTACACCTCTACCTCAATAACAATTAATTGATTAATTTGATGAAAAATTAGATCGTAACAAATCATTTTGCATCACAACTATATATAACCCACATGGGCATCATAGAAATTCTGTCAAAAAATATCTCAATCTACTTTCCAACGAATTGTTGCCTTTTGCAATTAATACAATATCGTCTACAGTTAAATTCTGCATAGGCCGAAGCCCGAAGGTGTGCATTGCTGAATGCTGGTACATATAGGTAGGGGTCTGAATATGCTAAGATTAATAAGAGTAATACCATAGTAGATTTATTAAATTTTACGTCAATATTATTACCTTTCATATGAGATATAGATACCCGGAATTTTAGTTTAGCGCACAATAATTTTCATTAAAACTTACACATGATAATTTTAAGTATATTTATAATTAATTAATCATCACTTCCAAAATTAATAATCGAGGTGTGGGTGTCACAAGCAAATTATATTGTACATTCAATTCTCATTTAAATATCTTGTATGTTAAATATATATGATCATTGTGATGATATACGGATGTTTAGTGCGATGAATATGAATGTTACGTGTGATAAATGTGATTGTATTATATTAATTTTATATTAAAAGAATTAATAATTGTATTTTATGTATGATAATATGGATGTTCAATGTGGTGAATATATGTATTTTGTGTGATTAATATAGATGTTATGTGTTGAGAATTTCATTCTTGGCAATTTTTTCTTTTTTGGTTGTTTGCCTTTTTTGAACTCAAAATAATTTGAGACTCTAAATTTATTTCCTAAGTGAAGTTTAGCACTTTATTTAGTTTCCTTAGTTTATGTCTAACTTGTTGATCAAGACTAGGAGTTTTGTTTATTTAACGCACAAGATCTGGACGCAAGAAGCGACATAGTTTTTACATAAGAAAACGGAGCGAGCAAGACGAGTTCTTAAGCAAGAGATCGACTTGGAGCTACGATTCAGCATAAGGAGATCTTCAAAGTTGTGTGACTAACGGAGAAGATCATCTCAAGCGTAGTGACAAGTATTTTTGTATCAAGAGCTGATGCAATTATTTTTCATATATTACTTTGCTATTTTGTAATTAATCTTGAACAACAAATAAGTAATATAATTTTCGGGTTTGTACACTCAAGTTCGTAAGCACGTTTGCTTACGGACTAAAGTTAAATTGAATTTATTTAATCTCTTTTATTCCGCTGCTGTTTTATTCGTACTCTGTTTGATGTTATTATTGGTGTTATAACATTAATCATAACATATGTTGTGTCTTGCAGTTCATAATTTACAAAATGATTGATGTTAGTTCTGGTGATAGTTAACACAAAACTTAACATCATTTTTCAAAATCATAGATTTACAAAACTACAATTGGTATCAGAGTAGGGTACTTGACATTAAGTATTTCGATCCTTGTTTTGTAGCTTCATTGACATTATGGACGCTCAGGGGAATCCGCGACCTCCTATCCTCAACGGAGAGAATTACTCTCTCTGGAAGCAGAGGATGCGGTGGCATATCAAGAATATCGACGAATATGGCAAAAGTCACGTGTCACTGATGATGATGATGGTGACACCATAATCAAGAAAGAAGAAGACTGGACGGGTGATGAAAAAGCCCTGTCAAACTGGAAATCTAAAACTATTAACACGTTGTGTGGTTATGTCGACTCGAACTACTACAAAGTGACCAAAAAGTGCGAGTCTACAAAAGATGCGTGGGACTTCCTACAAAGGGTGTGCGAAGGAACCCAGAGTATGAAGAAACCTTGTTTAAGACTGCTAATTACTACATTTGAGTCCATGAGGATGGATGAAAAAGAATCCATCATGGACTATGCATTGAGACTTTCAGACATCGCAAATGAGTGCGGAGTGGAAAATTACTCAGATCTATTTCAAAGAAGTTTAGCGTGAAGGTAGTTTCCATTGAAGAATCAAAGGATACTGATAACCTAGACTTCGATGTCTTGATTGGATCGCTCAAAACACTCGAGATGATACATCTTGGTTCCAACTCGAAAGAGAAGAATGTAGCCCTTATTTCCGATGTTAATTCCGATGATAAAAGTGAAGTTGTTGACTGGAGAGAATTGTTAGATAAAATCGAAAATACCACCATTGGAGAGGAAGAAGTGTCCTTGATCACTCAGAAGTTCAACAAACATTTGAGAAGAAGAAACAACATTGGAGGGACATTTCCAAAGTTCAAAACAGAGACACCACCTTTAAAATCTTTTGGACGAAAGCTTTTTAATTTTCAGCTCTCACCTTCCGAGTCCAAGATATCAAATTCCCCTAAACCTCTCAGTGAAGTTCAATGTCACGAGTGCAAAGGTTGGGGACACTACAAAAATGAATGTGCTAACACATTGAGGAAAAAGAACTTGATTGCAAAGGAGTATGATGAAGATGAAAGTGACTCTGACTCATCTAAGTCAGTTCCTGCGCTGTTTGCCAATGTTGTATGGGATGACGACATTCTTGTTGATAAAATCAATACCAACACCTTGTGTCTGGATGCAGAGGTTGTAGAGACGATTGACAAGTATGAGAAACTGTGCATGGAGTATGACGAACTGTTTGCCAATTGGGGAATCAAGTTCTAAAAGTGAAGGCTTTCATGATCAAGTTTGAGAAGCTAACTCATGATAAGGATGATCAATTGAATATAATTATTCATCTAGAATCAGCTCTCACAAGGAAAGACTTGGAATTAGAACGAGTAAAGGCCGATTTAAAGAAGGTTCAAGATACTCTCTCAAATCTCAACAAGGGAGCGGCAAAACTAGATGAAATTACGGGAATGACATTCCCAGAGTCCTCGAAGCACGGGATTGGCTACAAGCCTGAACAGCAACTGGAACAAGCTAACCAAAAACTGAAGATGACCAAGCGTCACAAAAAGAGAAGAAGGCAGTATGTTTGTCATCACTGTGGCGACCCTGGTCATATTCGTCCTTTCTGCTGGAAGAAAGCGGGCAAGAAAAATCAGTTTCAGAGGACAAGGTAACCTGCAGAGTCCCGTGACAGTTTCCATGTTACTAACATCAAAACCAACACCAAGGTCAAACAGGTCTGGGTGAAGAAGGATGAGATCAAGTGCGACATGATCTATACCTCTCCGAGATCTCATATTCCAGGAGCATGGTATTTTTACAGTGGATGCTCCAAACACTTGACCGGATCTGAAGACCTCCTCTCAAACATTCTTAAATTCCAAGGAGGAAAAGTGAAATATGGTGGAGGTGCAAATTGGCCAAGGAACTCTCTATGTTCCATGAATTGTAAAGCTCGAAAACGTATTACTTGTTGAAGGACTGACGACTAACTTGATCAGCATTAGTCAGTTGGGTGATGGTGGTTTCAGAGTTAAGTTCACACGAAAAAAGTGTGAAGTTTACGATGAAGGAAATGCTTGCATTCTCACTGGCCAAAGGACCTCTGACAATTGTTATCAAATTAATGGCGATGTATTCTGTAAGCTGTCTCAATTGAGCGATGCCAATGTATGGCATCAAAAGCTCGGACACGTCAACTACAAGATGTTGGAAAGGCTGGTGAAGAAAGAAGCTGTAAATGGTTTACCAAAGCTCAACACGAAAATCATTCCAGTTTGTGAAGCATGCAAAAAGGGGAATAAAGTCAGGGTGCCACACCCACATGTACAGAGCCTCACCACCTCAAATTGATTTGAACTCATGCACATGGACCTCATGGGACCACTTGAAGTGGAGAGCCTTTGAGGTAAAAGGTATGTTTTGGTAATTGTTGATGATTTTTCTAGATTTACTTGGGTTGAATTTTTAAAAGAAAATCCCAGTGTTCTAAAAATCGCTAGGCGGCCGCTAGGCGCCAGACCAGCGCCTAGTGCCTAGGGGGCCTAGGCGGGGCCTAGAATTTGAGAATAAATACCCTAATTTACAACATTACATCCAATATTTAATAGTTCAACATACTACCTGCTACACAATAAAGTATATGACAATCCAAAACTAAAAGTAATGATCACAAGTTCAAAATTATTGTTCAATTCAAAGTTCAAAACAACATAAATCCATAGCACACATTATAAAATTAAAATAACTAAATAAGGGTAAGAGTTCTCAGTCTGTTTCTGTTCTGTCCTAATTCTTGCCCCGTAACAATTGAATTGGCTTAAAAAAACTTGAAACCAAAACGACATCGTTTTGGATTAAAAAAAATGGACTAATCGCGTGGCGCCTAGGCGCCGACTTGGGCGCCAAGGGCGCCTAGGCGGTGCCGAATTCCTCCGGCGATTTTTTTGCCCAATTTTTGAAAATCGTGGGCGGTTCGAGGGCGCTGAGCGCCTAGGCGGCCGCCTAGGCCGATTTTTAGAACAATGGAAAAATCTGAGGCTTTTGAAGCTTTCAAAAAACTTGCTAAAAAGTTGTGCGTGTATTTTGGTGTGAGCATAGGTAGGATCAGGTCTTATCATGGAAAGGAATTTGAAAATGTGGCTTTTTCAAACTATTGCTCAAAGGTAGGAATAACTCATGAGTTTTCCTCTCCCATTACCCCCCAGCAGAATGGTATAGTCGAACGAAAAAATAGATCTCTTGCGGAGATGACTAGAACCATGCTTATCTCAAATGGAATTATAAAATACTTTTTGGCAGAAGCAATGAACACTGCTTGCCACACAATCAATAGGGTGTATTTAAGACCTGGGTCACATGTTACTCCCTACGAATTGTTGTTGGGCAAAAACCTAACTTAAGTTATTTTCATGTCTTTGGATGTGTTTTCTATGTACTAAATGATAGGATGCATCTTTCAAAACTGGACTCGAAAAGTGACAAATGTGTTTTCATGGGATATTCCCAGAACAGTCATGCTTACAGATTGTTTAACCTTAGAACATGTTGCATGATGGAGTCAGTCAATGTGAAATTTGATGATTTGATTAGTGGAATTAAACATGCTGAGGACAATGATCTGGTGTATGATCAGAGTCCTCAATATGTTTCGGATGATTTAGGCGATAATGCATGTACAGAAACTGAAGTTGCAGGTGGTGAAGGTTCTAGTGACATGTCACCAAACCTAACGCCACCTCATGACAAAATTGGCGACCTAACACCTGTCTTAACACCAACCCCAGAAGCTCCTGAATCAGATTCACACTCAGATGAAGATAATCCAGACAATAAAATTGACTTATATCAGAGGGATATTCCGTCAAGAATTTAGAGGAATCATCTGACATGTCAAATCATTGGAGATCTTGATGAGAAAAGCACAAGGAAGCGACAGATAAACTTCAAAGAAATGGTAAGATATGTCTGTCTATCGACTAACTACTCTCAAATTCGAGAGACATTGTTTCTTGCTAATACAGAGCCAAAGCGTGTGGAAGATGCTCTGAAGAATGAATTCTGGATCAAAGCCATGAAGGAGGAGTTGGATCAATTTTCCAAGAACGATGTTTGGGACTTGGTTCCCCATCCTGAAAATACACATGTCACTGGTACTAAGTGGATTTTCAAGAACAAAACCAATGAAGCGAGAAACATTTTTAGAAATAAGGCAAGGTTGGTTGCACAAGGATATACTCATATTGAGGGCATCGATTTCAATGAGACATTTGCACCGGTTGCACGTATAGAGTCGATAAGACTCCTTGTTGTTGTTGCTTGTCATTTGAAAACATCTCTGCATCAAATGGACATTAAGAGTGCTTTTTTTAATGGTGTTTTGAGTGAAGAGATGTATGTTGAGCAACCTAAAGGGTTTGTTGATCCTCACAAACCTAATTTTGTTTTAAAATTAAAAAAGCTCGGTATGGTTTAAAACAAGATCCAAGAGCTTGGTATGAGAGGTTGTCTCAACATTTACTATTATTAAACTTTAGACGAGGTGAGGTTGATAAAACCTTGTTTCTCCTCAAATCCAACAAGCACATTCTTATAGTTCAAATTTATGTAGATGATATTGTTTTTGGATCCACTAGTGGACAGATGGTGAAAGATTTTATAACTCGGATGTTAGATACATTCGAAATGAGCATGGAAGGTAATCTTTCTTATTTTCTTGGTTTACAAATCAAGAATCTTGAAGATGGTGTTTTTCTTTCTCAAACCAAATATGCTAAAAATCTCGTTAAGAAATTTGGTTTAGAGAATGATAAGCATAAGAAAACACCATTGGGTAAAACCAAGAAACTATCGAGAGATGATGTTGGGATCAGTGTTGATAACACTGTTTATAGGATTATGATAGGAAGTCTCCTATATTTAACTGCAAGTAGGCCTGATATAATATGCAGTGTATGTCTTTGTGTCAGGTCAATCGAACCCTAAAGAGTCACATTTAAAAGCTGTTAAAAGAATAATTAAATATGTGGCTGGCACAGGTGATCTAGGAATATGGTATACCAAAGATACATGCTTTGAACTCGTTGGTTACATTGATTCGGATTGGGCAGGTGATGTCGTAGATAGGAAGAGTACCACTGGAGAATGTTTCTTCTTGGGTAGTAACTTGGTTTCGTGGTACAATAAGAAACAAAATTGTATATATCTCTCTACAGCTGAAGCTGAATATATCGCAGCTGGAAGTGCGTGTACCCAACTTTTATGGATGAACCAGATGATTGAAAACTACGGTCTCCATAGTAGTATTCTGACCATATTCTGTGATAATACGAGTGCCATAGATATCTCAAAAAATCCCATTCAGCACTCTCGAATAAAACACATCGACATCAAGTATCACTTTATCTGAGACTTGGTTGAGAGAAAGATAGTGAGTCTTGAGCATGTAGGGACAAAAAACCAGCTAGCTGACATCTTCACAAAGGCATTAGACTTAGAGACTGTATCTCGTTTGAGAAGAGATCTCGGTATGTGCATTGTCTAGCCAGTGTTAGTTTTGATGTTATGACACTTAAACTGTCATCAGTCATAACATCTATATATTTATGCATGCATTTTTATTTTATTTTACATACATAATATGAATGCATTGAGTCTGGTTAAAAGTGCAAAAAGATCATGTGTTGTAATAAAAGTGGTGGCAAGAAGACTAACCTCTTCAACTAGGTGATTGTGGAACTTTCCCGCAGAAACTGGTTTTCTCCCAGGTCCAAAAACAAGAGGTGTCTGTAAAAATTTCTAAAGATAAGCTATTTCTCTTCAGATCTTTAAAAAGATGAAGAAAATCTGGATTAAAAAGATCCACTCTTTAAATTTCACCTCATTGAGCGACTTTGATGTAGTCATTAACTTGGGTTAAGGGGTCTATTTTCATTGACTTCACCTGAAGTAATGTTGGTTATAATGTCATCAGTCATGAAAAGCAACACTTATCAAGTCACTAAAACCATAAAAGAATTAACTTTTTTAGGTCATGATTTATTAGGCATCACTTAGGACATTCATACTTTGTGAAGTTGCCAAATTGTTATGTGTTCTGTTGCTTGTGCTTGTGTCTTTCTTTGAAATATCTTAGTCATGTTATGGGTTTAGTAAACTGATTGTTTTAGTGGTGTTATAATCGATGTGTTGAACAGGTAATATGAGGTTGATTTGGCGAGTGAAATTTTAATCTGTACGTATTTTTACGGCTATGGTGATGGTTTAAAAAGTCCAGCTCTATTTTGGTTTTATGAAGTAGTCGAGACGTGTGTGTTTTTTAGGATAGTGGTTGATTGGATTGAGATCATGTGTCCTAGTTTAAGGGGGAGTGGATGTTTTTGGAAGGAAAGAAAAAATTTTGTGGTATAAAATAGGATAATAGGTAAATAAGGGATTTACTTAACCTTTCTCTCTCTTAGGCAACGGTCATTTTTTTCTATTTAAGAAGTCCGATTTCTTACCATTTATCCCACTATTCCACAATCCTTTTTCGAATTAAGCTCTCTTACTCTCAAATTATTCACCATATTTTTCTCGAGTTGTTTTTTGTTTTTGTTCTTTTCAGAATTTGTTGCAGGATGTCTTCTCTGAGCAAAATTCCAGAGCTCCTTGTCGGCGTGCAGAGCTCAACTGATGAACAGGTACCGATGAATCTCCCTAGATTCAGTGGCCTTGACATCCGCGAAGAACTCGGTGGTACTTTCCCACAAAACCCATCACCGATTCCAACACCGCCTGCCATTTCGCTGCCGCTCAACTCTCAGGACGTCGTCCCTATTCCGGTACCTATTTCCACTGATCCGGAAGTCCAGGTTTTTCTAGGACAGCCTGGGAATGAAATTGATGTTGACAATCCGCCTAACTTGCCATTTATTGTCGAAACTTTTGGGAGCGCTGGTAATCCAACCTTGAAGAGGTCACGTAGGCTGCGAAACATTCCTCCAGGCGTGGTGCCGCCGGCTGTTCCTAAAAGTCAAGCAAGCCCGAGGCGTAATGTGCCAATTGAGCACATGAACTTGGCCGAGGACGTCACCATCATGACGGACTCGGATGATGAAGAATATATGTCTGCTGCCCCTATTGCTGCACCGACGACCTCCTCTGCTCCCTGCTTGGCAAAGACGGCAACTCCTCGCCAGAAGCAGACTGTCAAACTCGCTGAAGAATAACCCTCCGGCGTTAATTAAAGTGTCGCCAGGTTCAACTGAAACTGAATATTCAAGTCCTCCATACGCGATCCTTGACTTTTTCACTGGAGAGGTGTCAAGTTCCTCCAGGCCGGGTGATGCAAATCCTACTCTCACTCATGTTCATTCGGCTCGGCTTGAACCTGAACCTAAAACCGATTTTGGGTTCGAGTACTCCCCTGATCCCTCTAATGAGATTCCTCTTTGTGATCTAATGACTACCGTGAAAGCTACGAAGAAGAAGTCTAAGGCCTCTTTGCCTGTTGCTGCTCAACAAGATGATGTTGGTTCTGGTGATATGTCACCAAAGCCAACATCACCCATTGATGCTCCTACCTCTTCCTCCAGCTCGGATTCTACTGCTGAAAGTGCAACTCCTTCCTGGGCCGCGAGTCCCTCCTCTAGTTCAGAAGATGTTTTAAGTACTCTCTCTGCCTCTGCCAATGTCGAGATTGAGGACATGGTTCCAATTTCCGAGAAGTTTTTAACCTCCAAAGCTAAGGAGTTGTTTTCTAACTATCGTCTCTGTGGGATGATTGATGAATGGAGAGTCCCCGTGGAAAATTCTAAACGGCAGAATTTGATTGCATTTTTTGAACATCGGGGTATGTATTCCACAGTATCTACGGCAATGCCTTTTGTTAGAGATATTTTTTTGGAGTTTTATGAAGATCTCCTTCCCTCTGCTGCTGATCCCGATTCTGTGAATTATGGGAAAGTGTTCGTCCATGGGGAAATTTACTATTTTAATCGGAATTTGATTAATGAGCTGCTTGGAACTGAGGCTTACCATGGTGACTCGACCGTTGATGACATGGATGAAGTCATCCAATTTTTGTCTGGTTGGTTATTGACCAAGTGGCGTGAATAGTTGCCCTGCACTCAGTTGTCCTCCCTTGACTCGGTTTTGCATAAGGTGGCAATCTTCAACTGGGTTCCATGAAGAATGCAACGGTTTTGACCCGAACTCAAGCTTAGTTTTTGTACAAACTTGGTCGGGGAATCAATTTCAATTTTGGTCAACAAGTGTTTGATGCCATAACCAAGTTTGCCACAACCAAAACTGCTTCCTCTCTTTGTTTTCCATCTCTTATTTATAGCATTCTGGAGAATCAAAGCCTTACGCCTTCTGGAGATGATGTCATGACTGGAGAAGCAGATTGGTTCACCTTACGTGGCCAGAACTTGGCTGGAGCACGTGTCGTCAATCTCCCTTGGCAAGCGCCTATTCGAGCTGGTGTTGTTTTTGGTGATAGTTCTGACGTTTCCAACACCGTTCCAAACATGGTTCGTCTTCCTATTCAGGCTGTGTGTGCTCAAATTACTCTCCTAGATACCCAGATTGCAAAGGTCCAGGCCCTGTGTGGTTCTTTGTTGGAGGCCCTTTTTGCTTCTGAACAAAAAGGTGGAGAAAATGAGGCTGACGATGCTGCTAACGATGTTGCTGCTGCTGATGGTGAAGCTGCCGAGGTGCTAAGAAAAAGGAAAGCTGAGGGGGAAGGAACTTCAATGTCTCCTCATCGTTCAAAGAGGATTCGTGGTCTTTAAGTTCTTATGCATTTGATTTATTATCTGTTTTGATTTATGGTTGAAAAACAATGGTTTATTTTGATGTTGGTTTGTTTAAACTATGTTTATTTGTTTAGGCAGAGTTGTTCAGTTTAGGGGGAGTTTAAGTTTAGATTTTTATTTCTTGTGTCGTTTAGTATTTTGTACAGAAAGGCAAAAGGAGGAGATTGTTGAGAATTTCATTCTTGGCAATTTTTTTGGTTGTTTGCCTTTCTTGGACTCAAAATAAATTAGGACTCTAGATTTGTTTCCTAAGTCGAGTTTAGGACTTTATTCAGTTTCCTTAGTTTATGTCTAACTTGTTGATCAAGACTAGGAGTCTTGTTTATTTAAGGCACAAGATCTGGACGCAAGAAGCGACGGGGTTTTTAGAGAAGAAAACAGAGCGAGCAAGATGAGTTCTTAATCAAGAAGAACATAAGAAAGAGATCGACTTGGAGCTACGATTCAGCATAAGGAGGTCTTCAAAGTTGCGTTACCAACGGAGAAGATCATCTCAAGCGTAGTGACAAGTACTTTTGTATCAAGAGTTGATGCAATTGTTTTTCATATATTACTTTGCTATTTTGTAATTGATCTTGAACAACAAATAAGTAATATAGTTTTCGAGTTTGTACACCCAAGTTCGTAAGCAAGTTTGCTTACGGACTAAAGTTAAATTGAATTTATTTAATCTCTTTTATTCTGCTGCTGTTTTATTCGTACCCTTTGATATTATTATTGGTGTTATAACATTAATCGTAACATCTGTTGTGTCTTGCAGTTAATAATTTACAAACTGATTGATGTTAGTTCTGGTGATAGTTAACACGAAACTTAACATCATTTTTCAAAATTATAGATCTACAAAACTACATTATGTGTGATAAATATGTATGTCTTGTATTAATTACATATGTGTTTTAAGTATTTATCGCACATAACATACATGTAACATCGCATAAAATATAAATATTCATTTTCGACGGGACGCGCCTGAGAATCTCGTCGATCGGATTTCGACGATCACTTCAACGGCGCCTACTTACACTTACCCGTCGACCGAATCTCGACAGCAAGTTCGATAGAATGATCCATGTTGTCAACAATATCCATCACATATAACCAAGATTCGAGATGGCATGAGACGTGGTAAGGCGGCAATGATAAGCCTCAAGTTTTGGAAGCCTAGGCCTGCCTAGGTGAAGCCTAAGCGTGAAAATGTATTTTCAAATATTTTTGATATATTATTTATTATATTATTATGATAAGTATAAAAAATGTATATTCAGCAATTTTCTCTACATATTTATCAATGTATAGGTAGCAAAATACTAATAATTTGTACAATATCAACGTACTATTTATTGTCTTATGTAAGATGATCTTACTTCAAGTCATAAGTTATACTTTTAATATAAAAAATTATATTTTCAAAATAACTATTCACATATTTTTTGAAAAGTATGAATTTAAGAATAAAAAATGATGTTTCAATGTAAAAGTATGAGTTTCTTATAAACCGTCCTCATAAGACTCTCTTACATCGATTTTTGTGAAATATTAATTATTTAATCATTTTAGAATTTCATTATAAATTTTGTAATATTTGACTAAATTTTTAAAAAATAACGTTAATCATCTAAAAGGCATGTGTCTTTTCATGCATATATTCGCCTAGGCACGCATAGGTGGTCAACAAAATAAGTTGACCATTTTTTTACACGCATATGCACTAGGCGAGGTGATTTTTCCGCGCCTCACACCCAGGCAGTACCTTTTAACGTTTTTTAGAACACTTCATATAACACTCATAATCATAGCATAAAATATACACATATTATCGTACAAAATATACATATTAATCACACATAAATAAACAGGTGCACAATACATGGTTCACCCAGTTTCACCATATATTTCTCGGTGTCACATCTTAATTCTAGTTGTGATAATATTTTTAGGAAAGAAGCCCGGTCTATTTACCATGTGTGGAGAATACAGGCTATGTTTGGGCTATCATCCCAAATGCCAAGATTTGTATATTGATTGTTAATACGTATTTGTAGTAAAACTCAGTTTTTACTACTTATTTTGCATGTAATTGTGGTGTTTTTCTCATATTTTTAAGTCGGGTTTTATATTGGTTTTAGCAGTTTTTGAG
Organism: Phtheirospermum japonicum; assembly: GCA_014905375.1. Lineage (NCBI taxonomy): Eukaryota > Viridiplantae > Streptophyta > Magnoliopsida > Lamiales > Orobanchaceae > Phtheirospermum > Phtheirospermum japonicum. Next base: position 6,055,168 of record BMAC01000001.1, on the reverse strand, counting down.
TCAATTAGTTAAGTTATTGGGTTATTTCTCTCGTTTTATCATTTTTCGTGTTTCTTTTTGATTTTATACTTAATATGGTTATTTTAATCATAATTAACTAATTTTATGTTTAATTTAGGTATTTTGAAGTATTTTGGTATGGAGATGGTCGAGTGTGGGCTTACGAGTGGAGTTTTAGCGAAATCGGATCTCGATTTGAAGTATTACGGATGACACTGGTTACGTTGTCGACACTGAATTACCCAGTGTACGAGCCACCCCGCCCACACCTGCTGAGACCGCTCGGCCATACCTGCCGAGAGCTGCCGACAGCGGCTGGCCACTCCCGTCCAGCGCCGAGCCGTCTCGGCCCATGTCGAGCCATTTCGCAAAATTGTCCAGCCATTCGAGCCCAACTCGACCCAAATGATCTAGAATGACCATTTTGGGTCAAAATTGGTCAAACATAGGGACATTCAATCTTATAAGGCTTAATTGACCCATTTACCCCTAATTTAACCTATTATAAATAGAATCTTACTCTCATTAGAAATGCAAGAAAAAATATTAAGAATCAAGAACATCACATGCCCAACAAGAAAAACTCATAATCAAAGCAACAAGAAATTCGGTTAATAAAACAAAGGGAATGAAATCTTACTCATGAACAAATGGAGGGTTTCAACGTTCGAACGAGAATTTAAACAATATTAGACCAAGCTACATCCTATATCCAAGCAATGATCAAGTCTAAATCCTATTAAAATTAAAAGCTGGAAATTCATGAAGAAAAAAAAAAGGAAAACTCGAAGAAGAAATGAAAAACAACCTTGATCTTGTCAAACCCTAGGATTTCAAGAACTCTATTTCTAAAAAGAGAGGTTTTATTTATAAGGTTGAAAGTGGGGGCAAAATATTCATTTTTCCCAAAATGGCCAAAAATGGCTTGACCACCGATGCTGAAAAATGGCCCCATCGATGGCGTGGTGACTCGGCATCGACGGCACGTCGATGGGGCATCGATGCATGCATCGATCGATGATTCTGCTTCGCGGGTCTGATTTGTGTTTTCGTCAAATCGAGCCAATTGTAATCCTCGGGAATGCTCCTAGGCTTGATCAAATGTCCTAAAATAAAGAAAAGCAGAATAATATAAAAAATATATAAAAAGTAAAAGAGAAATACGAAAGAAACTAAAAAGATGACAAACGCTATAAAAATGCAAAATAAGGAAAATGGGATAAAACCCGACTAAAGCACACACGACAAGACACAAAAAAACACAAGAATCACACACAAATATGTACAAATCAACTTCCCCACACTTTGCTTTTTGCTTGTCCTCAAGTTAAACCGAGCCTAAACATAGACAAGGGAAATCTAACCACTCAATGATCTAAGAATTAATGCATTCAAATAATTTGAGGTGTTATGCATTACATCAATTAGAAACTCAACTAAAAGGACGACATGATACGTTGAGATAAGAGGTTTAGATTCCCTTCCGAACGCCTAAAAGCAGTGTGTTGCCCTTCATGCACGTCCCCCATCCATGCCTAAGCCAAGGTCTATTCACGCACAAATCGCTAAGTCGGCACCCTACTAGCCCAATCATCTATACACCTCTTTACAGAAAAATCTAAAAAGTAAAACTAAAAATGCGTACAATGGTTGCACGACTTATTATATATACTTCACTTGTACAAGGATTTCTCTTCTTGAACAATTTTTTTATATTTATTTATTTATTTATTTCCTTTTTCTTTTTTTTTTTCGAGTACCCATAAAGGTGAGGTACTAGACGAATACGGTATTTACAACTCAGAAATGAGAGTTCATTGACTCCAGTCACTTGTTTCTAAATGCAACTCACAATATTTTTCGATAAGCACGTGGAGTTTTTAACATCTCCAAAAAAAGAAGAAAAATTATACAAATTCCTATAGAGGGCATTTGAAAATGGGGCTAGTAGAGAGTATTCGACTCTCGAAAATTGCACAAATAAATGATCAAGACACTTCATAGGTTTCCTACACTTCATGCCCTATAATTACACTAATGTCGAATGAAAATCTAAACAACCTAACTAAAGCATCTAACCATGTCACTTCGTCAATGCTCCAGTCAATATCAATCCTCACAACTCAAATTATATACACAAGCAAGCATACGAAAGAAATTACTAAACAAGGACAACCCCCACCACCCCCACACACACTGAAACCATGCAATGCCCACATTGCACATGAAATAATATAAAAACGGTAAAAGGGGGGAGAGAGAGAGAGATACGTCCCTATAGTCACGCTTGTATGATGAGTCGAGCATGAAGTTACATCCAACGGGCGGTGGAGTGGAGAGGAACCTACAAAAAGGGGTAAGTGGGAAAAAAAAATATAAAAGACACAAACATAAAAATAAAAACATCAAAATGTACAAAAGAAAATTATTTTGTATTTTTGATTCAATTTTTTTTAATAAAGAAAACAAGAGACCAAAAGACTCAAACAAAAATAACAAACATAAAAATTTAATGTTTTATTTGAATTTTTTTTAATTATTATTAATTTTATATATACATACATACATATATATATATATATATATATATATATATATATATATATATATATATATATATATATAAATCAAATTTATTTGTGAGTTTTATTTGAAAACAAGATAAAAAGAAGTAAGAAAATGTTTCGAAAATCTTTGACATAATTTTTTTTTTGTTTTTTATACTTTTTTTTGTTTTTGAATTTTTTTTTTGGGAAATGGGTCGAAGTGAGCGGGCCGGGTCTGACACAGCGTCAATCGACGGCCTATCGACAGGATGGACAGAGAGTTCATCGACATGGGTGTCGATGTGTTGGTCGATCGACGCCGGCAGCTGGGTTGCATTGACACGGCGTTGATGCTCAGCGTCGATCTAGGAGGCACGACATCGACGCCCGGCGTTGGTCTATGGGCTGGACAGAGAGTTCCTTAACATGGGCATCGATGTGTTGGTAGATCGATTCATGTATCTAGGTTGCGTCGATACGGCGTCGATGCTCGGTGTCGATCTACGAGGCACAGCGTCGACGCTCGGCGTTGATCTACGACCTTTCTACAGGTTGGGCAGAGAGTTCGTCGACATGGGCATTGATTGGTGCGTCGATCGACGGGAATTCTCTAGGGCCTCGTATTCGTTCCTTTGAATGTCGTTCTTTGAGAAAATCTTATATCCTTCATAGTCTGTCTCCAGGTATGCAAAAACGGGCCTCAAGCTTCGACTAATCCTCCAAAATATCAAAAATAAGAGAAGATAAAAGCAAGAACTTGGGTTGCATCCCAAGAAGCGCTTGTTTAACATCCAAATCTCGATGACTTATATGAGCGATGCTATCCGGGATCCAAGAAAAGGTGACGATCGTGCCAAGCCTTAATGTTCTCCAAGAGCAAGAATGGGCAATGAAAACCACTAAGGCGGGCACGATAAGCAAGTTGTAGAATAAGAGAAATGAAAACCTCAACTCGCTTCAGAGGTCGGAAACACGAGTAATCGATCACCACGAAGATATCAAAAGTTAATCAGAGCATGGGGCAGTCCTCAATCACTGGAATAACTACGGGACCCATCGAACAAACGACACGACCATAGACCAACCCGAACTCCTTCATTTCTTTGATATCCCCCTCAACGTTCTCAAAAATACATAACGTTATATTCGGACATAAGGGAGGGGGAGTAGACTCCTTTTCGACTCTCTCTTCCACCACCTCAAAATTGAGTTTCAATAGTGCATTGGGCGGCACAAAATGAGACTCAAAAAACTCAACCTCCTCCAAGACCGGCACCACAACTCCACCATCCTCACAAAGAGCAAGTAAGCTCGAATCTCTAACATCCTACGGGCCCTCCAACGGCAACACTCATACACTCTTGTCCAAAAATTCATCAAAGAGTACAAGCGGGGCGATGCACTCAACCAATTCCTCAATAACCACCTCTTTACACACCCCTCCCAAACGAGCATTCAAGCTCGATTCACCAAACTCAAAGGTGGGATCCACGACATCAAATATCTGTACATCATCAAATCGAGGTCGGTTTACCTCATCACGAGCTTCATGCACTTTTATGGGTGAAGTGGGTATGGTGACATGGTTGGAGTATGGATTGTTACATGAAGGAGACAAGGGATAATAATCATAGCTCGGATTATAAGATTTTGATTCGCAAGGAGTATATAGATCATTATATCTCAAATCGTGATATGTGGTTGTGGGAACATAAGGCTCGAAACTTGGGTCATAAGAACTTGATGTAGGAAGAGCAAACGGGTTGTAGCTCGAAATAGGAATTGGGTGGAGCATACGAATCATTGATCGCGCTAAAAGATGAGGCAAATTGGGATTATAAGAATTATTAAGTGGGGCATAAGGTTCGTTAAAGAACGGACTATAGGAATTATGTGGTGGGGTGTGAGGGCCAAAACTAGGATCGTAGTGATCGGCATATGGATAATTGTGGCCCGAATTATATGAATTTGAGGGTGGGGCCCATTAGTGGTTCGGAGGTTTGAATTTGGGAGATTAGAATGTCCCAATGAACCGAACGTATACTTTCTCCCATATTTTCAAGGAATCGGGCTCTAAATCCATCAACCATGTTCTTGCCCGATCCTTTAACGTGGAGAAGAAAAGTCGCATCTTCACTTGATCCTTCGTAAGGCCTAAGAAAGGGAACGTCCGGGTGATGGAATCGTACTCTTGGAGGAACTTAAGAGGATCCTCGCTCGGGAGCCCATGAAAAGTTGGGATTTTCCCTAAGTAGAATTCGTCAAGATTGTACTCTCGCATTGCAGAGCTCAATGGAATGGCTAGTCGAGGAGCACATCAAGCGTACGGATTGCCATACGATTAATACGCTTGATAGTTCGACATTCTCTCTCTCTCTCTCTCTCTCTCTCTCTCTCTAAATGGTTTATTGAATCTCGGGCCTTGGTCATCGAGGTACCTTACATACACAACACTCAACACAAGAGATTAAATGTACCGGCGGAAAATAACAAAAATAAAAAAAAAGAAAAATCACAAACAAATAATAAACACATACAAATAAATAAAAACACGAACAAATATCACGAAGAGCAAACACAAAAATCACAACCTTTAGCCTTCCCCAGAAACGGCGTCAAATTTTTGAATCGAACTTTTTAAATACTTAATTTTTTATTAAACTAAAAGTTCGTAGAGAACGGAGCAATTGTAAGTGACAAGTTTGACTCGAGCCGGATCTCTCGAGGAAGACTAATCGAAAGTGAATTTTCGTGTTTGATTCACGAATAAGAAGATAACGAAAAGCTAATCTAATCACTCGGTCAAATTTCAATTTGAAAAGTTGTAATGTCGAAGACGATGATTTAAACGACGAGCACTGAAATCAAAAACCTTGAAAAGATTAATAAAACGGGGGTCTAGGGCTCTAGAATCATCTCCACGATCAATTGGCATTTTATCGAACACTTAATCTACGAGTTGGGGTTGTCAATTCCAACTTGTAGATTAAACACCTGACAATACCAATTGATGGTTATAAACGATTCTAGGCACTAGACCCATGAGTTCTAACCAAAAATCATCAAGAAACGCAGCAATTCAAATTCAATGCAAACACGAACATAATTCAACAAAAACTTGGAAGATGACAACAATGGAAAATGATTTTCGAAGAACAGTAATTATAATCATATGAATTTCTAACAATCATATAACGTAAATCCATGAGAAATGCAAGAAAAACTATTAAGAATCAAGAACATCACATACCCAACACGAAAAACTCATAATCAAAGCAACAAGAATTCGATTAATAAAACAAAGGTAATGAAATCTTACTCATGAACAAATGGAAGGTTTCAACGTTCGAACGAGAATTTAAACGAAATTAGACCAAGCTACGTCCTATATCCAAGTAATGATCAAGAATCTAAATCCTATTAAAATTAAAAGTTAGAAATTCATGAAGAAGAAAATAAAAAATCGAAGAAGAAATGAAGAACAACCTTGAGCTTGTCAAACCCTATGAGTTCAAGAACTCAGTTTCTAAAAAGAGAGGTTTTATTTATAAGATTGAAAGTGGGGGCAAAATAGTCATTTTGCCCAAAATGGCCAAAAATGGCCTGACCACCGATGTTGGAAAATGGCCCCGTCAATGGCGTGGCGACTCAGCGTCGATGGGGAGTCGATGCATGCGTCGATCGATAGTTGTGCTTCGCGGGTCTGAGTCGTGTTTTCATCAAATCGAGCCAGTTGTGATTCTCGGGCCTATGCTTGATCGACTGTTCTAAAACAAAGAAAAGCAAAATAATATAAAAAATATATAAAAAGTAAAAGAGAAATAAGAAAAACACTAAAAAAAGACAAACGCTACGAAAAAGCAAAATAAGAAAAATGAGATAAAATACGACTAAAACCCGACTAAAGCACACACGACAAGACAAAAAAAAAACCACGAAAATCACACACAAATATGTACAAATCACTACACTTGTTGTGTCACACGTGTCTGTGGTTATCTGGTGTATATGATAATGGGCGGATTAAATCAAACAATTACTTGTATTGGTTATAACTATTAATAAGTTAGTAAATAATTTTTCCCCCGTATTGCACGTAAACTTGGGTGCATTGACCCCACATCATCCGACAAATGTGCTTTGAAATATGCGTTAGATTGCTTACGGAAGGTGCGTCCCCTATTCCAGGAGGACGAACTTCCCGAAGGATTACCTCGCCCCTAGTCGGGCACCCCATGGCTGCAACATTGCACAGGTTGCTCAGTACACACCCAATCGTCACGGTCTTGCTTATAATACTCACGAATCACACCCAATCGTCACGGTCTTGCTTATAATACTCACGAATCTGTCTCGGGACAATTAAAAGTACCCAATATCATGTTTGCATGAGTTTGGCCTCTGAGATCTATGCTTAAAAGTGGTTGAAGAAATTGATTGGTACTGACATCGGTCCTTCTTGAGCATACATTTTTAGAGAACTTTGTGATTAACCAAAATTGAAGAAGAAAGACGAGAGATCAACATAGCCGTCATACACACTACACACTAGTCAAACCTTCATTAGTGGTGATTTAAATGATATAGCAAAGGAATATAAGACTTGTTGCGCTTCAAATGTCAACTAATGAGTTTAAATTTGGATTGTCCGAGTTAAAGCGAGTTTTGAAAATTTTTAAATTCAAATATGTAGTTTAATGTTCTTTTTTGTCATTTTGCAAATTAAATAGTTATCAACTATTTACAAGTGTTTGTATACAAAAAGTTACTAAATTAGACTGTTTATCTGTTTTCCGCTAATATAATTAAGGAAATGACTATGGTGACGTAAAGGCACCATACCTCCCACCCTCTGCATTTACATTTCTTGATTTTACCATTATTCATAACTAACTTTTGATCTAATGGTTCTGATTAAGTGGGGAATGGTACATTCACGACACCGTAGAAATCCTCGTATAATTAAATATTCGCTAATTATCAAACAAGAAGAGAAAAATAGAGAGAAATAATGCGGTATGTTGCACTTGCATGGACAGACAATAATAGTTATTTATTTTTGGGATATTTTTTCTTGTACTCCCTTCAATTTTTTTTAAATGTCATTTTAGATGTTAAATTTTTTTTCATGTAATTGTGGTTTTAGGAATTTTTTTTTTTTTTTCTACTTTATTCCTGCTCATTTAAAGAAAACAAAACAAAATTATAGTAATAAAACAATTACCCTCACCTTCTATCGGTTTTTAGGATAGTATTATTTAGTTAATATTTTATATGTATAAGTACAAATAATTATATTTTGCCACCCCTAATAAATTATCTTCTAACTTCTATATGTCTTTCATAATGTTATATATACATGATAAGTTTTTCGAAAAGATAATTTATAAATTTTCAATTGAATCTTTTTAATCAAGTTATTATATATTTTAAAGTTTCTTTATTTTTCATTACCTCAACCATATTCATTTTAATAGTTCTTTTACAAGAATCTAAAACTAAAAGTATAATAAGTAAGATATAAAAATACGATAAAAAATATTTTTTTTTTCATATTACTTCATTCAAATAAATATTTTTCTATTATTTTCAAGTTAATATTTAGTAAATGCGAAAAAATAATCTCGGGGTGCTATCGCCCCCCGAACCCCCGTAATTTTTTCTTTATTTAAATTTTCTTAGTTCGTCACCCCTCCCTGAAAATCCTGCATCCGTCCCTGATAATGTTAGCCCTGGACAAATGTATATAATCAACTGGATGCTAGAAAACCTTATGGAGATGGGGAAGGAGAGAAGACCCCGTGTTCGAGTCACAGAGATAGCAAATAATCATTTTCTCACGCTTTTTATTTGACATTTACCCTGATCAGTTTCTACTGTGCAAGTTTTGTTGATGTTTGGGTGGGGCTAGTAAAAAATAGGAAAAAGAAACGAAAAGTAATATCATGTCAATCTTAATTTGTTTTAGTTAGAGATACATTAGAAGTATACAAGTTTATATTTTAATAAGTGATTTGTATTGGAAAATAAAATTAACAAAACTTGCACAGTAAAATTTTAGATTGTTTAGCGATATTTTTGTTTCTGGGTTAAATTTTGAGGCTCGACTCGAAGTAGAGGTAGTTATCCCAAAAATAAAATAAAATTGCAAATAATAAAATAGAAAAAAAAACAAGGTTGGAGTAAAAGTAACGGAAGTAGAATAATAAGAAGAAGAGTAAGAGAAAAAAAGAAAAGCCGCGTGAGGGTGGGACCAACCCAATTCATTAACTGCAGCAAAATGCAAATAGACCAACCACGACGCTTCTACACAACAACATATCTTTTTCAGCTCTCTTATAAATCCCCGACTTTGTTCCTTCTCACTCTCATTTCTCTCAAATATTATTATATAATACAATATTATCATCGTCTCCCTCTGTTTTCCTCTTACCACCTGCAAAATCTTCATACCCACACTTCCTTTGCATTTCACACTCTCAAAAGCCGCTCGCTCTCCCTCATAAATATATTACTTCATTTTGTGATGGATTGTTTCATAACTTTTTTCTCCTCTCAGTTTTAGATTAATTCCCTTTCCCTACCATTTCTCTATTTTTCAATCTATTTTTCTGTTAATTTATTACAGGGAGCGGGCGGCGATAAATCATTGACACTTTTTTATTGGAAAAAAAAAATGGATTCTTCACATGACAAAGGAAAATCGAAGAAGATGAGCGGAATAAATTTGGATATAGACAACAATGAGAGGCAGAGGCAATGGAACCCTGTTTTTGATGAAGCTTCCATGTCAAGTAGGCCTCATAAGAAAGTCCAACACAATTCTTCTTCTTCTTCTTCTACTTCTCAACCATCTTGTCCACCTCCTTATTTCCCTTTCGCCCTCGACAGCAACAATTCTCACCCACACCACGTGGGTCCCAATCCAGCCCCATTCTTCCCGTCACCACACCAAAATCATCAAAATCAAATGATATCATTTTCTCCTCACCATCCACAACATCCTCGGAATTACGCGGCCTTCCCTCCTTATTTTGCAGGGGAGGCCGCTTTAACTTCTTCTTCTTCCTCCTCCTTACAACAGCCCCAGCTGCAGCAGCATCAGCTGCTGCAGTACTGGAGCGACGCGTTGAATCTAAGCCCGCGAGGCCGAACGATGATGATGAGTAGACTCGGCCAGAGCAGCGGGAAGGCCTTTATGTTCGGGCCTCCCATCGCGCCTCCTCTGCCCCCCACGAAGCTGTACAGAGGTGTGAGGCAGAGGCACTGGGGCAAATGGGTGGCCGAGATTCGTCTCCCCAGGAACCGGACTCGTCTCTGGCTCGGCACATTCGACACGGCCGAGGACGCGGCCTTGGCCTACGACCGGGAGGCCTTCAAGCTGAGAGGTGAGAATGCCAGGCTCAACTTCCCCGAACTCTTCATCGGCAAAGACAGAGGGGAACAAACAGAGGAAGCTACGTCCACGTCGACGACGGACGCACCTGAGCCTGAGCCCCCTGCTGCCGCAGAGGAATCAGCGCCGCCGCCTGAGAATCCAGGTCAGAATTCGGCTGTGTCGTCAGAATTGGTTTGGGGGGATATGATGGGTGAGGCTTGGTATGATGCGATACCCGCGGGTTGGGGACCCGAGAGTCCTTTTTGGGATAATTTGGATGCAAATAATAATCTGCTGATGCCTCCTAATTTTCCTCCTCTTGGGAATAGTAAGCAGCAAGATACCCAGCATTTTGATTCTCATTATCAGAAACCTGGACAATAAATCATCATTATGATAGAAAGTAGACATTTCATAATGTCTTTAGTTTCTTTGTGTCTCTCTGCTTCTGCTGCTGCAGAAGGCTGCGTATTTGAAGCCAACTGCAGGACTACCCACTGCTTCTTCACTTGATATATGTATTTTATTAGTTTGGTTTAAATAATTATTTAGATTTGTGTTAGCTTATCAATTATCGATCACATGTACGAGTTTGATCACAAGAGGAGACGGTTTTGTGTTCTCCTCTTTAGTTAATATCCATCGGTTAATCCTTTTTTTTGTTGTTGTTTTTGGGTTCTGTTTTTTTCCCCTGGAAAGCAGATTTTTGTACATCTTGATGTTTGTTATACTAAGGCTGCTACTTTATTTTCCGCATATGTTTCTGATTAATATAGTAAATGTTGTGTAATAGTATTCCTCAGTTTTTTTCTTTTTCTTTTCCTTCTATAACCATAAACTACCAATAATGAATTATGAAGTTGATTTTGCATGTTGAGAAAAACGGATGAACTACTAGATCGAGCTAAGACTCTGTTTCAGCTCGAATTGGTAAATACTTTGTCCCTCTTATCGAAATCATCTCTCGTGCCATAATTTCATAAATATATCATATTATAGTTTGAGAACCCGTTTCATGATTAATAAATTATAATAACAGATCAAAAATTTACTAACAATCAATATTTCTTAAATATTAAAATCAATACATCATCATAGTATCGGATATGGGCCATTACCCATCAATCTAATTTGATAGAAGCTTTTGTCGGTATATATTGGAATTTTTTTATAGAACCAGATAGGGCTCCATTACGGAGCCATATATAACACATGACATTCATCCAACCGTGCATTTATAAAAAAGAAAGGAAAAATAAAAAGAAAAAAATGATTAAGGGCTCAAATATATATAGAAGAACCAGTATATATTGCACTGTTTATTTTAGGATGTCTCAAATATATTGTCAATTTACTATATTTAATAGTATTTGTTCCAATCGTTTACTATATTATAACTTTATTTAATATACATTTTGCTAATACACTTCATTAAATGATGATAAATTAATTAAACATATATTTTTACAGAGATAAAGAAAAAATATATATTTTTAATTAATAAATTAGTTAAAAACCATTTTTGTATGTAAATCGTGAATATGTTTGGTAACTTTATGACAAAATTGTGATTATACTTGTTTTCCGATTCTCTCATATAAAAACTCATATATTTAGTTTCTTCAAAACAATGTTTGGACATAAAAAACTAAATTAACCAAATACATTAATTAGAAAATGTAATTAATTAATCTTTAAATTGGGTTCAAACTCCAAACCTATCAAACACACCCTTAATTAATGTGGCATGCATGCTCCACTTTGTTTATAATCTTACGACATACATATATCTCTGTGAAAGAAAGAAAAGGGAAAAGAATATCTTTACTAATCACTTGTTTTATACGCAGAAGATAAAGTGCATGCGTTCAAAAATTATTTTATTAATCTTTGGATTTCGGTTATAAAATCTATGGGTGTGCAACGGGTGGGGCCGCTAACCGGCCCATGAGATCATCGTAATTTCTTAATTGCAACGTCAAGGAAGTATCTAAGCAGGATGATTAAATTTAGATAACGATATGATTAAGAAGTCTTATATTATTTAAAAATTAGAAATATCTAAGTTTTGTGGCTAAATGACTATGAATGAAATATCATTTGGTCTTCTTTTGGACCTAGTCACACCCAACATTGATATCATGGGGGTGCGGCTGCCACTTTTTTTCTTTGTCTATTAATTTTGTTTTGTTTTAATTTTTGTTCTTATCCCACAGTTTGTGGGCTATATAATTTTTAAAGGGTTAGGGTGTAACACTTCTTTCCATATTGCTAAGTATGCATGTAAAATGTCCAAGTTTACTTATATCTAAAGAACAAGTTTCTGGCCTTTCAAATGGCATTGTCGTCCTTGTGACCCTCAAGGGAAGAATAATGCATCTCCTGGCAATTATTTCGCACTCAATTTAAAAAAGAAAAAAAAGAGAGAGAGAGAGAGAGATTGACCGCAATAATATAAAACTTCCCTTCTACTTATTTTTGTGAAAATTGATAATGATGATACTCTACAAGAAATTCTAAAATTAAATATTGAATTAGTAGCAGAAATGGTCCTAGAATAAAATAAATAATAAAGTAACTGCGAATAATACTCTTAACTGATTTGTCTGTAATTTAAGAAAAGCTCAAACTATTTCGTAATATATTCATAACAATATATTATATGGTGGGTAATTCCTTAATGTAGGATTATCTACTTTTTTTTTTCGTATTTAAATTAGCGTCAATTATGAAAACTCTTGTAGTGTTATGGTCATAACAAATTGGCTACATATATTTAATAAATGGATAACTAAAAAGCTACCTTGTAAGTTTGTCCTAATTACCAAGCACCCCAAGTAACTTTGAAAATTATAGAGGTTTTGTTTAGTAGTTAGAGGATTGAGAAAAAATATAGATTTGGACCCAATCTTGAAAAATGATTAATCAAATTCGCCAATTAGATTATTTAGTTTTAAAATGTTGATTTAAGAAAAAGTTGGATGGATGAGCTTTTTCGTAGAGAGAATTGCATAAGTTGGACTGAAACGACAGCCTAAAGTTGTCAAAAACTATACGCTTACCGTAAAAAAAAAAAATGATTGGGGTAAAAGGAAAAGCAGAAAACAAGAAGACATAAAGAGACGGTAGAATTAGGGTTCTATCATTCATCAAATACTCTTTTTATATAGAGTATCAAATACATGTTTTCATAATATATAAAGATAATAAATATCTAAATTGTTATTCATCAGTTATTAATTGACAAAGACACACTAATTGTGTTTTTCCTTCAACACTCCCCCTTGTGCCAAGTCAAATGGTAAAATGGAGTTTCATTGCTACCTCGTTAAAACCTTACCAAGTAACAAAATCCAATGGGAAAAATAAAACTTAATCTAAGGAAAAAGAATACAACACACCTATGTTGAGACTCCACCTAAAGTCTACACCTCTCTTTGATATATATATCTGTCAAGAGAACTTTGAAAGTCCCAACTTGCTCAATTTACTTGACTCTTAAGAAAGTCCATAATTATTGGTTGTAGAATAGTTGTGGTGATATGCTTCGTATTATCACCTTTCATGTAGCCTACTTACATTTGTTCGTTGCGACTTGCATTATTTTCATATCTACAAGTGGATTTTTCAGTGGTACAGTTAAGCCACTATTCTCAAAGATATGTTTGAGTATAACAATTACCATACACATTCATGTAACATTTATGATAATGATCTATTTACATGGATCAAATGGGTAACCAACACAATACTATTTGGTGTTTTACAATAGAAAGTAAACTCAACATTTTATAATTATGATTATAAGACCATCTGCACTCCCAATTATATTTATGAATGTAAGAAATAAACTCGCATCAATGGTTTCTTTTAGGTATCAAAATATATTTTGATTCCATTCCAGTGACATTGCGCTTTCTTGAGTTAAGTCAAGATAACAATTGTGAGAAAGTAATATTCGGTCAAGTGTATTAGTAATGGTACAATAATGCACATATTGTACATAGGTAGAGAATTTCAGCTCCCACCAGTTCTTCATCATTCCGCTGAAGAAATTGATCTTTCCTTATATCTTCACGTTGACTAATCATAAGAGTTCTAACATATTGCACTTATCCATATTTAACCGTCTGATCATCTTTTGGATATATGCAAATTGTAGAATTTAGTATTCCACAAACTCGAGTTTTAGTTTAACGCCTTAACATGACCGAGTTTTACCATGACTCATTATCTCAAATTAAGGATTCAAGTAGCTAGTTTTCTCTTATTTCATTAAGAGTGCATATTATGTGCATATCATCGACATATATAGCTACGAATGCAAATTTAAAACTTATTTTCTTTATAAATACACAAGGGCATCGATTATTTTTTTTCCAATCAAGTAATCACTTAGATGGTTATACTACATCGGCCTGGATTGTTTCAATCCATAAAGAGAGTGTTTTAATTTAATTGCAAATACACACCTAGACTTAAAGTCACTTGCCTTGGCAATGAAAGGCCAACAAGCACTTTCGTATATATCTCTCTAAATCACGATCCCCATAGAGATATGATGTAACCATGGGTATAAGCTTCACTCTCAATTCTTTGGAATTATAACATCTATTATGGAAGAGTACATATCCCATAGTCAATTCCAGGGCGTTTTGACAAACTTTGCGCTTCAAGTCTAGATTTGCATCTCATGACTTTAATTTCCTCATTGCGTTTTCTGATAAAACTTTATTTATGTCCTATACGCTTTACACTTGGAGCGGTTAGCACTACCTGATCAAATACTTGTCACTACAAAAAAAATCAAAATTTCCGAGGGATTTTTCCCTCGAAATTAAGCAAAAATCCCTCGGTTTTGGTTAAACCGAGGGAAATTCCGAGGGAAAAATTCCCTCGAAAAAACCTTCCTCGGAAATCGGTTCCGAGGGAAATAAATCCCTCGAAATTACAAAACCGAGGGAATTTCGAGGGATTGTTTCCCTCGAAACCATTACCGGACAATCCCTCAGAAATCCGAGGGAACATTTCCCTCGGATTTCCGAGGGAGTCCCATTCCCTCGGATTTTTCAAAATTCCGAGGGAACTTTCCCTTGGTATTTTAATTTTTTAATTTTTTTTATTAATTTTTAATTTTTTGTTTTAATTTTAATTCTTGTTTAATTATTAAAATTCCCAAAAAATTGAAAAAAGCAATTAAAGAAAAGTCAAAGAAATAAAACAATTATAATAAAAAAAATATTTAAAAATTTATGAATTACATGCGTTC
>BMAC01000001.1:6015795-6033610 GCA_014905375.1 Phtheirospermum japonicum | reverse complement strand
CTAAACGATCGACGTCCGACCCCCGTGGTTCCACAACGACGAGACGCACACCTCCTCCAAATATCAAAAATCACGACGCTACGTCGCTTCACGTTTCCAACCGAAGGAGTTCATCGATCAATCGTATCTTGTTGTTGGTCGAACCCCACGACACGTGAGGGCACGCACATGCTCGTTGGTATTTTAAGATCGAATTTGGGGTCAAAATAACCCCACGTGCCTAAGATGATAGGATCGGTTTTCGTTTTTACGATTTTTCTATTTTTTTCTATTTATTTGAATTTTTTTTTATTTTTGACATTTCCGAGGGAATTCAAAATCCCTCGGAATTCCGAGGGATTTTGGATTCCCTCGGAAATGTCAAAAAATAAAAAAAAATCAAATAAATAGAAAAAAACTAGAAAAAAAATAGGGTTTATTTCCGGGTCGCCGAGGCGCACCCCTCCCCGCCCCGGTCGTAATTTCTAGAGTTTTGTTTCTATTTTTTACTATTTTTTCGGATTTTTCGGTTTTATAATTCCATTATAAGCAAAATCGATCTTTAATAATTTAAGAGGCTAAAATAAGATTTATTTATTTATTTATATACAAATATGCTATTCTGTTTTTTATTTTTTTTGGCAATTTGTGATTTTCACATGACTAATAATAATAATTTAACCCTATATAGTTGCAATAATATTGAACCGAAAATGAAAGCATACAAACTTACGTTGAGTTGATTGGTGGAGAAGCAGTTTTGAGGAGAGAGAAGAGTCCAAACTTGTACGGATGGCGAGGAGAAGCATATAAAATCACCATGCCTATTTGTTAAATAACAAAATAGAAAAAAATCCAAAAAATAGTAAAAAATAGAAACAAAACCCAAAAAATCACGACCGCGACGGGGAGGGGTGCGCCTAAGCGTCCCGAAAATAAATCCTATTTTGTATTATTTTTTTCTATTTTTTACGATTTTAATTTTTTTTAATTTCTTTAAAAAAATTAATTAAATTCCGAGGGAATACAATTTCCCTCAGAATAATTCCGAGGGAATCCGTTATCCCTCGGAATAATTCTGAGGGAAATTATATTCCCTCAGAAATTTAATTAATTTTTTTAAAAAAATAATAAATAAAACCGAGGGAATCTAATATCCCTCGGTTTTCCGAGGGACTACTTCCCTCGGAAAACCACCCGTCGGTCATCCCTCGGTTTTTCGTTCGGTAAACATGGCGGGAACATTTGGCGCCCTGATTTCCGAGTGATTTTCCGAGGGAACGGAATTCCCTCGGAAAAAACCGAGGGGTTTTTATTTCCCTCGGTGTTCCCTCGGAAAATTTCGAGGGAATTTCGTTCCCTCGAAAAATCCCTCGGAAATTTGCTGTTTTTTTGTAGTGTGTATTGTCGTTAGGGAATTTAGTTTTACCTGTATTGATTTTAAAATTAAGTCGATTTTATCTTTGTTGACATTTCAATAGAGCGTGGTTTGATACCATCATGTTCTATGATTCCTTGAGCAACAATGTATATATCATCAATGTGTGTGGAGAATCATTCCATCAACTCATATAAACACTCATAGTACATTGAGATTTCTTTATTCTTTGGAATCATATTAAACATCGGAGCGTCCTCCAGTAATGATTCATGGACATAAATATAACTATAGATAATCCCATGAGAGGAATTATCTTGAAGTTGTGTCATACGTGTGCCCTCTTATTTCTTGGGCGAGTATTGATGGAACCAAGTGACCTCCCCCTGTTCCTTTGGGAGTCACGACCTCAACCACACCTCTACTAAGTATGGTTGCAATGTCTTAATTTGCGACATTGTGCCCTTTATGGGGACTTTTAACCTTGCAGACACATTTGCAGCTGGTATATATATGATCTCGTCACTTTAGAAATTGAGTCATCTATACTTTGAAGATCAATTGTTCACTTTACTTTACTTTCACGTTACACTGTGAAATGCGGGGATCATAATGAGACATAGTGTGAAACTATTCCTATCGTTCCATTCGAAAATATTTATCACCCCCTAACGACGGGAAGATTGTCTCATTAGAATGAAAAATCCAAAAATTTAGCGGTAAAGCGATCGTCTGTCAAAGGTTTCAAAGAGCGGATGACTTTTGAAAATTCATATCCAACATAAATACTTAATTATATTTCAAAACCCATATGAATGCGCTATGGGGCGTAATAGGCACATATAATGTGTAACCAAATATGCGTAGATATGAATTATCAGGATTTTATCCAGTTACCAACTGGTACGCAAAATATTTGGTTAGCAGAGGTTCATAAACGAATAAGTAAGAGTTGTGTGCAATATTACATAACCATGTGCAGAGACAACTATACGAGTGTGCATAAATATTATCTTAGTCACCATCTATATTCTTTTCGACGGTGTCTTCTTTGAGATCTTATTGTATATGCACTTTAGGGTACAAGATGCATTATATCAATTTTGATTGAAATGCAATAGACATCAAATAGTTTTGATGTAAGCTCTCTAGCATTATGAGTTTTGGTACTTTATATGGGTGGTGGGTCCCCAATCATACTAAATGTGATACAAATTTTGCAAATGCAATATTTTTATGGATAATACGTGCCGAAGTATCGAACAAAACTATCAAATACTTGAATGATCTGCATTTTGAATAGTTATGTCCACGTGTATCACCAATTATCAATTATTAGAAATAAGTATTATACTTTGTATTTTTAGCATATGTAGGTCTCAATCATACAATTTTGCTAATGAACAAGTTTTGAAAAACGAGTGATGTATATTTGAGATATGAATGTATGTGGTGCTTCTAATACTTTAGAATGTATTAGTTGTAATTGAACAACATTAGTTCGGCACTATACTATGTATCAAATTTCTATCTCATTTTGTGTTTCACTCAAACTAAAAGATATGCATGTTAGTTTCTTATAATATGGACCATCATATCACGATAACCAAAGAATCCATGCCAGTCGTGTCAACTTGAATGAGTTGGTATCTAAAAGTTCTTTGTTGGTCATATCTTATGATTCAATAATCAAAAAGTAGTAAAGTAAAATTACTAGATTGACTCCAAAACATGCTTTCTTCCACATAAATTAAAGGTATAGTTCCATTATCATATTGTATTTCTAAATGATAATCATCAATATGAATATCATCAAACTTAACAAGGTTCGTTTCGCTCTTGATCCATACTAATCTTTTATGACTTTAATCAATGTGCCACTAGGCATCAAGACTTTCTCACATATAAATATCAATTCGGTGAATAATTATCTATTCCTCGACAAATTCTCACATTCTTCAGAGATATTTGAATGAAATAATTTTCATTCTAATATTTTACATTATTTGCTAGATATGTTACATTATATCTTAATAGTTTACTCCTGAACCTTGTATGCGGATGTGTGGTTAATAAACTCAATTATAGTCAATGCTTCAAAATGAAGTTCAAAAATCTACCAATAAGACAAAAATAATAATTAATTTAAATCAGGTCACATCACATAAATCTAACTCAAAATGAACTTTAAAACCAAATACAATAGTCTAATGTGAATGACTTATTATACTTTCACAAATTCTTTGTAAAGTAAAAAAATAAACAAATCTCATCAATCAAAATAGAGGATATTCATTGACTAAAAAAGGTTATTGGAAAAACCTCCATGACTTCTATCACAACCAATAAATATCACGAACTCCTACATATCTTACCTTGTGATTCATTCTTCCCACACAGGTAGAGGTCAACATATCTCTTCCCCTTTACTTTGAGGTTATTTCCACTATACATATTGATTATAGTTAGCCTTAAGAAATTTTCTTATCCAAAGGTCTAACATTGGTATTACAAAAAATAATTTTATTCTCTCAATGACTTATTGTCATAATTAATATTATATCTATGTTTGCTCAAATGGAAAAAAATAGAGTGAGATCGTATCTCTCAACTACTTATTATCATTTAAAGTCACTTTCTTTTTCACATATGGTAAAAGATATTTTTAGTTTCAATATATCAAAGTCAATAACCCTTTTTAGCAAGCAAACACATTTTTTTCCACCGAATTCTTGAGCTTGGAAGTAGTATTTTATAAAATTGCCAAAATATTCATTTAGAGCACATTCCAAAGTTTATTGAGATTCTGTAACTAAATATACTTCCACTATAAGATTTGAGGGTCAATATGAAGTCTCAAATTCATTAGAGAATTGACTTTGACTTAGTTTCACGATTCTTTGTCAGTCGAGGGTTGGTGGATAATATTATTGTGGAATTATAGTTACACTAGTTTCCACATCAAACGGCTGATGGTAGTACTCGATTTATTTTGAGTATATTATTTTAAATTTAGATTGAGTTAGTTCAATCAATTTCTTTACACTAATGCAGAAAAGCTTATTAGTGTCGCTTTATAAGTGATATATTAAAAGTAAACCGCTGCTAAAAATATATAAGTGGCGGTTCTTACATGTAAACTGCCACCAAAAACTATATGGAAGGCGTTTCAAAACAAAAGTGTCTCAAATAATTGGCAACGGGAGGCGCTTTATGACGAAAACAGCACCAATAAATAAGAACAGGTGGCGTTTTATATCAAAGCACCACCAATAAATAAGAACGGGTGGTGTTTTATATGAAAGCGCCACCAATAAATAAGAACGGGTGGCGCTTTATAACGAAAGCGCCACCAATAAATAAGAACGGGTGGCGCTTTATAACGAAAGCACCACCAATAAATAAGAACGGGTGTGGCGCTTTATAACGAAAGCGCCACCAATAAATAAGAATGGGTGGCGCTTTATAATAAAGAGCCACTAATAAATAAGAACGAGTGGTGCTTTATAACAAAGCGCCACCAATAAATAAGCACGGGTGGCGCTTTATCACAAAGCGACACTAATAGAGGGACTTTCTATCTTACGCCGTTCCAAGGTACGCTCTTATCCTACATCCCCCACCCCCCACCTCCATTTTTCGCTTGATCAGGATTCATTTTCTTTTTCCCTTCAACCGCAGTCCATATGAAATCAATTACACTCTTTCACTATATTTCTCTGCTCAATTAACAACACGATTATCCAAATTAATCAACTTTTTGGTTATTCTTATCATTAATTATTATTATTGATTAATGTTATTATTACTTTCAGAGCTAGGGTTTCCATTTTCCATTTCCTTTTTTTTCTTGTTGCTACAGTGAGATCTGATAAGGGTAAATGTTGATTCATTAATTTTATTATTATGTAGGGGAGAAAGAGAGAGTGAGAAGTGTTTGGGGTTAGGGTTTTGATGCGTTGGTGTGATTTGGAGATCCCCGTTTCCATTTCGGGTCTCGAGTCCATTTTGGAGATGGCCAATCATGGCTCCAAGTTTGTGTCAGTGAATTTGAGCAAGTCTTACGGGCAGCACCACCAGCCCTCCCATCATGCTAATTACCCACCAATAGATTTCATATTTTTGTTTTTGATGAGACCTTCTTGTTAATTATTATTTTCTCGCATGTAGTTAGCTAGTTATATTTAGTAAAACCAAAAAGATTGGTTACCAAGAATAGGGGGTACTAACCTGAAATACGAAGTCAGCGACCTAAATAGCTTGACATATGCGACCAGCGACCTCATAGATCTCCAAAAAGCCTTCTGGCGACCTAACCGATCCTACAAAATAACACCTTCAGCCAAGGCGGTGGACGGCCCCGATGAAGGTCCTCCGATGCTTAAATTAGCAAGTGCGGGAGATATTTTCGAGAGCTCAAACCATGATAAAACAACTTAAAAATAAAGAGAGGTATGCACCCCTTTTATAGAGACAAGAGAAGTGCTCCACAAGCCAGGGTTTTCTTCTCCCACCACAGTTCCATAAATACCATGACTGACTTAGAATTAGGATTTCTCCTATATGCTAAGTTCCCATAAGTAATGAATCTCTCACTTAAATTACCAGAATAGACCTGGACCTGTGATTCTTTCAATGCAGTCCGCCGGGACCCCACAATACCATCCATATTAGCCCATTCGGGCCTAATATTTATAAAGCCCATGACCGAGCTATCAGATAATGCCCAACTAATAAAAGCATAAGAGGTCGCGACCCTATATGAGAACTCATCCTCATATTCTAGGTCGCTACTCTACAAACCAGCTCGCCCACCTCTCAGAAGAAATACTCCTTCCAAGAAATGAGGTCGCTTACCATAAATACCAACATATATCATACGTGGATTTTTAGTGTCGTATCAGCTAGTCCCCCATGTTCTAGCTTATTGAGGTACGAAATCAAGTAGAATATGTAAAAAGGTAAAAAGAACGCAACCATCAGAAATCATAATAAAAAAACATAAACCATAAATAAATCACCCTGCCAGCTTACCACACCATATTTTAGAATAACCCAACTCGCCGTATCGAGCTATAATACTATTCACCAATAAGAGTTTACCACATAAAATTGCGACCTCTGAAAAACAGATCGCTCAGCCCCCAGGAAGAATGCTCCTCCTAGAAGAAGAGGTCGCACATAAGTAACCAGATTTCATATTTGTCGACCTAGTGCACCCGTCGACTTGAGACCATAAAACCTTCAATCTGCGACCTACAGTCGTACTCAGGCACAATAATCCAAGAAAATACAATCATGCGTTTCTAGATAGTCAAAACACCATAAGCCATTTACCCGACCTAAAAAAAGTCATCCCATACCAGAAACCATAGCCATGAGAAATTAATTAAGCATCGCTTATAGAACCATAAACCATTTCATTAGTCCATCAGGACCTCATACCATAATCCATAATAGCCCATCAAGGCCCAATATTGCGTTAACCATAAAGGCACAGAAACCCATAAAACCATAAACCATAAAGATATCATTGACCTAAAATTGGTCGGCCAGAAAACCATTGCACCTATAAATCATCGCTGACCTAATAAAAGCGTTAGCCCATTCCATAAAAACAATCGCCGAACTGACACAAGTTGGCATATTAAATCAAGCAAAATCCATATTAAACCACATATGACCAAGAAAACCACTCAGTCTCCCAAATTTAAGTAAATTGAGCAAAACAAATATCTAGGCCATATCACTTTAACAACCTCATGATACATTGATTTGAGCACATATTATACCCGGTAAAGTCATAATAAATTAGAACCACATTAGATCATAAGTGACCGAACAAACTACTCAGTCCCCCATGTCTAAATAATTTGAACCAAACAGAACATTTAGACCATACACAATCCAGGTGCAACCATATAACAATATCATGGGACTCAGAAAACCAATCAGTCCCCCATGTCCAAATAATGCAAACAAGGTGAAGCAACCAGGTCGCATCAACAAAATTAAACCAAAGATGACCAAGAAAACTACATAGTCCCCCAAGTTAATGCAATCAAGTAGTTTAACCAGGTTATCTGCCAACAACATGTTAAAGTAAATGTCAAGTAAACCTGTTTTACACATAGGTAGCAAGATCAATCAAACAAAATAAACCTCATAGAGTCCGCAAAGAACATGTAAATCAAACATGCTTAAAGACTTTAAAGGAAAATATGTAAATCAAACATGTCTTCACACAAGGCCAAACAAATCACATAGGACCAAATAAACCGCATAAGACCAAATAAATTACACAAGAACAAATAAATCACACAAGACCAAGTATGTAGATCAAACATACATAAGGACTGAGAGAAAACATGTAAGTCAAACATGTTCTTCCACTACACCATCCATTGCCATATCCATAGAAACCATAGCCGACCCGATAAAACCAAGCGTCAAGTCTTAACCATATTCGTTAAATCTCCAGCCGACCTCGGAGGATACATGAATCATAAACAAGCGTCCACCCTGAAAGGTATCATGAAACAGAAAAAGATATCCGCCCCTGACTTTATAACTCCAACCTCATAATTTTCCGCATGGTTTATGTATGAACCATTCTATTTTTTATTATATGATAACCTGTTACAAAAGATCATCGAAACCATACCAACAATCTAAGTTGTTAACCCAAAAAATAACAAACTCATAAGACTTAACATCCGCATAGTTCACGAGTAAGATATCCAGAACCTGTAATCAAAACCTGCTCATGTAATACCACAAATTTAAGATAGGTCGCCTATAGCATGTAAATCAAACATGCTTATATGGAGAACAACAAAACCCTGGAAATTATAAGCTGCGTGAAATTGGCCCAAAGAAGCTAAATTTAACTCACATAAAGGAACATATAAGTCAAATATGTTCTAAGACATATAAATTATAAAATATGGGAAAAAGACGTAAGTCAAACATATCTTTCCCATAAACGACCTCAAGTACGTAAGTCTAACATACTTAAGGTCAAAAACTAACCATCCGCCCCCAAAGGGTAATAAAATAATCAGCCGACCTATACAAGCATCGGTTATAAAACAATCATTCACCCCGGAGGGTAATAAAAAACATCCGCCCCGAAGGGTTAAATGCAAAACAGCCCGCCCCGAAGGGTTAATGAAACATCCGCCCCGAAGGGTTAAATGCAAAACAGCTCGCCCCGAAGGGTTAATGAAACAACATCCGCCCTGAAGGGTTAAGAGTAAAACAACCCGCCCCGAAGCGTAAAACACAAAACAGCCCACCTCGAAGGGTAATACAACCAATACCGCCCTGAAGGGTAAAACACAAAACAGCCCTCCCCGAAGGGTAATAAAACCAATATCCGCCCTGAAGGGTAAAACACAAAATAGCTCGCCCCGAAAGGTAATACAACCAATATCCACCCCGAAGGGTAAAACACAAAACAGTCAGCCCCGAAGGGTAAAACACAAAAAAGCTCGCCCCGAAGGGTAATAAAACCAATATTCACCCCGAAGGGTAAAACACAAAATAGACCGCCCCGAAGGATAATAAAACCAATATTCACCCTGAAGGGTAAAACACAAAACAGCCCGCCCCGAAGGGTAAATAGATAGCTCGCCCCGAAGGGTACATAAATAAGTGTCTGCCCCGGAGGGTAAATGAGTCAATCGAGGATTAAACATTTTCATAAACTCTCTGGCCATTGAGGCTTAAACATATTCATCAAATCTCTAGCCGTTGAGGCTTAAACATTTTCATAACCATAAAGTCGTACCTTGTTCTATATAATGAGGTCATACGGGACCGCAATAAGGTCGCGGAGACCGTAACAAGGTCTCGCAGAGACCTTAATGGGGTCGTAGAGACCTAAACGAGGTTGTAGAGACCTTAACGAGGTCGCGGAGACCATAACATGTTAATTATAAATATTCTCCATAACTTAGATCATAAAACCATCAATCCATAAACCATTAATGAATACGACATAAACCAACTTGCGACCAAACCTTAACCATTTAAATTAAATCACACACCATAACCATTTAAACCGTCTCAAATAAATTTTATCACTTTAAGTGAATAATATTAAATCGCATAAATCAGCTATTTTCCCATGTTCAACCACATAAAAAATAAGTAAGGCAGAAAATTGGAAACCGTTCCTTTCACGAGATTTTAAAGAGCGTACCCGATACGTATTCATATTGATGCCATTGGAAAATTCACCTCTCCTAGAATATCCAACTGCGCGACCTTTTTATTTTTAGGTAGCATAATTCCACGATCAACTTTTTGTGAATGTTTGGACGTGCGACCTGGTATATGGCCTTAAATATTGGCGACCTCTTCGCATTGAGTTAACCATCTCCGAGTTACATGTTGGGCAACTCATAAATTAACCACCCATAAATATGAAATTAATCTTGCGAGTCGAATTAATCCTCCATGAACATGTACATTAAAACTCATATAATTGCTCCAGTCTGTGAGGCGAGCTGGAGGCAGGTCAATTTTCAAAACCATTATTATAAAAAGTATCACATCAATACAAAACCATATACCATATTAATCCGAATAAACCACATTAGAATATATACATATTTTCTAGAGAGCTTAAGAAATCAACTAAGCCAATAATATGTTAATTATACATATATCCACATAGATTCATGATCAACCAAATAAAAGAATATGTTAATCAAACATAATCGCAAGCACATAACCAAACAATAAATAATATGTTAGCCAAACATAATCATTGCAAACCAAGCATTGCCCTTTCCCATAATCATAAACACCATATCACCATTAAGCCATATAGGATCAAATAAACTGACACGAGAGTTTTCAGCACATATACCAACTTTGAAGATTTAACTTCTTTGATTGTTATAAATTAAAAAACAAACTATATACCACTAAAAAGCCCTACGAGTCTAGTTTCCAATGCAAAAATTAGATCTCAAAAATGATCATCCAAAAGTGAGTTATTACCATTTTACTGAAGTGTGGCAGTGCAGTGGTTTCATACGGGAATTTGAAAAGATGAGCAACTCTTAGGGTATGTTTGGCGGACAAAGCTAATAAGCTAGTTGATAGTTGAAAAGCTAGCTGATGACTGGTAAGTTATTTGAGAGCTGATAGCTGAAAAGCTAGCT
This sequence comes from Phtheirospermum japonicum, assembly GCA_014905375.1. Classification (NCBI taxonomy): domain Eukaryota; kingdom Viridiplantae; phylum Streptophyta; class Magnoliopsida; order Lamiales; family Orobanchaceae; genus Phtheirospermum; species Phtheirospermum japonicum. The sequence goes on along the minus strand of BMAC01000001.1, from coordinate 6,023,077 downwards.
GATCTAAATAAAAATGTTTGGCAAATTTAGCTGATAAGCTGGCTCAAAAGTACAAAATTACACAAAAGTACATGTTTAAAATAATATTGTTAATGTTATTTTTTATTTATTTTCATATAATATTAGGATTGTAAATTTAATTATTATTGTTTTTATTACCAATATATATATATATATATATATATATATATATATATATATATATATATATATATATATATATATATATATATATATATATGTGTGTGTGTGTGTGTGTGTGTGTGTGTGTGTGTGTGTGTGTGTGTGTAAGTCTCAATAATTGCGCAATACTTTTTTTAAGGATTGGGGAGAGAATTTTTTTTCCATTTCCTTTATAATCCAATTTATAGTCAAGCTAATAATAATAATAATAATAATAATAATAATAATAATAATAATAATAATTGTACAATAGATATTTATCTAATTAATAATACTAATAATAATCTCACAATACTAAAATAATTCTTAGATATTCATTTAACAATTAAAAAAGTGGTGAAATTTTTAAAAAATTAATACCTAACGAAATAATAGTGTAGTTTTCTAAAAATAAAAGGGTTAAAATAGGAATAAAATCAAAAAGCTCAATGAGCTTGTTTGAAATGCTTGTAATAGTAGCATCTGAGATAAGCTCAGACTTTTCAAATAAGCCTATGCAATCAAACAAGGCTTTTTTAAATACAGAGAGCTTATAAGTCCTCTAAATAAGACATAAGCTAGCTTATTATGCTTACCAAACGTACAATTAGTGTGTTTTAATGAACCTACTCATTCAAGCACCTCGGGAGTTGATAAACACTTAGTCTTTAGTCAAGACTCATCTTACTTATCTTTAAAAACATAAGTATATCCTCATAACCATATAGAATTAAATAAGTCCTCCTCAGCCAAGTGTTAAACCACATGCATATCCCCACAAAATAAAACCACATAAAATAAATCCAATTAGCATTCTCCACGCATGATTAATATCTCATCATCCATTCTATCATAACAGTGAAAGAATCTCAAGACCAAATCTATCCAACTCCATGGATGATTAATATCCCATATAATCAAATAAACCATACGTTTATACCCATTAAATCATATAAAATCAAATAAACCATAAGTCTATCCCCATTTAAATCAAATCAATAAGCAAGTATTCCATATGCCAACCAAATCAATCAACCAAACCATACCATCACCCTTTAAACACATCACAATTGTCACATATTATCAACGTATATGACCCTAATTTGTATATCGTCGATTTTACAAAAGAAAATAAATACTTATCTTGACTTTTGGTGATTTTGTTGTGTTTGGTTGATACGCAACCTTTATCGCCTTAGATTTCGAGCAACAAAATAAATCAACCTTGAATATCTGGATGAGCGACCTCATCGCGTTTGTTTGAATTGACCATTTCCGGGTTAATTTCCAGGCAACACATAGAGTAACCCTTAAAAACTAAAATTAATACGAACTAAACAAATACACATGCACTCAGTCCATTAGTATATGATCATAAAAATAATCGATAAGTAATGTGCGAGCATCGCAACCCTTATTCGCGCCCATAGACCTTCAAACTCAATCTCCACCACCATTTAGATTTAACCACTATATCTCGTAAATATTATATTCAAAATTCAGTTTCATCCAATCGGTTAGATTGTGCATAATTTAATTTTTAAAAGAAACTAGACAAACAGTTTTGGGAAACATGATCAGCTCTGTTTAAAATTCTTTATAAGATTTTTCTGAACTCATATTCAAATCTCCACCATCCAGATTGAGCTTCAATATGTTTAGAATAATATATCAAAATTTTGGATTGATCCAACGGATTTATTGTACACGATCGCATTTTGAAAAACACTGCGCAGAATTTTTCGAAGGATTTTTATGACCTCATATTCAAATCTCCACCATTCAAATTGAACTTCAATATGTTTAGAATAATATGTCAAAATTTTGGATTGATCCAACGGTTTTATTGTACACAATCGCATTTTGAAAAACGTTGCGCAGAATTTTCCAAAAATAAAATCTGCTTTACTCAAAAATTTATATATATTTCCTCGCATCTCAGAATCCGATTTCCACCGTTCAGAACGTAATTCAATAGGTCCTTGAGGTTTCGTAATATTGTTAACGTGATCCAACGGTTGAAACGTTAGAAAATAATTTTTCAAATTTATAGCGCAGTCAGATTTTAGACCTACGAAAATTGTGTATTCTCACGTCTTTTGCTCAAGGACTCGATGTCCCTCTTTCCCATAGACGGATTCACTTGATAAAATCAAAAAGATTGGTTACCAATAATATGGGGTACTGACCTGAAATACGAAATCAGCGACCTAAATAGCTTCACATATGCGACCAGCGACTTCATAGATCTCCAAAAAGCCTTCTGGCGACCTAACCGATCCTGCAAAACAACACCTTCAGCCAAGGCGGTGGATGGCCCCGACGAAGGTCCTCCGATACTTAAGTTAGCGAGTGTGAGAGATATTTTCAAGAGCTCAAACCACGATAAAACATTTTAGAATAAAAGAGTATGCACCCCTTTTATAGAGACAAGAGAAGTGCTCCCCAAGTTGGGTTTCCTTCCCTTCTCCCACCACAGTTCCATAAATACCATGACTGATTTAGAATTAGGATTTCTCCTAAGTTCCCATAAGTAATGAATCTCTCGCTTAAATTACCAGAATAGGCTTGGGCCTGTGATTCTTTCAATGCAGTCCGCCGGGACCCCACGATACCATCCATATTAGCCCATTCGGGTCTAATATTTATAAAACCCATGACCGAGCTATCAAATAACGCCCAACTAATAAAAGTATAAGAAGTCGTGGCCCTATATGAGAACCCATCATCATACTCCAAGTATCTACTCTACAAACCAGCTCGCCCACCCCACAGAAGAAATGCTCCTTTCGATAAATGATATCGCTTACCATAAATACCAATATATATCTTACGTGGGTTTTTAATGTCGTATCAATTTTTTATGATTCCACATGTTTTTTCAGGGCAAGGTTGAATATGGGAACAAACAAAGGTAAAACCTTGAATGTGTTTTCGTTGATTTCTAATTTACCGCTTTATTTATGTAATTTTTTCAATTTGATGTAGATATATGCGTGATTTTTTTGTTGTTATTGTTGTTGGTTCAGCTGATTCAGGAGATTTCTCAATTGACATTGAACATTTGATCCACTTTCGTATGCGTTTAATCGCAACTCACCAGGAAAAAAAACACGATTATATAATTTTTCTATTTATTTTTTAATTACAATAGTCTTGAAGGAAACTCCGACTAATCGCTGAATATGATTATTGGCAGGATGGACCACTTGAACATTTAGGAATTTTTATTAATAGTTTATCAAAAATGTTGCAGAAATCGATAAAATTTGATAGCATGTTAAGGCTCGGTAACAATACAGTCTATTATTTAGCCATTTTGATGGTCTTGCATGATTTCTCTCCATATATTTCTAATGCATGTTTATTTGTTATATAGTTTGTTTCCCACTTGAACATGTATTACAAGTATCAATATGAAAATAAATAAGTTACGCATGATGTGGGAAAGGCATACAAGTTAAAACAAGGAGAACTAGCTATCGAGCGCTTGTTTAACGCTACAAAAAAATTGAAAAAGCCGATTATTATTACTGACGGGCAGCTACCCATCGGTGAAATAACGGCATTATCGATGGATTTTTCGACGACAATAATTATTGACGGACACAGCTTTTCGGTAGATGGCTCCATCGGCAAGTCCTCGGGAAGTTGGTGGAAGTATAGCCCACCCAATATGCCGACGGCACAAGTTTGTCGGCAAGTTTTTTTAAAAAAATAAAGTAAAATCTGGATTTTATTTGTCGATGGAAATATAGCCGTCGGCAACGCCGGATTTTATTTACCGATGGATTCGTTCCGTCGGGAACGCCATTTGTTTTTCTACCAGCGGGTTTACAAACAAAAGAAAAATTAGGACGGGAGAGAAGAGAGGAGTTGCTACCACCGCCACACGCCAGAGCACCGCCACCGTAATATATGAAGGTATGTTAGCCTTTTAATTTAAATTGAATGTTTTTTTTTTAAATTTAGGGTATTGATTTAATTTGATTTGTAATTCAATTTAGTAATTAAGCTTTGATTCAATTTATGATTTATGATTTTAAGTTACAATTGAGTGGTTGAATTAGGCTTTAATTTATGGCTTAGGGTTTGAATTTAAGGATTAGGTTTTGAGAGATGTAATTGGGGGTTCAATTTAGGAATTTAGGCTTGATTTATGAAATTGTGAATGATTTAAACAATTAGGATTTGATCGTATCTAGTTGGATAATTAAGGTCCAATTTTGAATTTAGTCATAGTTTAAGGGTAAATTAGTTCATATTTAGGAAATTAATCGTATCTAACTAGAAATGTAGGTTTCGATTTTATTGAATTTAGGCATAGTTTAGGTTATTGTATTACATTATCGAATTTATATTGTACATGCATGGAATGGCCGTGGTGATCGGCCTGGTTTAATTTATAGTTTATAAATTGGATTCGATTATAAACATTTGTATAATATTAGAGCTAATTAGGTCGTTAGTATTCATTTACGGTTAATTTATGTAATCAAGGTTTATTTAGGGTTTAATTTATAATTATTTATAAATTATGTTCGATTATATACATTTATATTACCTTCGGTAAAAAAATCGGTGCATGCCGACGGGCAAATCCGCTGGTGTTTTTTTACCGACTGATTTTAATGGTCGTCAGCAAAATATTGAGGGACAAATTCATATTATTATATTTATATATTTATTATATATCCCTTAAAATAAATATTATACGTTATTCTTATAAATGATTATATATAATTATTTATTATTATTAAAAAGTGTATTAAAAAGATATTTATTTTAAATATATTACTATTATTGAAATTCATATATATATATATATATATATATATATATATATTCATATTCATATTAGGTATATCCCTTATAATAATTATATATACATTATATTTATAAATAATTATATGTAACTTTATATTATTAGTAAAAAAGTGTATTTAAAATTTTTTTATTATAAATATATATTACTGTTTATTCAAATTCATTATATATTATTTTTTATATTTATTAGATAAATACCTTAAAATAATTATATACACACGATATTTATAAATAATTTTATATAATTATATATTATTATTAAGAAGTGTACAAATCAAATGATCAGCAGCTATCTAATAGGGCTCTGACTGCATGCCTGTTGGAGAATGAGTCGGCGACTCATAGACAGTGGGCGGTAAAAATTGTAATAGGTGCGCCAGGATTGGATTTCACTTGACCGTATATGGTTCCATTGCGTGTGCTTGGTGTAGAAATTATGTATAAATGTACTGCCATGCTATTAAATATTTTGATTAAAGTTTTTTTTTACTCCACTAGTTTTTTTTTAACCCGTGCGATGCACGAGACATAAAGTTATAAAATAGAAATACAATGTTCTGATAGAATTAGAAACTAATGAATTATAACATATATAAATTGAATCAACATTATAAATGAGCGTTAAAACTATATATTAGTAATACATATTTGTACACAATATTATTGATCATGTGCTGTTTTGTTTCTAATATTTTGGAGATTTATAATTCTTTTGTGTCGTCGTCACCGCACACTAATATCTTTAAATCCTTTTGATTGTTCACGCGGGAAACAATAACATATAGTTGGTCATAACTGAACATGAAATTTTTTGGGTAAATGCGGCGTTCGAGAAGGCCTGATCTTCCCTCTTGTTTTTCGCTCAATAATTATATTTTTATTTGGTTTGTGGGGACCTATGAGATTTTATGCCACAACATAAGTTAAAGTCAGTTAAATAATATAAAAATTAAGATACACATATCTGACGTATTGATATATGTGGTGTATGTATGTATATACACGCATACACATACACATATGTATAATCAATCAATTATACATAAAATAAAATGTGGAGGCTAAATAAAATGTGCCTATAAACTTTACACATGCAATATAGTATGTCGATTATTAAAAAATATGAAATATCCTTCTTTAGGTATCACCTACTAAGAAAATCATTGCCATGAAAGAAAATATAGAAGAATTTTGGGCAATACTCAAAATAAATGGAAATGTATCCCTTGAAAAAATAAAAGAATAAAGGACAATTTAAGTGCAAGACAATTTAGATAATAAATAAATAACAATAATGATAATATTAATAATAAATGTCAATTTAATAATGATAATGATACTAATTAATGAGCAAGATTTACTTTTTTTTTTATAAAACTATATATAACAAATGTATCCACACATTTTTAAAGAAAAATAATAATTAAACAATTTCTCATTTAGTAATCAAAATTTAGATAAATTTCAAGTGTGATAGTTTTGACATTTATACTCACACTATTCCCTTTTCAAATTTGTATTCACAAAATGTTGAGTGGTTAAAATATCTTTTTATGTAACCACAGAGAAAGTTTTAAAAACCTTTTATACTTTTTTTTTAAACAACAGAAATCACATTCTACCTTTTTGAAACAAATAAAATGTAGAGTTTTCAATTTCCTCTATATATTCAATAATCAGAAATAAGTCTGGTATATCGGTCTTGTGTAAAGTACCAAAATACCAATTGGAATCAATCGAAAATAAATAACATTTACAATTGCAAGCCTTACAATGTCAGATACCAAAAATTACATACAATCTCATATTTGTAGAAAGCTTCATGTCATGTCTAGCGAAAAATTGTGTAGTCATTAATTATTTGGTACAACTCAAATAACACTTATTTAAGATCATTAATTATTTGGTACAACTCAAATAACACTTATTTATGGTCCCAATGACGAATAACGTTGTTCACGAAAACTTAAATAGCACTAATACAATGATAATACTAATTACTCCCTCTGATTCTATTTATATATAGTTTTAGCTTTAAACAAATTTATTAAGAAATGTTCTCTCACCACAATTTTTTAAACAAATTTATTAAGAAATGTTCTCTCACCACAATTTTTTTCCAGTGTTTTCGTATACATACCAAACCCTTCATCTTCCTTTTCAAGCACAAATTATTGTTTGAGATACCTATACAAATTAAAATAATAACTCAAATTCTTTTTATTCCAATGAGTATGAGACAGTTTAATATTATATGAAAATTCATACAGACCAAATATGCATCAAAAGGGCA
>BMAC01000001.1:5972467-5998908 GCA_014905375.1 Phtheirospermum japonicum | reverse complement strand
AATTAAGGTATTTACTTCTCTAATTATATTAAGAAAATTACTAAGTAAAGTAATTATTAATCCTGCGTGTCATTTACGTGGCATTCTACTCCTATTATTTTCTCTCTCCAGTAATTAATGTATCTATCATAATTATGTTAATAAAATCCCTACATAACTAAAAAAGGAAAATAACTTTATGTGGCATTGACAATCTAATTAAGGTATTTACTTATCTAATTATATTAAGAAAATTACTAAGTAAAGTAATTATTAATCCTACGTGGCATTTACGTGACATTCTATTCCTATTATTTTCTCTCTCCAAACCTCTCTTTTAATATAGATATAGATCTAGATTTCTCTCACTAATCATTTCAATTAATTTTTTATATAATAAATCATTCAATCGCCAATTATTATTACACAATATTTCATACCCACTCACATAATCTTAATTACCAATCATTTATAATTATTATTTATAAATTTTTCATATTAAATTAAACAATCACTAAATTTCATCTCATAACACAATCCTAAATCTTCATTCTTCATTCATAAACATAATGGTTATTCTGTCTGATTTCCAAATTTCCTAAAATAAATATTTGTAATATTCTTAGAATAGTTGAGAGCGTCATTGTAAAATATTGATGAAATCATCAAATTTTGTCATGTCAACTAACAATTTGGCATAATGTAAGACGATCTAATATTAGCGTGCTCAGAAAAAGCTCATCACAAAACTGAATAAAGTAAGGCCTGTTTAAACTTATATTCGATACTAGTGGTTACCACGAACTCTTCTTCAGTTGCTATTTGTACTAACATTCGATGTACTGTTCGATATTATTCTAAAACTCAAAAATCAAATAATAATCTCTTACAACTAAATAACTAAATATGCCTAAATATAATATTACAAGACAACACCATTCAATTTTCTAACATGATTTGACATCAAATACAATATGATAATACATTATTATCCACTTTTCAAACATGATCTGACATCTACATTGTTCTAAAACTCAATATACTCAACCAACAGTTTTTTACAACTAAATAATCAAATACTCCTGAATATAATATTATAATAAAACATCAATTTTCTGACATGATTTGATATCAAATACAATATAATTATTCATTATCATCTACAATAAAAAGTAAAAGATTCTGAATAATATAACATACAATAATTCTTACTGTACATATAATACTGAATGCCCCAAAATTTTGAATTTTATTATTCAAATTCTAACGAATGCTATTTAAACAAGTAAAAAAATTACGGGCAAATTTACCGAATTCACATGAAGGAGTGTGCAATTCATGCACTTGAAAACACTTATAATTCCAACATCATGTCTGAAAGTCTAATCTCCTTTTAAACTACGTTTGTAGTTCCTTTTGAATTGTTACAATTTCAACTCGTATTCCATTCTAAATACAAAGAACTTTTTATTGCATAACTGGAAGGTGTAAGAAGTTGAAGATAAAATTTTTATTCAACTTCTAACTATATATATGAAAAACATTTATTCAGAAGCTTACTTGTTAAGAAACGATAAACCTAAAACAAAAGAGCGCGACGAACACTATATATATTATCCGTGTAATGATTTCTACAAAATGTAATTCGCCCCATTATCATCATTATTAAGAATATCATTATTGAGAATATTCATAAAAGATGACAATGGTTAATTACATTTTGTAAAATTCACTTTGACTTCTAAAGAAGGTTATTTCATAAAATTGCATAGAGAAAACCTCATTAATTATTGATAGATAACAACGAGTCAAAGTGATAACGCTGGCCTTGTTAGCTGGCATTTCCTTTTCAATTGGGTTCAACTGGGCGATGAGGCCTTGCTCTACAAGTAAGGTTGAGATCCTAATACGAGTAGGTGTCAAGTTCAAGTCTCATTGATGACATACAAGTTGGCTTCCAATAAAAGATTTTATTAAGCAGCTTAATGGGTAAACACTCGTTTGACTTTCTGACCCAAATTCGATCCAAGCGCTTATTAATTTGTGGATCTAAGCCTGAACCCAATGGAGTTTTGGTTATTTCAATCAAATTGAGTCACATTTAAAGTTACTAGTAAAAAATGTATTAAAGTAATATCATTCAAAATGTAATTTCATAAATGGAGTTGGTAAAAACGATATGGTAAAATTGTTGTAAAAATGAGCTAAAACAATTAGTAGCTAAAAATTATAAAAGTTGTACCTGATACGAAAATAAATGGTGATCTAATTGGAAAATGAACATATATATACTTATGGTCCAATTAGTTGCTGGTGTTACACATGGTATTTTTTTATTATTATTAAACAAAACTGACTGGGCTGTCATTGATAAGGCCCATCTATTTTTGGTCCTAGCTATAAGCCTAGGAACAAAAGTTCACCACCCGTTTAAGCCATCTCCTAAAAAATTGCATATGAAATCAGCTTAGAGGAGGGGCCTGATCAAGCTACAACCCTATTTGAAAAGGCTAAAATCCAAGATAAGAACTCATAGACTTGTATAAGGCTCATAGCTTGATCAGGCCCCTCCTCTAAGCTGATTTCTTTATATGTCTTTTCACATTCAATCTTGGCATCAAAGTCTTGTAATGAATGGATGATAATATATCCGATTTGGGTGGATTTAGTTTAGGAGATGTGGTGAACTTTTGTTCCGAGGTGGGGCAAGCATTCTATAATAAAATTGTACGTGAGTTGGATAGTTGATTAATTAGTTCATTAAAACAATGTTTAAGGAAAAATAGTTATTATTTTAAATTTATTGAACACACAAATTTCTTGAGTTGATAATTTAAAAATATATTAATCAATTTTATAGATAAATATTAAAGGATTTTTGTATATATAAACTAATGACACATATTTTATACTTTTGTAAATTTTAAGGACAAAGTTATCATTTCAAATAATTTTTTATATATCCAACTTTTACTAAATTATCACTTGGACCTAAAAAGTAATTTAAAAATATATTTACCGAACAAATTAATTAGAGAATTTAACTAGTAAATTCTCAAATTTAGATCAAATCTCTTTAATTTTTTAACAAACCTGTGGTAAACAAGCAACTCAATAAGTAATAATCGATGTAATCAGTCATGAGTCTATGTTGTTAATTAGAGTATCTCTAATGGGCTAGTTGAAAGTTACTCACAAAGCTTTTAATATAAAAAGTTTAAAATTTATTTAATGATCTCTATTAAATCCCACTAATTAAATAATGGTGTCCGTGTTTTTATCAGAAATAACTCTTGCTACTTTGGCTAACCATCAGTAACTAGCAAGATATTGCAGTAGTTACAGTTTAATGATTATAGTTGAAGACGGTCCTTAATATCCTTAATAGAGGTGATTGAATCGAATTGAGTAAACCAAAATTGGAATTTACATAAAATTTTAAATTGAACCGAAAATAAGTTTAAAATCGAATTAATCGAAAAGTTTATAACATTGCAAACCAAATCAAACCGAATTAATCGACCACCTTTGATAAACACCAGAATAAGCAATATTAACTGGGCGACGCACTGATAAAAAATAACAATAAGTAATATAAAGATTATTTTTTAAATTATATTTGGATTAAAATTGAATCGTAGAAATAATCAATTTTTTTGATATTATTAAATCGAAAACCGAATCGTAGTGAAATTTTCGGTTCGATTCGATCGATTTTTTGAGTTTTACGTTTTTTTTTTCACTCCACTTAATAGTTTATCCAGACTTGTGCTTACAATCATTTCCAAAATCACACTTTAAAATAAACCACCTTTTTTTCTCATGGACATTTAAACGAGCCTTTTGTTCTCTTTTGGTATCCGAAGATATATTTGGGAGGCATATGATGCTTAAAAAGAAAAGAAAAAAAAATAATATCATGAATATACATAAATATATTGGTGATATCGTGATACCAGATATCATGGACGTGATACCAGAAGTGCAAGACATACATAGATAATTCTCGTGCAATTATCGATCAACATCTCGACGAATTTGTCAAAGCTATCACAATTTCAATTAGTGTAAACATAATAGGAATGAACCAAAAATTACTTATTTTGTTGGTGATCTTGTGGTGGCTAATTAAGTTGAAATAAAAATTGATTGTAAACACCCAACTAAATTGCGGATGATTGGACAATTATCCACTTATTTATTATTTAAATTCTTCTTGCAATTGTACACTTATTTATTATTTAAATTCTTCTTGCAATTGTATAGTGGGCCAACAACATTATATTTAATAAAACAAATTTATTCGCACCCAGCGTTTGCTAACTACAGCCGAGTATTCAAAACAATTATATGTCTTTTCTTTATTTTTAAATATTTATTATTCATATTTGGAGTGCCAAATAAACTCTATTTCTAACTTATACAAAATAATTTCTAATCAAACACATTTTCCAAACAAACAAAAAAAAAAAAAAAAAGAGAGAGAGGGAGAGAGAGAGCAGAACGAGAAGAGAATCAACGAAATGAGAGGAAAACGTGGCGAAACATTCAACTATATATGAGTCAGTTGTTGTTAATTTCACTACCAGAAATGATCCTCTCTCATTACAAGAAGTTCAATTTGCTCTTCAAACACATGAGCTACGTCTGCAACAAGCTACCCATGCAAATCACACCTCTGCTGCCCTAAACACTAGTATAAACAGTCCGAATCCTAGCTTTAATCCTGTTGCCAATGTTGCATGTAGTGGAAATGGAGGTTTTCGTGGCTATCAACACAATGGTTCACGAGGAGGAGGTAGAGATTTTCGTGGTCGTGGCAGAGGTGGTAGATACTATAAGAACACGAATTGAAAACCATCATGCCAACTCTGTGGAAAAACTGGTCATATGGCTCTAAAATGTTTCAAGAGATTTGATGAAAAAAATTTTAGGCCCTACCTCTGATGCAAACAACTCAAGCTTTTCTGTGGCAAACCCTCAAGCTCATTTAAGTGAAGGATCCAGTGCAGGGGTCAGTTCTACAGATGGACACTGGTATTTTGACAGTGAAGCAACAAATCATGTGACTGCAGACATGGAGAATCTCACTTTACAATCAGCTGACTATCAAGGACAAGAAAGGCTTGTAGTAGGTAATGGTTCATCTCTTCCTATAGTTAAAATAGGTTCAGGAAAAATTCATACATCCACACACTCTAATTCCTTATCTCTCAAAAACATCCCGTTTAAGCCAAATATAACCAAAAATCTGCTTAGTATTTCTAAAGTCACAAAGGACAACAATGTTCTCATTGAGTTTTATCATGATTGTTATCTTGTTAAGAACAAAACTACACATCAAATCCTGCTGGAGGGCAAGCTCAAACATGGACTGTACCATCTTGATCTCTCTGGTCTTCACAAGCCAAAAGCTTCCTCATTCTCCTCATGTACTCAAGCTTATCCTAGTTCAAGTTTTCTACTTTTGATGTCTGTAATAAAGAACCAGCTGCTTTGTCTGTTTCAAAAGATGTCAATACATGGCATCAAAAGCTAGGTCATCCTTCTAAGTATGTTTTAGCTACTGTGATGCATAATATGCAAATTCATGTTTATTTGAGTGATGTAAATTTTTGTCATGCCTGTAAACTTGGAAAAATGCATCAGCAAAACTTTATCTCAGCCTGCCAAAACATATGCTCCATTTCAATTACTGCATTCAGATATTTGGGGCCCTTCTCATGTGTTATCTTGTGATGGTTATAGATACTACATTCATTTCATTGATGATTATACAAGATACACTTGGATTTATCCTTTAAAAACAAAATCTCAAGCTTATCAAATCTTTCAAAATTTCATAACTCTTGTTCAGAGGCAGTTTCAAACCAAATTCAGTGTTTACAAACTAATTGGGGAGAAGAATACAGATCCTTTGCTCCTCTTTTATCAAAACTAGGAATTCACTTTAGACATCCATGTCCTCACACACACCAAAAAAATGGCAGAGCTGAAAGGAAACACCTACACATTGTTGAAGTAGGTTTATCCTTATTAGCATAGGCCTCTCTTCCTTTCGAATATCGGTGGGATGCTTTTTACTCAATCACACATAATCAATCTTTTACCAACACCCATCCTCAAAAACATTTCTCCTTATCAGTCTTTATTTCATCATTCTACAGACTACTCACAAATTCATGTTTAGATCCTCAAAATGTCTTTTTCTAGGATACAGTGCTCATCATAAAGGCTATAAGTGTCTAAGCATCACTAGATAATTATATATAGCAGCCACAGTTGAGTTCAATGAATCTGAATTTCCCTACAAGGAAATGTTTCAAGATAAACCACAGCCTTCTATCCTTTCACAATCCACTCATACTTCTCTTATGCTTCTTCCTGTCCTTCCTGTCTCAACAAACACTCAAAACACACTACCCAAAGTCTCAGCAGAAACCTCTCCTCATCAACATAACACTACATATTCCAGCCCAGAGGGTATTAACCTCAAAGTTCATCTTCCTATTTCATCTTTACAGCCCACTCATACATCTGACACCACAATATCCTCTGATCCCTCCTCAAATCCACCCCCATCTCATTCAATGGTAACTAGGTCTAAAAACGGCATTTACAAACCAAAAGCCTTATATGCAATCACTTCTTCAATCCCTCACCTTGAGCCACTATCTGCTTCACAAGCTCTTCTTGATCCTGGTTGGAAAGCTGCAATGGAGTTGGAATATTATGCCTTGATAGCAAATAAGACCTGGAAATTGGTTGAGTACAAACCCCTAGGCATGTCATATCAAACAGGTGGGTTTTTAGGACTAAGTACAAATCTGATGGCAGCATAGATAGGCTCAAGGCAAGGCTAGTTGCTAGAGGTTTTGAACAACATGCAGGAACAGATCTCTTGGACACTTTTAGTCCTGCTGTTAAGCCCGGCACAGTTAGAATAATTATAACTCTAGTTGTCACATCACATTGGTCCATACATCAAATTGATATAAACAATGCCTTCTTACATGGTGACTTGAATGAAGAAGTATACATGACTCAACCAGAAGGCTTTGTAGACCCTAAAAATCCCAATGCTGTTTGCAGATTAACTAAGGCTCTCTATGGACTCAGGCAGCCTCCCAGGGCTTAGTTCAACAAGCTGAAAATTTTTCTTATGTCCATAGCGATGTCTGTCTCAGTGTCTGATACATCCCTGTTTTACAAGAAAACAAATAATAAAATTCTGGTGGTTTTGGTTATGTTGATGACATTCTTGTCACAGGTCCTAATCCAAGTGCAGTAAATCACATTATTCACCTCCTAGGCCAAAGTTTTGCTCTCAAAACCCTAGGTGAAGTAAACTACTTTTTAGGGCTAGAAGTTCTGAGAACAGAAGCTGGTTTACTACTTCATCAAACAAAATATGCCCATGAATTGCTGTGCAAAACAGGTTTAGAAAACTGCAAACCAAAATTCACTCCACTGGTTCCAAGTCAAAAACTACATCTCAAGGATAGTCAGTTGTTTGATCAACCTACATTGTATAAAAGCACTATTAGGGCTCTTCAATATCTAACTATGACAAGGCCAGACATCTCTTTTGCTGTAAACATGCTGTCTCAGTTTCTACAGGCACCAACTTTGACATTTACTCAGATATATTAAAGGAAGCCTCTCTCTTGGAGTTTTCTTTCATCCTGCCTCTAGGTTAGGGATGACAATGGGCCGGGGCGGGGCGAGTACTACGAGACACGGACCCGGCCCGTCAACCTCACGGGCCGGGGCGGGCGACCCGCCTATATAATTTTTTTTAATTATAAAATATCAGTTATTATTAATAAAAAAGTTAAAATATTACTATAAAAATTAAATATAAGACTACAAATTTAATAAGAACAACAATAAACCAAAAAAAAAAAATTATTATACATTTCTTAGCTTATTTATCATTTATTTTATTTTATTAATGTATATTATTTATAAAAAAAGTATCATTATCAATGTATAAATGTTAAATATAATATTAAGTTTATAAAAATATAAATAATCATATAAATTATATATATATAAATTATTTTAAAAAATAAAAATATTATGCGGGGCGGGTACCCACGGGGCGGAAGTGGTACCCGAACCCGGACCCGCCCGCCCCGGAACACGGGGCGTGGCGCCCCCAGTGGCTCAGGCCAGGACGGGGCGGGCTGGGCCTAAATTGCCATCCCTACTCTAGGTTGAACATTGAGGCTTATTCAGATGCTGATTGGGCTATCTGCATTGATGAAAGAAGATCTACAGGGGGTCATTGTCTGTTTCTTGGAAAGAACTTGATAACATGGAGCTCCAAAAAGCAATGTGTGGTTTCAAGGAGTAGTGCTGAGTCTGAATACAGATCACTACCTGACACCACTTCAGATATAATGTGGCTCAAATCCTTACTTCAGGAATTAGGGGTTCCAATCTCTTCAACTCCTATCAGTTGGTGTGACAATATTAGTGATGCAGCCTTGGCTTCAAATCCAGTGTTTCATGCAAGAACAAAACATATAGAAATAGATGTTCATTTTGTTCGAGAAAAGGTGCTTGCAAATCAGCTAGAAGTTAGGTTCATTCCATCTGAGGATCAACTGGCTGACTTATTCACCAAGTCATTGTCAGCACCACGTTTTCACAGCTTTGTATTAAATCATCACTTCGAAACAGGTTATTCAAGGCAAGTCCGGATTGAAAGGGGAATATTGAAGTATATAGAAAGTACAGGGGTCAAATTATAATTCTGTTCTAATAGGTCAAAGTCAGTCAAAGTTTGTTAGAGATATTGTTAAGAAAGTAGTTAGCAAACGGTTAGGTGGCTTAATGCTCAATCTAAGCAGCTGAGCTGTTGCTTTGTATAAATGGCAAAGAAATGCCCGTACTATCTAAATCAATGAAAATATTATTTTCAATCTTCAGTTTATATTTCAACAACCCTCAAGCCCAAACTTATAACCACACACATCATTTGATGTTTTGTGTGGCAAATCTTGTATTATATTGTATTTAGGTTAAGTTTATTGTAACTAACATAAAAAATGGATGTTGGGATGTCAATTTTTGATTTTTGTGAAATATAAATCGGTCAATATTGACAAAAACTTGCTAAATATTTCGACCCTATCTATTAAAAACTAAGAATATTCCAGCTATAATTGGTCGAAGTTTGCTCAAGATTTCGGTCAAAGTCTACCAAAACTTTTATTTTATTCTTACTATTTTTTTATTGGTTTTATAGAAATCGATATAAAAAAATTTGTTTCTAAAGTAAAAAAAAAATGGATACAATTTTTACATCGGTTAAAAAACCGATATATCTAGGTTGGGTCATAAATTTTGGTCAACTATGGTCGACTGGGAAGGAAATATTCAGCTTCTTCCCCCCCGAAGTTTTTTCATTAATTCGATTGGTCAGGGTCAAATCAAGCGCGAACAGATTTTGTAAGTTTTGAAATAATCTAGAAATATGTATGAATGAGAAAAATAATCGAACAAAAAAAATATTTACATTGGTTGTTGTCATGTCATTTTAATCGTACATTGTTGATTATTTATTATGGTTTGAAGGATTATGTTTTAGAAAATGGAGTGGAATTGAAGTTGAAAAAATAATTTGAAAAATGAGTAATAGAAGAATAAAGATGAGTATAATAATATTTATAATTTATTAGTATATTTAGCAATTGACATAAATAAGAATATATTAGATTATATAAGCGTATATATCTATATATATATAAAGATGGAGTTTGGCAAGGGAGAGAAACAATTATAGAAAAATAGGTGTGTTTTCCCGCCCATGAATTTTCTCACTTATATAGAACTATGAATTGTCTCACCTCTTTTCCATCCCATTTATTTTTCTTCCTCGTTCTCTCCACAACCTCAGATTTAGTATCAATTATCCATTTCAATTTTCTATTTGTATCGAGATTTTTTATGAATGTTTTTACAAATCTCCGAACAATATGAGAAATATATCTGCGATTCACTTCTGAATCGAACTGTCAAACTATATTTGTTTTGTTTCGTAGTAATTACCAATATTTTTCTGAATTGTTTGCAGATCTCCAAACATTTTGAGAAATAGATCTGCGATTGGATTTTTATAGATCTGCAATGGTTTCAACTGCACAACTGTATATTTTTTTTGCCTATAATTTTTTTTTTTGTTTGAGATTTCAACAATGGTGAATCATTTTATATTGATTTTATGTTCTATGGTGTTTTTGAACATCTATCATTCTTATTACTTATTGTTCCATTCTTCTTTTTAATCTATCATTCTTTTTCTATGAATTATGCTGATACGTTAGCAATGAATTTGCAGAGTTGTTCAATTTGATTGAATTTCCTTCGTTTACTATAACTAGCTGGAAGAATACGAGAAAAAAGTGGAGATGGTTGGAGTTTTCGCCCACTATTTTTTATTTTATTTTGTAAATATACCTTACTATAATTAGGATTGATCTCACTATTGTAACAGTGAATAGTCATTTTTCACTCATGAGTTTTGTTGTATTTTATGAGTTTATTTTATTTCTTTTGAATTTTTTTATTAAATAAATTGATAAAAATCTATTATTTCTCATATAAAACTATTATTTTATGAGTTTATTTTATTTCTCATATTAATTTTTTTTTAACTTAATATGCAATTCATTTTTTATTTGATGAAGTTTCTCTAAAATTCATAATTATTTCAATTTTTATTTATTTAAATAAATTGAAAAAAAATTGAGCGTACAACTCAATAGGTTCCAAAAGTAATTATAATATTACACAAATTTATATTTTCATAGTGATATTTCTATCACGTTATAAATTCAAGGTTTATTTGAAAAAATTATCTTTGATAATAAAATAAACAATTTTTAGTTTTATCTACGTATTCAAATTAGTTTCTTTTGATGAATTCACTATTATTTAATTATTTATTTCTTGAAAATTAATATTAACATGTGTATTAATTATTTAGTTATTAAAAAGGTGATCTTATCTAACAATATTTACTTTATATTGGATTTATAAAGTTCTTCAATTTTTAAAATATTCCAAACTTTTATTTTGCAGAATATACCAGTTTATCTGAAGCGACTTCCGTAGACCGTTACACAAATCGGGACAATGATACAAATGATTTACAATCATCGGCAGTGCCTCAAGTTTCACATCATTTTCAGAGATTTCCAATGGCCGATATTTCTAATGGTAATTTATTATTTTATTATTATAATTGAATGTTCACATCTTATTATAGTTTTTATGCAATTATGACTAATTTCAAATGTTTTATGAAACGACACACTCAATCTTAATCTAGCTTTAGGTTCGTACTATTATCTTTAAACTATATTATTGGTAGGATTATTATTATCTCCATTATTATTATTGTTATTGTTGTTGTTGTTGATGATGTTGATTTGTTGCCACAATATAGTTATCAATTGACAAGTATAATTATATAGTGTTCAATTATTCATCTAATTATACCTTAAGTCTTACAACTTTCAAATAAGTCTTAATAAATAAATTACTATTTAATTTACGTGTTTTACAAAAAGATACACTATTCATATAATCAAATTGACAAATAATCTCATTATATTGTAAAACTCTTGATACCTTATATTATTATTAGAGGTTGAATTAAAATATTATGTTATTCTCAATGATTGTATTAATTCATTTTTATTCAACCTATAAATGATGAAGATCACCAAGTCTACAATTATTGGTAGCAAAAGACAATTGTCGAACATAAGTCATGACGGTAGCATTCATATTTTTTTATACTTCCACGATTTGGTTGTATAGTTTCATAATTTGTATATAAATTTCATGATTTTCAAAAAAATCATGTATAGTTTCATAATGCTACGATTGAAGATTGGTACTCCAATCATGTTGTTGAGAAATATTGATCATTCACTTGATTTGTGCAATGGAACTAGATTGGTAGTTACGAAACTGGGTGATCATGTTTTGGAGGCAATATTTCTCCAAGGAAGTAACGTGGGTAAATTAGTACTCATCCCACAAATGACCGTAACACCATCGGATCCCAGGTTGCCGTTTAAGTTTCAAAGAAGGCAATTTTCGGTTATTCTGTCATATGCAATGACAATTAATAAAAGTCAAGGACAATCCCTATCCCACGTTGGACTTTTCTTGAAAAAACCTGTTTTCAGTCATGTTCAACTGTATGGTGCGATATCAAGGGTCACGAACCGAAAATGTTTGAAAATCTTGATTTGCGATGATGAAAGTAATCGTAGGAAAAAAACTACGAATGTTGTGTACAAGGAAGTATTTCACAATTTGTAAATTATAAGAATTTGATTAATAATAGTTTTGCGAAGCATGTTTTATATAATGTTTAATTCTTTAATTTCTTATATTTATTATTTTACTATTTATCTTATTTTGCTTTTGTTAAATTAGTATAACCACTTATTTATTATACTATTTACTTAAAAATAGTATTAAATATTTGACAAATTAAACATTATAATTATTCCTCCGTGCAACGCACGGGTGTAATACTAGTATATATAAAGAGGGAGTTTGGCAGGAGAGAGAAACAATTATAGAAAAATAGGTGTGTTTTCCCGCCCATGAATTTTCTCACCTATATAGAACTATGAATTGTCTCACCTCTTTTCCATCCCATTTATTTTTCTTCCTCGCTCTCTCCACAACCTCAGATTTAGTATCAATCATCCATTTGTATCGAGATTTTTTATGAATGTTTTTACAAATCTCCGAACAATATGAGAAATATATCTGCGATCCACTTCTGAATCGAGCTGTCAAACTATATTTGTTTTGTTTCGTAGTAATTACCAATATTTTTCTGAATTGTTTGCAGATCTCCAAACATTTTGAGAAATAGATCTGCGATTGGATTTTTATAGATCTACAATGGTTTCAACTGCACACTGTATATTTTTTTTGCCTATAATTTTTTTTTTGTTTGAGATTTCAACAATGGTGAATCATTTTATATTGATTTTATGTTCTATGGTGTTTTTGAACATCTATCATTCTTATTACTTATTGTTCCATTCTTCTTTTTAATCTATCATTCTTTTTCTATGAATTATGCTGATACGTTAGCAATGAATTTGCAGAGTTGTTCAATTTGATTGGATTTCCTTCGTTTACTATAACTAGCTTGGAAGAATACGAGAAAAAAGTGGAGATGGTTGTAGTTTTCGCCCACTATTTTTTATTTTATTTTGTAAATATACCTTACTATAATTAGGATTGATCTCACTATTGTAACAATAAATAGTCATTTTTCACTCTTGAGTTTTGTTGTATTTTATGAGTTTATTTTATTTCTTTTGAATTTTTTCATTAAATAAATTGATAAAAATCTATTATTTCTCATATAAAACTATTATTTTATGAGTTTATTTTATTTCTTTTGAATTTTTTTATTAGATAAATTGATAACAATCATATTATTGGTATGAATTTTTAATCATGATTTCATAAGTATCGAATATATTATAATTTAATATCATATCAATCAAATAAGATCATGCCATTAATTGATTTGTTTGAATTACATAGAAATTACACAATATGTGGACAAAATATTCTATAATTATTATCCTTGATTGATATATGTCATTAATATATACGTATTTGATTGTAATATGAATGATATATTGTAGAGTTAATATCATATCTGTGATTGATTCATGATTGAGGTATGTCATCAAAGAATTTTTTAGAATGTGTTAATATATCATAGTTATTATGTTTGATATATTACATAGTTGTTATATGTATTACATAATTATTATCTTAATAGATATGCACCATTAATATATATACATAATATCACATCATTGGTTGTATTAGTTACAGAGTTGTTAAGTTTAGGATATTAATAAGTTGAATTGTTAACTTATACACGTACAATTAGATATTAATTACACATAAGTTGATATAATAAATATATTTGTTAACATATCCCCATATATAATAATGGTTTTGATGGCCATTAATTAATATACGTAATATATTTGTAAACAGATTCATCTAACCTCATAAAAATATATTACAATTTTGATTGCCGAAAAGTTAACTTAGTTTTTATATAAAAACTAATATTTTATCATTTTGATAATTGTAGATATTTTATAATTAAATAAACTAACATTACACGTAATTAATAGTTGCACCGATTGCATGAAAGGTTGACTGAGTCACCTACTATCCTCTCTTGCAAAAGGTTTACACAACAGTTCATAGTTGATGGATATACCATGATTGAATCTGCAAGATTATGGTATGTTAGAACCCATCAAAAGGAGTTGAGGAGTGAGATGTATAGTGGAATTACTGATGCAGTAGTACGCAGTGAAACAAATGGTTGCAACGTGGGTAACAGAGTTATTTTGCCAGCGACATTTACCGGTGGTGCACGGTATATGATCCATAATTTATCAAGATGCTATGGCAATTTGTTGATGGGCTAGATATCCAGATTTGTTCATAACATTCACGTGCAATCCAAAATGGCCAGAGATTGTGCGATTTGTCGAGAGCGGGAATCTTAAGCCAGAAGATCATCCTGATGTAGTTTCAAGAATATTTGAGATGAAGTTGGACAATTTAATTAGAGATTTATGTGACAATCAAATATTTAGAAATATAGTTTCCGTTGAGCATACCAATATATATATTATTAATATTATTTATTTCAAAACAACCTCTATACATCATCAATTTATTGTTTATTGGTGTGTTGTTCATTTTTTTACTTTTCATCTTATGTAGTTATTTACACTGTGGAGTTCCAGAAGCGAGGCCTTCCTCATGCACACATTCTTCTATTTCTATTAAAAATAGATAAATACCCAAATGTAAGCAGTATTGATCGAATCATTTCAGCTGAGTTCTGTTTATTTGGAGGGACGAGCTATTCTTGCACCGTGGTCAATTTAATCAATGAGTATATGACTTCATTGAATGGAGGAGAATGTACGATATATTTGAGCTCAGATAGTGCGTGCAAATCTGATGCAAATGTTGACATTTTGCAAGATGTCCACTCACCTTAGTTTTTAAATACAATCAAGTGTTCTGAGTTGCCGAATCATGAGCTAAAATTGAAAGTTGGTACTCCAATCATGTTGTTGAGAAATATTGATCATTCACTTAATTTGTGCAATGGAACTAGATTGGTAATTACGAAACTGGGTGATCATGTTTTGGAGGCAACGATTCTCCAAGGAAGTAATGCAGGTGAATTAGTACTCATCCCACGAATGACTGTAACACTATCCGACCTAGGTTGCCTTTTAAGTTTCAACGAAGGTAATTTTCGATTATTCTGTCATATACAATAACAATAAAAGTCAAGGTCAATCTCTATCCGACGTTGGACTTTTCTTTAAAAACCCTGTTTTCAATCATGGTCAATTGTAAGTTCCAATATCAAGGGTGACCAACCGAAAAGGTTTAAAAATCTTGATTTGCGATGATGAAAATAAATATAGAAAAAAAAACTACGAATATCGTGTACAAGGAAGTATTTCATAATTTGTAAATTACAAATTTTTGATTAATAATAATTTTGCTAACCATGTTCTATATAATATTTAATTTTTCAATTTCTTCAATTTATTATTTTCATCTTTATCTTATCCTACTTTTCTTTAAATTAATATAACCATTTATTTATTATATTATCAACAATAAAATAATATTAAATATTTAATAAATTAAATATTAAAATTATCCACCCGCATCGCACGGTGTAATACTAGTGATATTTTATTGAGCAGTTTTTTCGTTAATAAAATTTATACGAGTTCGATTAGCAAAAGTTGGATGGCGAGAATTGACCCAAAACTATATTGAATAATTCACGTGAGGACAAATGTTTAAATTTGTCCAATAGTAGTGGGCCGAACAACATATCTTTAACAAGTTAATTGCTTTTTCTTTTTCTGGTTTACTAATAATTAGCCTGCCAGCCTGAGGCCCAAGTTTTATGTATCATTTTCAAAACAAGTTTTTGTGGGCCTATATAAACACGAAGCCCCAATTTAGAATGCCCAAAACAACACTACAGCACGTAAAAAACACGTCAAGGCCAGCCGTAAGTCATTTGACTTTGGCAAAAAGTGTATTGAATTAAGAAATAATGAAAACTCAGTTAAAATATTATCAACGTTTAATAAAACTAATGCTTGTCTCGATGAAAGAAAAACGAATGAATATCATGTAAAAATAAAAATTCAATAACAAATAAATAAACATTCATCTAAAACGTAGAATTTTCGGTAAAAGCAACTAATGTACCGTTAAGAATAATGTTAAAATATAATGAACTTCTAATAGCGGGAAAAAAAGGATTATTCAATAATAATAATAATAATAATAATAATTTATAAAAGTAAAAGTAGAAAAGATACTGAATAAAAAAGACTCATTAATCTATGACCTCTTTTATATAGGGTACCAGTTACACAATTCTATAATTATATAAGACTGAATGAATTTTTAAATTACTCTCATCAATAACGTGTTGGTAAAGATACACTAAATGTGTATTTTCTTTAACACTCCCCTTGTGTCAAGTTAACAAATAAAATGGTGCATGAGTAGTTGCCTCATTAAAAACCTTTGCCAAGTAGCAAAATCTAATGGGAAAAATAAAATTTGGTCGAAGGGAAAAAGAGTACAACGCACCTAATGATAACACCTCTCCCCCTGATACATACATCTATCAAGAGAGCTCAGAAAGTCTTCGCATACCTATACTCTTCACATGTTTCTCAAATATGGATTGAGGCAGTGATTTGGTAATCGTCCACATTTTCTTCGAAGGTCACTTGAGTAACTTGAATCTTAAGTAATGTCTGTTGTTGCTGATTATAGAAAGACTTTGGTCATATATGCTTCGTGTTGTCACCTTTGATGTAGCCCAATCTCATCTGTTCAATGCAAGCCACATTATCTTCATAAATACAAGTAGCCTCTCCGGTAGTAGACCCCAAACCACTAGTCACTCGAATATGTGTGATGATAGACCTTAGCCATACACACTCACGAACTGCCTCGTGTAGAGTAATGATCTCTGAATGATTCGTAGAGGTAGCTACAAGAGCTTGTTTGATTGATCTGCAGGATATCGCTGTGTTCCCAATGGTAAATACATAACAGTTTGAAAACGTCATTTATGTGGGTCTGAGAGATATCCAGCATCAGCAAAGCCAACCAAAATATTATTAGGTGTTTCAGTGTAGGGGGTGACACTCTCGCCTTTGACATTTTCTTTAGGGGTTATAAATTCATTTGTGGCCACTCTTGTCTTTCTATAAGGGAAGAACAAACCCATGTCAAATACCAAAATATGATCTTAATACCATTCCAATGACGCCGCATTGGTCCTGAGCTAAGTCTTGCTAACAAACTCACTGAAACACTAGTGCAGAAACTGCATTCTAGAACAGAACATCCTGGTGCATTCAGAAGGTTATTTAAAATACTGTTCTGGATTAAACTTTGTAGAACGGTATTTGAAATTCCCGTTCTTGATAGATGATTTTCCAGAACGGTTTTAAAATACCGTTCTGGAAAGTAGACATTCCAGAACGGTTATGGAAAAACCGTTCTGGATTATGTGTCGATCCAGAACGGTATTTGGATAACGTTCTGGAATGTGTGCATTCCAGAACGGTATTTTTAAAACCGTTCTGAATTGACGTACATTCCAGAACGGTATTAAAATACCGTTTTGGAATGTACGACAATCCAGAACGGTTTTAAGAAAAACCGTTTAGAAAGTTTTTTCGAAATTTAATACCGCCTGAATGAAAATTTTTACCGCCCATATTTCTTCTTTCTAGAACGGTATTTTTAAAACCGTTCTGAATTGACATACATTCCAGAACGGTATTAAAATACCGTTATGGAATGTACGTCAATCTAGAACGGTTTTAAGAAAACCGTTCTCGAATTTTTTTTCGAAAAATAATACCGCGTGAATGAAATTTTTTGCCGCCCATATTATTTCTTTTCAGAACGGTATATTTAAAACCGTTCTAGACTGTATGTCAATCCAGAACGGTTTTAAAAAATCCGTTCTCGTAAGTGTTATCCAATTATAATAAAAGCCCCACTTATGTTTTCTATTTCTTTTCTTTTTCTATTTCTTTTCTTTTTCAAAATCTCCAAATCAGAAAATCGGCTCTTTTTCTATTTCTATTTCTACAATAATTGACAGAACCCTCCAATTTCTTCCCCAAACTCAAAATCTCCAAATCGGAAAATCGGCAGATCTCTCGTGGTCCTCGACGGCGGTTTAGACAACGGCGAACGACCCCCAAAATCTACCGGCGACAGCTCCGGCAAATTAAAATGGGTATACAGAACCAGCTGTTCGACGTGTCCTCGGAATCAGTCCTCATAATCATGGTGGTGCTCACCGCCAAGTGCGTAAGTTATCTCCTCTCCTCTCTCCTTGCTATCTTGCGCCACCTGGGCCTCTCCTTCCAACCCGCGGATCACGAGGACAGCTCTCTCTACGCGGTCGTCGGCTCGGGCTTGACCAGCGTCATCGTGAGGAAATGGATGAAAGAGGTGGCGGCGGAGGATCTTTTGTGGCGGTGAGGCAAATATCGCAAAGGCTCGATCGTTGCAGCTCTTGTCATTCTGCTTCTGATGGTATATTCCTTTCTCCGCTATTTTTATTTGTCGATAAAATAAAAAATAAAAAAAAATCTATCTCTATATATGTTTTTCGTGTTGTTATCCTCGTTTTCGTCTGCCTCAATCCTCTATGTTATGACATAAATTGAACTAGGGCATTCACTACTTAAATTTTTTTTGATTCATATTGAGCTAATAAAATGTTATGACAGGCTTTGAGTGGTTAACTTTCTATTATTTTTGCTTCTTGTCAGGACTCGAAAATTGAAAATTTTACACAATCTCGTGACGAAGCAAAAAATGGAGTTGATTTATCCAATGACGCTGAGTTTAGTGACCGTGACGGTCAAGATGAAGTTTCTGGTAAAGCGGTTATTGGCTTGAAGAAGAGGGAAAAAATTGAATAGGTTGAATTACACTTTAACCAAAAAATTTCCGATTATATAATTCATGTATGTTCTTTTGCTATTAATTTTTTATTTCTTTCGCTTGTTAGAAAACCGTAAATAATAAAAATGACAAAACCCAACAACCGGCCGATGAAAACCTGTCTTCAACGGGTAACCCGGATGGGAAAGAGCCCGCCCCGCCCACGGAATAAGAGTACATACACGTTCGAGCACGAAGAGGCCAGTCGACAAATAGCTGCAGTCTTGCCGAAAGGGTAAAAACAAAATACTCTTCTAAAAAAGAAATTATTTGTTAATTTTGTTGTGTTATGATTTTTGATTAATCGTTCAATATAATGTAGATAAGGAGGGAGAAAATTAGCGAAAGGATGAGATTTATTCAGGATCTTGTTCCAGGTTGCAGCAAGGTAAGCTATATTCGTTCCGAGAATTTTATGCCTGCTAGAGAACAATGTGATTTATTTTTGTTTCTTTCCTTTCTTATTCATATTTATTGTGAATGGATATAAATATATATATATATATATATATATATATATATTATATATTAAATTCTGAAGTGAGAATTGTGTTTAGTATGAGATCTTTTTTAAGAGTTTGACTAGATTATCCTAGGGTTTTTTTTGGAAATATACATTCTCATTTCATTTAAAAAAATCTCATGGCTGACTTTTCTTTTTCTTCTTTTTAGTGAATGCCATGTAACTGATTCCAATTTCTTGTGTTTTCTAGATTAATGTGATAATATGTTGGTGTGGAAGTTGATTCAGGCATGTTTAATGCATATAGATACCTTGTTGACATGCTTAATTTATATTCGCAAATCAAGAGAGAGTGAGTAAAGTAGAAGCATATTTTGATATTGCTAAATAAGGTAAAAACTTATCACAGGAATAGCCACTGTTATTATTTAAACATTTATGAAAATAAACCACTTAGGGGTGTATCAGAAGGTTTTTCATGTCTCTTGCATTTATCTATGTTATATTTTGGAATTGAGCCTCTAGAATATTCTTTTATACTATGAGGGGTTTATGACTAAAGCATTTGTTGGATTTGTAACTAGAGATTCCGATTTACCTTATCAATGGAAAAACACCTCACTTGGTTAGGGTAGTAACATGTTAATCTTTCTACTATTTGGTTAAGCAACTTTGCAAAGCCTTGAGCTTGAGGTATACTCTCCCTTATGGGCTGTGCTACTACTTTTAGGACTCTCATTCTATTTTATCCCTTGTGTCTAAATTCTTCTACTAGGGAGCTCTGAGATTTTTTGAAATATGAATTTGGCCTAATTACAAGAACTACCCCCAAGGTTTTGTCTAATTACAAAAACAACTGTTTATCTTTCAAAATTACAACTAGCACCCTATTTCACCCTCTTCAGTGTGCACTTTTACTAGGCATTAATGCTATATCAAAATCTTTTTTCATTATTATTTATTTAATTTCGAAACAAATGTGTATAAGCTCAGTTACTGGGGTTCTATTACATCAGGTTCCACTTGTGCTACTATGTTAGACTCGGGTGATATTCAGAGACGGCTGCAAATCAGTGGCCGCAGGTGTAAGTGTGATGGATTGCGAAAGGGTATAAACTTGGTCGTTGATTGTAAATCAGTGGTAATGATTTACGCGAGGACTCTTAAATTCCACGACACAGCATTCCAAACTCAAGTTCCCGTTTCGTTTCTCTCTCTCCCTTTCCACTACCCTAGCAAGAAATCGAACATTTCCATCAATGTCTTACGATAATCAATTAGCCGCTGCCAGAAAAGCTTCATCACTCGCCGCTCGCTTATGTCAGGTCATTTACATCAACCTTTTTCTCCTACTTACATTCGTCAATCTTAGGTTAATTCCTGCCTGTTGTAAAATGATTTTTTTTTTCTGTATTACTTTTCGTTTTTATATGAAATCTTGGTGAAATTTACAGAGTACCCAAATGAGAAGAATAATGTGATTTTTTTGATTTTTTATGTAATAAACTGACGAACATGTAGAGTTTGTGATAGTAAGTATAACAGAGTGTAATTGATTGGTAGATTGCGGACTAGGATTTGTTGTTTTCTTTGAAAAATGTATCTGTGGTTAGCTTAAGAGCTTCATCTTTGAGGATTTTATTTCCACATTCTTGTGGCTTATTTGTCCATGGCTCTTGTGTTGAGCGTAAGAATGTACGTTTTCTGATTTCTTTTGAACATTCTAGAGTTCTGTCAAAGAGATATTAAACCAAAAACGTTGAGAAGAATAACAAAAACGACCATAAACTAAGACAAACTTTAATTCTATAAGAAAAGGTTACCTGACTTAGATCTATCTGTGGATGGGATTCAAAAAAAAGGAAAACATTGACGAGCACGTACAGGGTAAAATTGGCTCCAAAGCTGAGACATTGCAAATCAAATCTGGAACTGCTTTTTCAGAAATACTCTAATAATCAGAGTTATATAATTGCATTAAAATTCTTCCGGCACAAATATCACTTCAGAAATTATGTTGGGGTCAGTATAGAATTTTGACAAAGCTGGCATCTGAATGAGCCTGCTACTTCTACAGAACCATATTTGACTAAGCTATTTCTCTTTCTGCTTCACAGAAGGTCCAGAAGGCTTTGTTGCAATCTAATGTCCAGTCAAAATCTGATAAAAGTCCTGTCACAGTGGCTGATTATGGTATGTTATTGCTGTTGGAGTGAGTTTATCTAGACCATTGTTCTTTCACTATTGTTTAACAACCGAATTTTGTTGTACTGCAGTTTGTCACACTGTTTTGTTCTAAGTAAATGTAATCACCCATTACATTGCTATACGTTAGGTTTTCTCTAATTTAAACTCCTTGGGAAGCTAAGAAACTTCTAGTCCGATCGTATGATCTTTAATCACGTGTATATCAACTCATATATATTCTTTTCTTTTATCCTATCATGTAGTTAATATCAGAATTTGAATAAATTGTACTGTATTTATTTTCTAAGGTTCATAGGCCATCATTAGCTTTATTCTGGAGAAAGAGTTGCCATCAATTCCATTCTCATTAGTAGCTGAAGAGGTTTATTTATTTTATTTTTCTGCGTGTGTTGTCATGAGTAGATTTTCAATGCACTTCTCATTAAAGGTGGACTTGTTTATTGTTTTCCTTTAGATCGGGCAATAAAATTGATTGAGTTTTTACAGGATTCTGAGGACCTTCGCAAAGAAGAATCCAGAGAAACACTGCATCGCATAACGGAGCTCATGAATGAGACCCTTGCTAGTGATGGGATGTCACCTTTGTAAAGGGTATAAAGTTTACGGTTCAATTCAGAATTTCAAATTTTCTAATCTAGTCCCAAATAGTCAAAAGCAAAACCCATGATTCAATTTGCAATATTAAAAAGGTTATGATTTAATAAAAATGTCCTGAAAATCCATTATAATTTAAAGTCATGCGTACTTCTATTTTTCGTTTTATTAGTAAATATTATATAAAATGAAGGATTATATAATATGAAATAATTTTTGCTACCATTCAGGTACGTGCTCCATCGTGTCACGACTGTTCGACTCTTTGTGCTTGGTGGGAAGAAGATGAAGAGCGAAGGCATTTTTCAAGGCCGTTGTGAGTGGTTTTTGTTTTGAACACTTGATTTTGACTTGTTTTGAATTGATAGAATTGCCACTTTTATGTTTGTACTCGTGCTTGTTTATAAGTTGGGGATTCATTAATCTCTGAAGTGGAAATAATATATAAGTACAAACTTATGTTAACCTCGAGGTGTGGATGTTAAACTTGTAACAATTATTTGGTTTAAGAATGTTTATTAATTTTTATGATTTCAATGAGGATTTGGTGTTTTTAATAGTATTGTATATTTGATGTTTTACATTTGATGAAAGCGTTATAAAAATTCAAATTTTCATAACCTTTTTTTGGGAAAAGTTTTGTCTTTTCTAAATACTGTTCTGGAAAGTTACTTTCCAGATCGGTTTTTAGAAAACACCCTTCTGGAATGTTATACTTTCCAGAAGGTCTTTTTTAATAACCGTTCTGGAAAGTATAACTTTCCAGATCTTTATTTTTGAAAATACTGTTTTGGAAAGTTATACTTTCCAAATCTGTTTTTCTAGAAACCGTTCTAGAAAGTATAACTTTTCAGAACGGTATTTTATAATATAACGATCTGGAAAGTTATACTTTCCAGAACGGTATTTTCAAAAACTGTTCTGGTAAGTAGTACTTTCTAGAACGGTTTTTGAAAAAAATGATCTGGTAAGTAGTACTTACCAGACGGTATTTCAAAAAACCGTTCTGGAAAGTACTACTTACCAGAACGGTAATTTTAAATACCGTTCTGAAAAGTGGCGAATCAATATGGGATGGTACCATTCTAGAACAGAAAAATTATTTTTTAGAACGGTTTTTTTTACCCTTCTAGAAAGTCTGCCAATCCAAAAGGGTAAAAAAAGGCGTTTTGGAAAGTACAGACTTTCTAAAACTATGTCACTATAGAAGACACAGAAAGGCGTTCTGGATAGGCAGAATTACCCTTCTGGATTGGCAGTTTCTGCACTAGTGAGAATGAAATATCTGGTCGTGTGCATTGAGCTAAGTATAATAATGCGCCTACTGTACTTAGATAGGGAATTTCAGCTCCCAATAACTCTTTGTCATCTTCCTTTGGACGAAATGGGTCTTTATTTACATCCAATTTCCGACCGATCTTGGGAGTGCTAATAGGGTGCACTTTATCCATATTAAGTTGCTTTAAAATCTTTTGGATATATGCAGACTGGTGAATTAATATTCCACAAGCTTGGTGTTCTAGTTCGATGCCTACACAAAACCAAGTTTTCCAAAGATCTTTCATCTCAAATTCGGATTTCAAATAGCTAGAGGTTTCTCTTATTTCATCAAGAGTACCTATTATGTTCATATCATCGACATACACAGCCACAATTGCAAATCCGCAACTTGTTTTCTTTATAAAAACGCAGGGGCATAGTTCATCGTTCTTATATCCCTTATCAATCAAGTAGTCACTTAAATGGGTATACCACATCCGTCTGAACTGTTTTAATCCATAAAGTGAGTGCTTCAATCTAATTGCAAACGCACTCCGTGGTTTAGAGTCACTTGACTTGGGTAATTTGAAGGCCTTCAGGCACTTTCATATATATCTCTGAATCAAGATCCCCATAGATATATGCTGTAACCACATCCATGAGCTGCATTTCCAATCCTTCGAATGCTACTAAGCTAATTAAATAGCGAAACATACTAGCGTCCATTACAGTAGAGTACGTCTCTTCATGTCAATTCCAGGGCGTTGTGAGAAACCTTGTGCTACAATACGAGCTTTGTATCTCAGGACTTCATTTTTCTCATTACGCTTTCTGACAAAAATCCAATTATGTCGTACGGGCTTTACACTTGGTGGGGTTAGTACTACGGGCCAAATACCTATCGTTTTGCCATAGAATCAAGTTCTGCCTGGATTGCTTCTCTCCATTTAGGCCAATTTGCTCTTTGCTGACATTTAACAATAGAGCGTGGTTCAATATCATAGTGCTCTATGATTTCTTGAGTAATGGTGTATGCAAATACATCATCAATTTGCGTGGAAGATCTTTCCATCAACTCATACGCACTTTCATAATCTATTGAGATTTTTTTATTCTCTAGAATCATATCAAACATCGGGGCGTCCTCCAGTAATGATTCATGGACATAACTATAATCAAAGATAATCTTATAGGGATTTTCTTCATTGATGATTAATGGATTAGGTTGTTCCGCAGCTACCCTCTTTTTCCTTGGGTGGGTGTCGATCGAACCAGGTGACCTTCCTCTTTTCCTTTTAGGAGTCACGGCCTCAACCACACCTCTACTGTGTGTGGTTGCAGCGTTTCTTTCTATGGCGATGTGCCCTTTAATGGGGACTTCTTACTTTGCAGGCACATTTGTAACTGGTATATGTGATCTTGTCACTTTAGCGATATCAGCAAACGCATCAGGCATCGAATCTGCTACGTTCTGAAGATCGATTATTCTTTTTACTTCACTTTCACATAGTGAAGTGCGGAAATCAAAATGAGACAGAGTGGAGACAGACCACAACAATTTCTATCGTTCCCTTTGAAAATTCTTTTTCTTACCTCCCCCTAACAACGGGAAGACTGTCTCATCAAACTGACAATCCATAAATCGAGCGGTGAATAAATTGCCTGTCAAGGGTTCTAAATAGCGGATAATTGTTGGAGATTCATATCCAACATAAATACGTAATCGTCTTTGAGGACCCATTTT
The DNA here is from genome assembly GCA_014905375.1 of Phtheirospermum japonicum. NCBI lineage: Eukaryota > Viridiplantae > Streptophyta > Magnoliopsida > Lamiales > Orobanchaceae > Phtheirospermum > Phtheirospermum japonicum. Next base: position 5,973,535 of record BMAC01000001.1, on the reverse strand, counting down.
TGTGCATTGTGGGGGTGCAATAGGCACATATATTGCACAACCAAATATGCATAAATGGGAAATGTCCGACTCATATCCAGTTACCAACGGGTACGCAGAAAATGGCTGGCTAGTAGTGGTTCTAAAATGAATAGTAGAGCTGCATGCAATATGGCATAACCCCATGCAGAAATAGGCATGTTGGTGCGCATAACCAATGCCCAAGCCACCATTTGTAGTCTTTTGATGGTGGCTTCTGCGAGACCGTTTTGTGTATGCACATGGGGTACGGGATGTTCTACATCAATTCTGATTGACATATAATAATCATCAAATGCTTTTGATGTGAACTCTCCAGCGTTATCAAGACTTATATACTTGATAGGATGATCGGGTTGGTGAGCCCTTAAACATACAATTTGTTCTCGGAGTTTTGCAAAGGGAGCATTTCGTGTGGACAAAAGTGCGACATGGGACCAACGTGTCAAAGCATCTACCAGAACCATAAAATATCTAAATGGTCCATATTCTAGATGAATAGGTCCACAAATATCACCTTGGATTCCTTGTAAGAATGGAATGTTTTTCTCTGTATCTGTAGCATAGGAAGGTCTCGATCCTATTTTTGCTAAAGAGCAGGCTTTGCAAAACGAGTGATGTGCCTTTGAGATAGATATTGAGGCGGAGTGAGATGCAGGTAATGTATCTTATGCTTCAGAAGTTATTAACTGCACTTGTGCAGTAATAGTACCGACATTGGATAGTGCATCGCGTTTATATCCCACTTTATGAGTCACTCGAAAGAAAAGATGTCCGTGTGAGTTTTTCAAAATACGTATCATCATGTCACGATCAGGATGTCCAAGACGGTCATGCCAAAGCATGTATGAGTCAGTGTCACATAGTTCGTTATTGGTGACGGCATAGGATTCAATAATCCGTACAGTGGTGAGGTATAAACCGCTAGATTGACTCATTAGTTTCTCTAAAATGTGTTTTCTTCCATATTCATTAGAGGTAATATATATATATATATATATATATATATATATATATATATATATATATATATATATATATATATATATA
>BMAC01000001.1:5955271-5967592 GCA_014905375.1 Phtheirospermum japonicum | reverse complement strand
ATGCGAATTGGCGCCCGTTCAAGGCGTCGATGAAACGGAGCGTCCGTTCCCCAAAATGCTCGTAGTCCCCGTTAGCTACCCACCCTTGTAGGCGTTCAATATCAAAGAAACGCGGGCGGGCGTATTGCCGTTGGGCGAGGCTTTGATACATTTCCCCTTCGGCCTCGGAATGAATCGGAAACGGAGCACCATAGATGTGGGCGAGATTGGGGATATAGGCCTCATGAATCTCATCGTAGGAAAGATTAGCCATAAGAATTATATGAAGAGAATCACGAGAGGAATACGAGAATTTGAGTTCAAGGAAATGAGGGGAATGAATGAAAAGCGAAAATGAGAGGGTTTAATCAAAACGGTTCATTGGGGCATTTCATCGAACATTTGGTGCGCAGGGTTTTCAAGTGAGGAATTTGAGAAAAAATTGGAACAAAATCCTACACAAAACCCAACCAATTCACAACTACGAATATCGAGGATCGAGTTTCAAGCGAATTACCTCAATGAATGGCTCGAAATCGAGATTGGAACCGAAAAGTGACCTCCACCCCTTTGTTTCGAAATTGGAGACAATTTGAAGAAAACAAGGAAGAATTTGTGAGATGTCCGAATCTGGGCGAAGTTGGGATGGAAGTTACCAGGAAAGGGTTAAGTCGATCGATTGGCACTTATGAAATTTTCGTTTCTCCCTCGTCTTTCCTCTCATTTTTTTTGTATTTTTTTCTGTTTCTGAGTCGATTGGATGTTTAAAAAGGACGCCGGGGGACTGTAGCAGTCGATCGACTGCTCCTCAGTCGATCGACTGAACTCGCCAAACTTGAAAACTTACTGCCTCTGAGTCGATTTTGCCCTTCCAGTCGATCGACTGCAACTCAGTCGATCGACTGGAGCGCAGTAAGTATTCAAGTTTGGCGAGTTCAGTCGATCGACTGCCAAAATTTGATCGAAGATTTCTTAGCATTCTAAGAAATCGTCTCCGCAATAGTACAGAGTCGATTGTAGAGCGGCAATTTTTCCCAAGTCGTGTCTCTCGATGATAGATATAATCGGCGGTCGGTGTTTTAGTTGATCTCTTGTTATTCTTAATTAAACTAATCTAATCTAAGAAAGCATTAATCATTGGTTTGGATTTTTGTGCTGTAGTCACTAAACTTGAATTGAAAAGAGAGTTTGAAAAACATTAAGGCAAAGAGAGAGGGATTTAAAACTTACTTGAAAACAATTAGTCTTAATGACTTAAATTAAACCTAATTAACAACCTTAATTAAATTGAAACTACTAACTAAGAAAGCTTGTAAATTTAAAAGCTAAAAGGAGGAAAAGTCAAACTTAAATTCAAAAGAAGTCAAAAGCATTTAATAGGTAAAACTCAAATGTTTTAAAAGAGGAAAGCTTCTAATAACTTTCAAGGCTCCCATGTTGGTTTGAACAAGAAGAGTAAAAAGTTTCAACATGCAAACTTCAATGGAGTTTTTACTACAAGAAGAAAAATAACCTAGAAATTGGAAGAGAATTTAAAAATGCCAAGAGAAAAATAACTAAGACTACAAATTAACTACCAACACATACCAACAATAAACAACACAAGAACAACACCAAATAAGAGAAGGATTACTACCAATATTTCATTCCAACCAAAAGCTTCAAATGTAGAGTACAATCTTCAAAGCACCAAGTTCAACTTCATACAATAAAATCACAAAAGAGAGAGATGCCACCTTCTCCAACACTTGTGAATAACTACTAACTAGCTAGTAAACTAAGCTAAGTTAAACTAGCTAACTAAGGATAATATCTAGGGTTTGCAATGGAATAGTGAAAATGAGGTTGGAATAGATTGAATGGGGTTCAAAATCAACCAAGGAAGGATAAGGTGGGTGAAGGAAAGTGATATCTTATTTATACAAAAACTCAGGGGCAAAAATGTCAAAATGGGTCAAAAATCTGCGTGTTAGTTGATCGACTGAGAACCAGTCGATCGACTGGAATGCCCAAAATCACAAAACACTCTGCCCGCCAGTCGATTTCATCATCCCAGTCGACCCTTCAGTCGATCGACTGACAGACAGCTCCGGCTCGTTTTCTCGTTTCCGCTCTAATCGTCTGCCGGCTGTCGCTCCTCGTTCGCTCTGTGTCCCCTTGCTTGCTGGTTCTAATCCGAATCGAATGAGATGTCCTGAGCGCGCACAGGATCGCTTCGGTCATCCTACGGCCATAAAGATAAAAACGAGTAAAAATAAACGAAAATCCAAAGAAAACCGCACAAAAGTTACGAAAACCAAAACTAAAAAAATAGGCCAAAATGACTCCTAATACACATAAAATCAAACAAAACACATGCAAGCGCGACACAAAATGGTAACAAAAAATACGTACAAAAACATGTAAATCAGTATCATATCATCTTCCGTGATTTGCTTTCCACAGAAGGTAAGACGTGCTTTTAAGTGTAACATGTCCTTGTTGAAGTCATTGACCCTTTTATAGTCAAGTAAGCGGATTTCAGTCCACTGAACGGTCAGTTCTGGAAGAAAAGTGTCATGTATATTTCCAGAACGTCCATTGAGGGCATCTCACAGTTCTTTGGATGTCTTCAACTGAAGGTACTCCCAACGTAAGCTTGGGTCAATACGCCGCCGCAAAAATATTAGGGCATTGGCTTTAATTTTATCAGACGGTTCTTTGTCTGTTGGATCAGTGGATGGTATGATCGTGCATGTAAAATCCTTTCCCATGAAAGTAGTTTCCACATCAGAAACCCAACGATGGCACTCAATTCCTTCTGAGTCCAATATTTTAAATTTGGGGCGAGTGGGCTCAACCATCTAGCAAGAATGACAAGATTCTTTTTTATGGCACTCAAATCAAATAGACCGTCCAAGAGTTCTTCCGAGTTGCTCAATTGTTTGTTCTACTCCGATTCTTCCGAGAGATTTGTCCTACTCTGATTTTTCCGAGAGAGCTAATACATGTTGATAACGTATAAAAGTAAAAGTAGAAAAGATACTGAAGAAAAGAGAGGCGGAGAAAGATTAGGGTTCTCATTAATCTAAGATCCCTTAATATAGGGTACCAATTATACAGTTTTATAATTACATAAGACTGAATGAATACCTAAATTACCCTCATCAATAACTTGTTGATAAAGACACACTAAATGTGTATTTTCTTTAACATAATTAACATTATTAGTGTAGTATATAGATCCGTACTCGAGGTACATACTAAAAGGCTCTAGGTGAATTTCATATTATGCCCCTCAAGGCTCAAATTATGAAAGCAATTTCCCCATAAGGCTCCGTAAGAAAGTTATAATTTATTTTCCAATTTAACACATCTTTTCGATACATTTAAATATTTGGGAACTTTACGGTATCGTTACAAATATTGGTAAATAGATGGATACAAATACAAGAAAGTGAGGGTATGGTGCATTCACGACACTGTAATCATTTTTAAAATGTTTATAAATTAATGGGTTTAGAAGAGGCAAAAGCGTATTAATTTAGGCATATATTAAATAATTTATATTAATTAATTTATAGATTAAGTAACAACTCGTTGATTATCAAAGTCAACGATGAACCTAAAATTTTGCTCGGGGACACAAATAATAATATTTAAAAATAAAGGAATGATAACAATATAATGTTTATATAAGGTATTTTGCTTAGGTATAAATATTGGAAAATTCTATAGTGCCTCCCACTTTACCCTACCCGTGCATTTTTAGCTATTAGATCATTCTATTACATAAAAATCAAAATAATCTAACAGTTAAAAATACACGAGTATAATAAAATGGGAGACGTTGTATAACTTCCCATAAATATTTACACACACATATTCATAAATTGATCGCAAATTATTAGTGATTGTAGTATAAATATGAAACTAAACAAAAACACTTCAAGTAAAATACTAAACCCACAGCCAATTGGTTATAGATAAGCACCTTTGCAACTCCACCAACTTTATCAATTGAATACTTACTATAATTTATGTGTTATAGATATCCATAAAAACACATGTAATTACTTTGTTACCCCAAAAAACTCCAAAATCTCAGGGTTTCAGTGCCCCGGCACCTAGGTCTGTCCCTGATCAAAATATTACTCTAATAAGGGTGTAAGTGAGTCGAATCGACTGTCCATGATTATTTGAAATTTGTCGATTTTTAAAAATTATATTAGAGTTGTTTGAATTTCAATTCAAGTCGAGCTCGAATAAGTTTTAATCAGGACGAATACGAATCAAGTTCGAGTAGTTTGATATATTTATAAATAAAAAATAATTTTTTACTTAATGAGAATGAGCTCGAGCTGAATTTTGATTTTTAGTTTTTACTACTTTTTATATCAGTTTTATAGAAACCAATGTAAAAAAAAATATGTTTCTAAAGTAAAAAAAAAAAAAAAGAACATGTAAAAATAATTTCCACATTGGTTCGAACTTGTTTGGAAATTTGACGAACCGGGCTCATATAAGTTATTGATGAACGAATCCAAATCAAATATCGAGGAGTGTAGTTAATTTTTTGTTGTTAAATTGGAAAATTTGTCTTAACGAATATTGTAGGCTCGATCTACGTTTCGTGTAGTTAATCATAACTTTTTGAATTTCTCAAATCCAATTAATTTTGAGTGAGAAATAGTACTTCAAAGTTGAACGGTTGTTTATGTGTATAATTTATTTATCCCACATTGAATGTTAATCAATGTGGAAGGTAGTTTATAAGTGTTTACTTTTTAATGGATGGATATCTAGTGGCCCAGTGGATATTGTGGATTTTGTGTGAATAAAGCTCACGCGGGCCCTCGAACTTGGGTTCGCCCGTCCGCCTTCGACGAAACCGTTATGCTCGACTAATAGTTTCTTTTCTCTATTTTACATCTTCTAATTACAGTGATTATATATTCCCATTTGTGCTCTTATTTCACGACATTTTTAACATGAATTACTAATTTGTATTAAGTAAATTAATAGAAAAAATAAATGAAAATGTCTAATGCTTTAAATATATACTTTAAACTTCTAATACCTTACCGCACACACATCACCCAAAGGTTGTAGAGTGTTGGAGATAAATCAAACCCCAGAAAAGTAATCACATTAATAAAATATCAGAGAATCCCAACTCATTCTCTGATTGGACAGTAAAAGCTGATGTCGGATACAGTCATCCATAATCCCCTTATCCCCTTCTGAGATATTTCTCATGAATCATAAAAAGGCCCACTGGGAAAAACACACAAACTAATTGCATTCAAGAAAAGCCCAGAATTACTCTGTTAATTGATTGTTCGTTCATTACATGGCTCTTCAAGCAATACCCACGACCCTTTTTATTGCAAAAGAGGTATTCTAAAGATTTTCTGTAAATTAATTTTCAGAATATTTTATTTTAGTTTTATGATTTTCAACTTCTAAATTTTTAATTTCTTTTTTTAAATTTAAAAATGTTGGCAGAGCAAGGGAATTGCAGTGAAAGATTCGTCCCTTTTTGGAGCTGCATTGCCAATTAATCTTAAAGCTGAATTCAGCTTTTGCTTTAACAAGGTAATGTTTTTTTTCTTCTGAATGGCATTCAAGTATGGTGTACCAGTGATTTTTGGTAATAATTCTAATTTCCATTAGTAAAAGGGGTGCTAATTAATATAGAATTATTTGGGCACTTGTCTTGTGCTAGTTTGTTGCCATTTTACTGAGGGGGTGTTTGTAAGTACTTCTGCTTCTAGAATAAGTGATTTATTGCTAATATTCAAGTTAAAAGAGTGTTTTGTGGAAAAGTTGTTAAAGTGTTTCATTTGTGTGTAAAAGTAGAACCAGAAGAAAGATAAAAATAAAATAAAAAATTAACTACCCTTCATCCTGCTTTACAATTCTGATTAATTGAAACAAAATCAGAAGTTGAAGGATGCAATTGGATACCATTTTTATTTTTTTAAATATGGAAATGGGAGACACTTGTGATGAAGTTCTTTTTGAAAGAAGAATGAAATCGTGTGAATGGATGGATATGAGATGAAAATGTAATTGATATAATAATTTAATATAGAAACAATGAAATAATGATTTATGATTGGTAGTTAGAGTTATCCGAGTGTGTAAATATTGAAATCTATGGAAAAAAGGTGTACTGTCATTTTTAGAAAAAATCAAAATATCTCATTTTAAGGGGGAAAAAACTCACTGGTAAAATTTCAAATCGTATCCGATCATCAGCATTTGCAAACACTAACATGTGAAAAAAAATAAATTAAGAACTTGCAAACACTCCTTAAGTCGGAGCACAGGAAAACAGAGGTTATAGTATATAGTAAATGATATAGGTTAAGTAGAGATATTTTTCATTTTACACAATTATCAATGATTGTGTCTTGCAGGAATCAAGGAAAAACCTTACATTCGCACCGATCAAGGCTCAAACCGCAGCCACAACCCCAGCCATCAACCAATCCTCGTCCGATGGCAAGAAAACCCTCCGCAAAGGCAACGTGATAATCACCGGGGCATCCTCAGGGTTAGGTCTCGCCACGGCAAAGGCCCTTGCCGAGACCGGCAAATGGCACGTGATCATGGCCTGTCGTAACTTCCTCAAGGCCGAGAAAGCCGCCAGGTCAGCTGGCATGCCTAAAGAGAACTACACCGTCATGCACCTCGACCTCGCTTCACTTGAAAGCGTTCGGCAGTTCGTGGACACTTTCCGACGCTCGGGGAGGCCGTTGGACGTGCTGGTCTGCAATGCGGCCGTTTATCAGCCGACCGCAAAGGAGCCGACGTTTTCTGCTGATGGGTTTGAGATTAGCGTCGGGACGAACCATTTGGGACATTTTCTTCTTTCGAGGTTGTTGTTGGATGACTTGAAGCAGTCTGATTACCCGCAGAGGCGGTGCATCATTGTTGGCTCGATAACGGGTATGACTTTTATAATTAACAGCATTGATGCTCTGTTATTGGGAAACTATAAGGCTTAATTTGGATTGATGGAGTTGATTGAAGCTAACAACTTCAGCTTATATAATCCCATGCCATGCTACAGATGCAATTTCATGTTTATTATTATGATCTTAAAAAAATAATAAATAAACACACATACACACTCACTTCAAAAATAAATTACGGTCTACAAAAATCGTTGTCATTAAATTTTACAAATCGTTTTGTCATTAAATTTTACAATTACCGACCGAATAAAAAATGGTTTCCCCCTCAATTTAGAAGGACAATTCACCAACAGTTTTTCAATTTACTGATAGTTTTACATTTAATATTTACACAAAGCTATTTCCACATTCATCGTAGGATAATCTCATTATTCAATGGATTTTTACATCCTATTTTTTAATTCATCATTATAGTCATTTTTTGAAACTGTCGAAGCGTAAAACAGTACGATTTTTTTTTCTCCATATCAGGGAACACAAACACCTTGGCCGGGAACGTGCCCCCAAAGGCCAACCTAGGTGACCTACGGGGACTCGCCGGAGGTTTGAACGGAGTGGGCAGCTCGTCCATGATAGACGGCGGCGAGTTTGACGGCGCAAAAGCCTACAAAGACAGCAAAGTTTGCAACATGCTCACCATGCAAGAACTCCACAGACGTTTCCATGAAGAAACGGGCGTCTCGTTTGCTTCCCTCTACCCCGGCTGTATAGCCGAGACGGGTTTATTTAGGGAGCACATACCTTTGTTCAGGCTTCTTTTCCCGCCATTCCAGAAGTATATCACCAAAGGTTAAGTTTCGGAAGCAGAAGCTGTAAAAAGACTCGCACGGGTCAAGTTACATCGCTGAACTATACATCATTTAATTTTATTTTGTCGCTAATTATTTTTTTTTTTTTTAAATGTTAATATAGGTAGTAAGTGATCCGAGCCTCTCGAAATCGGGTGTGTACTGGAGCTGGAATAATAACTCGTCTTCYTTTGAGAACCAGCTGTCCAAAGAAGCTAGTGATTCGGAGAAAGCGCGCAAACTGTGGGAGGTCAGTGAAAAGCTCGTCGGATTGGCTTAATAAAAGTTCGACAAATGGTGAAGTTTCTATAGATTTGTGAAGAACAGTGTGACTGACAGGTTTTACGCTTGAAAGACCCAAACGTATAGCCTCGAACGTCGCTTTTGGTACATAGGGAAATATAAACATTGCTAAAGAAACTTTGTTTGAGTGAGGTTGCTAATATTTTTTCGTTACTTTTATCTTTTGAGTTTCTTTTGGTTTAGTAGAGTAAACGTACCGGCACATTCCTATGAAACTTGGATAATTAAAACATAAATGAACAAATTTTAGGATTCATTTGATAAATGAACAGATCCGCTTCTTTTGTCTACCTCTGGTTGAATAAATGTGTTTGTTAACAAACCATGTTCGAACAAAGTGGGTTTTGTTTGTTTTGTCTCCAACAGAATCATTTATTGTTCTTGAACACACTATGAACAAAACTCGAATACAAACACGTTCAAAAACAGATGCAAACAATAAATTTGATCAGGATAAATACCAACAAGCTCTATAAAATGTGAACTAAGCTCAATCCGAGCTTGAACATGCACAAACCTCAACGAACATTTGGCAACCAAACTAAAACTCAAGTTGTCAGCTAAAATAATCAAGGAAGCAACGATATAGACAAGACAAACAAGCTAAGCACACATTCATCAACAGATGTGGCACGAGATGTAACGAGTGACAGTCAATCAACACAAGTACATGTATTCAGACTACATATATTCTAAGTTCCAGCCACTGACCAAGTAAAAAAAAAAAGATCAAGTAAATTCGGCACCCGACCATCCACAGATATGAAAACTATATCTCAAGCGAACAAGTACATAATGCAGCTTCTAAAGGAAACTCCAGCATTTTGTAACAGTACAACTACATAGAACCATCAAACAATTACTGCATCAAAAATATCTGCACATTTCAAGACCCACAAGCACCTTGCGTAATTTAAGTACCTGAAAATTGTCGACCAAAAATCATTCAAGTTCAAAAATAAATTTAAAGAAAAAAAACACGAACTAAACAAACAAGGGGAAAAATGTTTTACTTAGGAATTGGAAATCGCGAAAAATACTAGTTTTTGCCATTCTCAGCTGCTGCATGCAGCTCCTCTTTTCCCATCGCGCCCACCACCTTCTTCAAGATAACTTCTGTTGGCAAGTGCGAATTCTCCACAGCCTTCGATACAGCTTGCCATTTTTCCCCAAGCTTCGGTTCCGCTGCAACACACCTGTTCAACACATCCTTCTGGTTCTCCTCGGTCCCATGTTGCATCTCAAATTTATAATACAACGCCCAGAAATCCCCAATATCCGGCGCGAGTGTCACAGCCCTATTGAACCATGACCTAGCTTTATCAAACTTCCTGTCATGCCAAAATATCTTCCCCACAGCCGCAACCACGTGCGGCTCGTCCCCACACCTCATATACGCATCCCTGCTTTTCGTTTTCTGCTGAGGCCTAGGAACCATCTCGATCGAAGCAGCCCACAGAATACCGCTAGTCGGGCATTCTTGCAACGCCTTAGCCATTAATATATCAGATTCCTTCTTATAACCATGCCGGGCCTCGGCCCGAACCGCAGCAAGCCACAGTTCAGGATTCTGAGGGTTTCTCTTCCTCGCCATCGTCAGAACAGCACGGGCTTTGCTAAGCCCGTTCACTTTCTCCTCCAAATGGGCGAGCGAGAGCCACAAAGGAATACAATTCGGGCAGTGCTTTAACCCCAGCCCGTAAGTCCCCTTCGCTTGCTCTAAGTTCCCTAAACGCTCCTCCAACTGCCCGAGCATCAGCCATAGCTTGTAAAACGACGGGAAACGTTTCAAACCCTCGTCCAACAAACTCCTCTCCTCCGCAGTGTTCCCCAACTCTCTCTCGACGATTGCAGACTTCATCCAGACTTTCTCCGTCCCTCCCCTTTCCCGCGCCTTTTCAAGAATTCTCCTAGCCCTCTCGGGCTCGTTGTTCTCAAACTCCAGCTTGAACGCAGCGAGCCAAATCTCCTCGGAATCAGGGAGTGCGGCATACGCCTGTTGAAGGATCCACCGAGCGGCAGGCACGTCGCCAGCAAGCCACTTCTCCTTTGCACCCATTAGCCACAAAGTCTGTGCGCGCGGTATGTAAGTAACAGCCTTTTGCAGCAACATGTCCAGAGACTCCCTCGTCCCGTGGCTCTTCTCCAGCTGAGCCGCTTTCAGCCATATGCTCTTCTTAGTCAAGAACACGGTAAGGGCATGAGCGTAAATAGCCCTCGCCGTCTCAATCGAGCCTCTCTTCTTGCACTCCTCTGCATCCGCAACCCATGTCCTCTTCCTGTCCTCCTCTTCCACTCCAACCTCGATCGTGTTACGGATTATAGCCTGACAAGTCTCGACCGAACCAGCCCGCTCGGCCGCCTCGGCCTCTTTCATCCACATTTCCCGGTCGATCTCGAGCCCCTCGGCCTTCAAAGTCTTGATACCCCTCTCTATAATCTTCCCGACACTGTCGCTGTTCCCGTTGGCCTCCTCAAGCTTCGCGGCGGTTATCCATATAGCCGGCTCCTTCGAAAGCTTCATCCTAGCTTTATTCAGCACCTTCTTCGCGTTTCCGTAGGTTTCCAGCCTAGCAAGAGCCAGCCAGAGCTCCACGTGCAATGGGCAGCATTCAACAGCTCTCTGCAGCAAGAGACGGGCATCCTCCTCATTCGCCAGCTCGACAACAGCCTTCCACAGCCTGACCGAGTCGGGAATATGCTCGAGTCCTTTCCTCAAAACCCTACTCTTATTGGCATCATCCTGCTCAAGCTTCGCTGCTTGCATCCATAATTTCACAGAGTTTGGGATCGCCTTAACACCTCTAGCTATCACAGCCTTAGCCTCGTGGGATGCCAAACGACACGCCTCTAACCAAACATCCTCGCTTTTCGGACACTCCTCGCATCCTTTCTTGATTAAATTCTGTGCAGCCTGGAGCTTACCCGCCACCTCCTCCAACCTAGCCGCGGCTATCCAACCGTGTGGATGGGTCGGGTTCGACTGCGTGACCGATTTGAGCAACAGCCGAGCCTTGTTGATATCGGACACCTCAGCGTCGCTAGTAATCTTCATACTCTTCAAGTCGGTCAAGTAACCCTTAGGATCCACCACCGTCAAACCCGAAACTGAATCGGATAATCTATCCAAKTTCAYRGACAAAARGGTCCCTCTCCCTTCACCGACKGRMGTCAAATRRGTAARGGGCYTCTGGGCCCACGGAGTCTCGGCCCCACCAGCTGCCCGACTCTTGGGATCCAAAGCGCTCACATGCTCTTTCTCCTGCCTTGCTTTCTCTAAGAGCGTATCTGGAACAGGAACAAAGCTTTCGAACCTCTTCTTTTTGTTCCTCAACGAGTAATCCCCTATCTCTGGTATACTATCCCAGTCCTCAGTAGACATGGTGTGCAATTTTCGCTTTAAGTCGGCGAACTGTTCGGTGATTTTCGGATTCGAAGCACGATACTTCTCGATTTCCTCTTTGAGCCTTGCCTCTCTTCTATCTTTCCTAAGCGAATCCATCCTCTTATCGATCTCCTCCCACACCGCATCGGCCTCCTTATCATCGTCGTCATACTCAGCAGAGGCGAACAGGCCCGCATCGTTACCTTCAAACTCATCGAATTTCTGGTTCTCGTCATAACCTTTCTCCTCGTTCTCTTCCTCCTCCTCCTCGTCCCCGGCCCCTTGCCGCGGCCGCGGCCCACTCCGGCGGGCCCAACGGCGCGGATTGCCAGCGGCGGATCTATCAGGTAAGTCAGGGGCAGCGCGGGCCGGGCCGATATCGGAACGGGTGGTGAAGCCCGTGGCGCCACGGCCGAGCCCGGCGACATAGTTTGGGGGCGGTTTCGTGTGGAGGAACTCTAGCCTGCCCATCGGGGCGACAGACGCTTGCATACAGCCGAGGAACGGGACGTGAAGGGTTAGGGTTGAGTTCAAGGAAACGCCGAGGTGGGAGAGCAAGACGGCGCCGTTTCCTGGGTGGAGAGGAGGCGAGGAGACAAGTAGAGGCGTTGCTGAGGGATGGGAATCAGGTGATTTCGCTGGATATGGAGGCTAAGCGCCTATAGAGTGGTGGCGCGGGATTGAGATTCAGAATTAGGTTTTGTTGTTGGGGATTTAACGAAGACCATTTTTTTCGCGTTTTATTTGTATGAATCTCACACAGTGTGTGTCGAAGTGTGAGGAATTGGGAAAGAAAGAGAGAAGATGGGATGAGTTTACCTCGTCGAAGGCCAAAGAGAAGCGACCGCAGTGGTTGTGTGCTTATGAATATTAGATTCCCGAACTTTGTGCAGTGTGCCAA